>QUSF01000003.1:51681849-51731586 GCA_003676055.1 Chloebia gouldiae | reverse complement strand
TCTCCTCTTCTCTTCTCTTCTCTTCTCTTCTCTTCTCTTCTCTTCTCTTCTCTTCTCTTCTCTTCTCTTCTCTTCTCTTCTCTTCTTTCTCTCTCTTCTCTTCTCTTCTCTTCTCTTCTCTTCTTCTTTCTCTTCTCTTCTTTCTCTTCTCTTCTCTGTATAAATTAAATCTAAAAAATATAAAAGTGTATTAAAACAGGAGAATTATGACAACAATTTTAATCACCTGCATTATTCCCATAAATTGTATAAAATTAAAATGGCAAAAGGATTTGAAACAAAAAGATTTTATTTTCAAATGCAAATTATGTACATGTTGCTCTGTCCCAGGGTTTGCTTTTAATCCCCGAACACTGTAAACCCATAAAACCTAGAATTTCTGGTGGTTGTAATTGAACTCAATGTGTTACAACTGAAATTTGCTAACTAATAGAGAATTCTGAGTAAAATCAAGATTTTCAGGGATGGGTGCAGAGAGAGAAAGCTGTCTCTGGATTTTTTTTCAGCATGACTTTCAGCCTTGCTCAGAGGCAATAAAATGAGATGACACTGGGAAGAAAAGTACCTCACCAGAGCTTGTAGTTATTGTTGTTTTGCATGCTTATGCAGTTGCTCCACTGGAGCAAGATTGATCCATTCCTCAGCAATGATCATTATATATTGTTTCATACAGCAAATGCAATTCTTTTCTTTTAAGTTGTCCTTTCTGATGGATGTTATTATGCTGAACCTTATTGCATTATATTATAGCTCTGAAATATTTAGGTATTTATGTCGTTGGTTAGTAGAAGAGTAGAGGGTGAATATGATATTGGAGTTGAAAACATTTGGCTTTGCAGGGTAGGAAAGTACTCATGGAAGATGAGCTGCTCCTAATGGGGAAATTCTAGTTGCTGTTCCATCATGAGAGGGTGAATTGTATAGAGCCTTCGGCCTGCAGGATACCCTGATGTGTTTTAACCCCTTGTGTTATTAGAAGGATGTGTCACCATCTAGTCTGACTTCCTCCACTGTTCCAATTTTAATGCAAAATATCTTTTTATTCCAAATACAAAGTAATTATCAGGGAAAAATAGTGTTTAAAATTGCCTTATATTCTGCATTTGAGATTTTTTTTCCTCAGAGCTACCCTGCATTTAAAAACATAAGCAATTAATACATATTTTTTTAATATTCTTGAAACCACTCTTTTAAGGGTTTTGTCCAAGAATCCTCCCAGAGAGGAGGAAAACAGCACAGAAAAGGGAGAAACAGAGCAGGAAAGAGAAGCCAACACTTTAGAGCTCTGCACTTCAAAAGGAAATGAATGAAAGTTAAAACAGCCTGCCCTTTACCTAGATATGAGACATAAATGTCAGTATTCTTTGCAATGACTAAAGCACTTCTTTTTTCTACTCCCTGAGTTGTGTCTCCCATAGTGGGTCTGTCTGAGGTTCTGATATGAAATTATTTCAATGCCTGGAGCTCAAGAAGAGGGGCACACTCCTCATGCTGCCCGATGTTGTAGGTTGCCAGTGCCATGCTTTCACTCTCCAAAGGGTGGGTCCTGCTCCTGCAGGTACAGTGTATAGCATGCTCAAACAAGTCAGCTGTGACTCTGCCTTACTTGATGGTGGCCTAATATTTTGGGGAGCTATCCCTCGAAAGCCTGATGCAGAAATATCAATGCCTACTTAAATCAGCAAGCACTGACTGGCATGCTGCTAGAGGAATTCACTTTCACCATGTTGTTCTCCATCTGACTTTTAAGTCTGCTGCCTGTGTCTTAGGAGAACTGATATTTGTGCTGCTTTATCCCTTGCCTGGCACTTTGCAGCTGCAGAGCAGCACTGCAACACTCTCCTGCTTAGTCTACTGGTATTTCAGAACAGCCAAACTGCCAGAGCTGTTGCTAAAGTGTCCCAGCATGGAAGTATAGGTAAGGACAGTTCTTTGGGACCCCAGCTGCAGTGCAGGTTCCTCTGAGAACACACAGCATTCCTGCTTGCAGACAAACGTGATAACCTCCAGCACTAGCATATGACACAGCACAACCATTATGCCATCCTGAAAGATCAGGACACATGCACTGTCATATAACCCAGTACTTAAGATCTCAAACTTCGTAAAAGTCAGAATACTTTAAGGAAACCTTTAATACAAAACAGCAGGCCTGTATCTTATTGCCACAATTTGTCTCAGCGTTGTTATATGACATCAAATGAAACTTATGGAGAAGAAAGTAACTGCCATGAAAGGAATTTTCATGCAGTTCACAATAGATATCACTTGGTATTGACTATCTACTTGCACCTGTGCAGCTGCCAAGCTGGGTTTTTCAATACCAAACAAAACTGTATAAATGAAAAGAAAATATTTAAATTTTTATTGAAGAAGAATTGAGAAGTCTTGCAAAGTCTTGCAACCTCTTTGAGTGCTATCCACAGGGTTGTCTTACTCACAAGGATAAAGAAGTGTCATTAGTGTTTCATGCATAGGTTTATTTCAGTAGACTGCTCACAAGTGTAGGTTAACAAAGAGTAGGAAGGTATTGCTACTCTCTGCTGTTTTGGGCAAACCTTGTCTGTGGTCATTTTTCAAAGAAAAAAGGATTCAGAGGATGCTGTTGTACAACATGCACTTCCTGTGTTTCTCTGCAGGTAATCTATAGGCTGCTGGAGCCACGGAGAAAGGGTTTGCATTTGTCCTGCATTCAGAGCTTCACAGAAATCTCATCCAGAAGCCAAATTAAGAGTTAGGATATATTTCAGCAGTGAACCAAGAGAGCAGCATCAGACCAGGAAAATTTTTGTTGATAACAGAGCATGTGCTCAGCTAGCTAAGGAGAATGAAAGAAAAAGATATTTTATCTTTAAGTAAGCCTGTGGGTGTGCATTAAGGACTTAACTCAATTTGAAAAATGCTGCCCAAATTTGTTTCTACTGTGCGTAAAGTGTTTCTAAGCTTCAGATGAGCCATTATATTTATCCAGCATGACATCTGTTAAAATATTTTTGAATAAGGAGCCTGTATGGAGCATGCATAATAAGATAGCTTTTGTGAGCATGTTTGTATTCCTGATAGATGAGAATGGCTCATTTGGAGCCCTCCCAATTTTACACTGTTTAGGAGGTATGCTAGATCCCAGATGAAAACACACAAGAAAATGTAATTAGTGGAACAAAATTTAGTGCATTTGCCTCACGGCTACTTTTTACATTGCAGCAGTTGTGCTGTTAATTTCCCTTCTTCTTCGAGGTATTAAAAACAAGAGATTTTTGAGCTGGGGACCTTATCACATTACAAAATCAAGCCTTGTTTCCCAGTCCTTTCATATAATTTTTTCCTTCAAAGAAAGAGAACCGATCTGCTTTTCATTAAGAAAATAAAACAACCAGACTCATAAATCTTGACCTTGGCTTGTAATGTGGCAGAACCCAGCTAACAGAAACACTGACTGAAATAGAATGGACAACTTTCTTGAGTAAAGATTTGTAGAATTGTACTTCTGGTTCACCAAGTTTCAGGCCAAAGCAAATTTTACAGCCAAGTTATAAAGATTTGAAAAATGTGAAGCATAATGGAAATGCTGACACAATCGTAACCACACAGGCATAAGCAGCTCAGTGGTCTAATCTGGCAGTTTTGAAAATGGTTATATGATAATGTAATTCAGGCCTGGAGAACTTTTAGCTAAATGTATCAATGTGAACCAAATTTACTTAGACATTAATAGAATCATTCACATTCAAAATCTATAGTACTCTGACGTATAGATCAAGACAGTTTCTTTCTCCCTGATTTATATCAGTGAGATATATGTTACAGTACACACTAAATAGGATGAGTATCATATCACTAAAGAGGTGTTTTTTCAGTCTTCCAATCACTATTTACTAAACAGTATCACAAGAGCTATATCCTTCAGAGTGTTAATATGTAACCAGAACAAACAGAACATAGGAAAGGTAGAGGAAAGTTAGATATATAAGCAAGAAAAAGTGAGTTATTGATTTTATTGACTGGTTTGTTAACTTCTGACATTGCAATAAAGCCTTATTTATTTGTATACAGAAGACTCAATTACATAGATACATATTATTTAAACAACTGGGTTATTTACAGGAGAATTGCAGTTTCATAAATAATATAGACCTGCATTTCTCAAGCTGATGTTTATCCATTGTTACCACTTAGGGAGTTGTGGTATCCACAAATGCTCTTTAGAGGAAAGTCATTAGAATAATGTTAAGTAAAACCCCTGCTATTGTAACAATACTTGTCCAAGGAACACATTAGCACATACAAGCTGTGTTCTTCACAATGACTGGAATACAAATGCTTGCATCCTGCTTTCTATGACTAGAGGAAGCAGCGTGCTGGCAACACTTGCCACTCCAATTGACATGTTCCTTTGGTCCAGGATTTCTCTATGCTCTGACAGCCCAATAACACTCTGCACATGGAATGAGAAGAGCTGGTGAAGGTCCCACAGGAAATGGTTGGGCATGAGCCTAAGTCTTCCTTGTGCCAGATTAACACCTGATTTTTTTTTCCTTTATGACAGCTGTAAGGAACAGACAGTGGACATGTTGGCTAGTTCAAACCAGCCCTGGCTATCTTCATAAGACAGCTTCTCTGGGCAGAGAAGCAACACAGCTGCATTAGAGAAACACACACTTTGCACTTGTAGAGCACCATGTGAGCATAACTGTATGTCTTCCACACCAAGGCTGGTTTCTGTTTGCTTATTTGGGAGTATGGTCTAAGAAGTTAAAATCTGTTTGTCTATATGTACTTTTAAATGTTATCTTTATATTTTGTAAAAGGTTCTTCTAAAGGGCTGGATAGATCTAAGTCAGATGCCAGAGTTCTTACAGAATAGTTTCAGAATATTTTCTTTAAAAGCATTTTTAGAAGAAATCCGTGATTACTTTTTGTCCAACTCCAAATTATGTTTAGTAGGCATGTACATGTAGTCTGAGATCTGACCTAATCCTCAAAGTAAGTAATATGACAAATGGGAGCTGATGCTGGTTTTGTGTTGTTGTGTAATGGGGTTAGACTAATGACAGGACAATAATATAATAGAATTCTGCAAAGCCCTCACTTGACTTTAAATGGAAGTAAAATCATGGAAATGAGGAGGACAATAAAATAATGTTTTGCAAAAAGGATAAAGAAATAGTGTTACCCAAGTCTATTAGTGTCATAACACACTATGAATCCACTTAAATTAATAGCATCTTTTACCAGTAGTTATTTTTCAGTTACTGTAATGCTGAAAAAATAAACAGAACAATAATATAAAAAATGGAAGTGATGTAGGAAACTGATTTGTTTAAATTATGTATCTATATTTAGAGAGGCATATGACTATAGATATGAAGACAAGTATTCCTGTGGATTAGAAACATTTTATTCCATAAAATTTAATCCTGTTAGGATGTGCTGCAGTACCCTATTTGAAGCAAGTTTCTTGCCCCTTGCTATTGTGGCAAAACTAAATTGTATGGCTTCATTTTGCTTTTTTGCTTCATCATGGCATGCTGTTGCATAGAGGATTTGCCACGACAAGACATTTCTAACCAAAAGATACATGCATCTCACATGTAAAGCTTTTTTAACTGGTGCTATATTCTCAAACCTTTCCTGGGAAATTAATCCAACATGTTTATAATCCAGTGGGAGTTTGACTCACATAAAGGCAAGATAAACATGTTGCAGAAACAGTGTCCAAAGGTTTGTCAACCACTTGGTTATTTCTATGGAGATCTCTTTTGGGGTATTTTCAGTGTAGAAAAGACTATTTTAGTGGCTGCTGCAGAGTGGTTTATTATCACTGACTGGCAAATAGCTCCTCAAAACTAGACACTATGATGATGTTGGCTATTAGTCTTTTTGCTACCTTTTGTATTTTTAGCTTTTGATCTATGGAGAAGGGAAGGATTGAAGGGGTGGGAAGGGGTACAGAACAAAAGCTCTTGGTGTATGGTGTAAACTTGGTTTAGTGATGGTGAGGCTTGACATACTTTGCAAGACCTGGTTGCAAGACTGAATGCTCTTTAAAAACATAAAGTGGCAAAAGCACCTGGCAAAATTGTAAACAGCCACTACAACTGATTTCAGACAATAATAAAGAAAAGGAAGTTAATTCAGTTCAGGATTTATGAGATCTGGAGGCATGCATACCACAAATTTCTGCAGTTTCCAGTCAACAGTTTCATTTGAAATAATGCTTCACCCTGCTGAGCCACATCATGAGAACTTGCTGCAGATATCAAATGGCACCGCTTGCTTTTTTGAAAGGCTGTTGTATTTTTGTTTTGTTATTGTATTTCCCAGCTGTAGCTGGGACTTTCTGAAGATACATGTGCAGCTACATAGATTTATAATGAAGACTAACCAGTTTTGTGATGTAGTTGGATCTAGGACGGAGTTCTCCTGCATACAGATTTGCTGCCACTATTAAAGTTTCCTCCTGGATCTCAACTGGACTTCTACACTCTGCCACTCTGTGGGATGGCTCTTTCAAGAGTCTCAATAAAGTCTGAACAGCTGAACAACCTGTAATGAGGCCCTTGATGGAGCTGCCCCACAGAGCAGTGTAAAGACCACATCAGAGAGTGTAAAATTGTTAAAGACACTGCAGGGATGAAACTAGTGAACTCAGTAGCAATGGTAATAAACTGCTATTGCTTTATCATACTTGCTGGTCAGATTGCTCCAGTAGAAGTTAACATATATTATGGGGTGCACTTTGCTGAACAGTGACTCTCCTGTGAGGTGCTTTTACTAGGTTGAGTTGAATACTTCCTTCCTTAACTGGATGTTCTTCTCTCACCAAACTGGATGATTTGAAATTTTAAACAGACTGAATTTTTATCAGACTGATAAAATACCAGGTTCATCTGCTTCCCACCTTACAAATTTTTCTTTCTAGTCCCTTGTAAAAGTTGTGAGTTGAATTACTGTCACTGGCTGCCTACCTGTTTCCTCTCTGTTGAAATTAGTCTATCAACATAACTTGTAAAAAGCAAAATATGTCATACGTACTATGCTTTTCCTCCACCCAGAAGCCTGAATTACTGTGCTCCAGAGATCATCCACATGTGTTGCTTGGCTTTCAGTAGGCTGCAGTGCCAGCAGCCAAGCACATATTAAGTAACTGTGCCGGGTTCCTCAGGCAAACAGCAATATATATAATTATAAGATATCTTCATAGTCTGGTTATTTGGGGGAAGGGTACAAAAGTCAGGTAGGGAGGGTGAGTGTTGGCAAGTTGGGCTTTTGATGGAAAGCTTGCCCTCTTCCCTAATAGGAACAAAACCAATATGCATAGGTAAACACTGTAAAAAATCCTAAAGAAATCTAAGATAGCTATAAAGATGGCAAACTCTAACAGTTGTTCCAAAATAGATGTTCTTTAATGTGCTCATTCTTTGACATTTAGTAAACTTCCAGGGATGAAAAGAAAGGAAAGTTTAATTTAGAGAAGCCTCCTGGCCTTCTTAGCTAGGGATCAGCTGCCCAACATGAAATAATAATGCATTCAACTGTCCATCTTCTGGTAAGTCACCTTTATTATCACTGCATTTACCAGCACTAACAGCAACCAGTGAGTATGAAATGTTGTATGAATTCAGAGACTAGTAGGGTCTTTGTGGCCCTAATATTTGTGCTAATGCATACAGTATAAAAGGAATTAGAACTCTCAATATGAAGGGTCCAACTCATAAAAAATGTATGTACCACTAACAAGGCATTTTTATGCACTGTACTTAGTGGATGAAGAAAAGTAGAATGAGTCTATTTTGAATAAAGAACATACTTTTGCAATTATATCCCTTCACCTTTTCTGCAGTAGCAACACTTCTTTTCTCACATGAGGTATTTGAAGTGGAAGAATATTCATATAGGCACCAGTAAGAAAAAAATTCACATATGGTAAAGAGAAAAAGGAAAGCATGAGACAATGGAAGAGGAGCAAAAATAAAGATGAGAAAGAAGAAAATTTAAGGCCCTTGAGAGAACTAAGATTATGAGTTATTTGTGATTTTGTGCCTTGGTATGCTTGATTTTTTTAAGGTGGTAATTATAACTTGTGGTTGCCCAGAAGCAGTCCTCTGTAACATGAATCACTTTAATAGTCTGATTTTCATTATAAAAAGCCATGGAGTGTTAATCCTAATCCAGAAGGATGTATGTGCATAAATACAAACCAAGCTCTGTGCATAGGGGATAATGAGGACAGTGATTTCAGCTACTACTGCATGTGCCTTGTGGGAGAAGATCCTTTAGGGAGAAATAACTCCAGGGACCAGGCAAAGACAGTATTCTGTACTCTGCTGGCAGAATGGCTTTGAGCTTTCCAGATGATTTTAGTAGCTTTGCAGTAGCAACTGCGAGGCAATTTCAGATAAGTATAAAACTGTGGTGTTTTACTTACTTAAGTACTGAATGATACACTCAGTAAAGCAAATCTACTCTATTCATACTGCTGTCTAATTCAATGCGTTTTCACTGCAGGATTTTTAGCTCTTCTGTATAGGATATTCCATTGATATATATGTCAATATGGTAAATCAATATACCATTCCCTTATCACACCACAAGCATTTTCAAAGGTAAACTAGAAGGGCTTTGTACATAGGTAGGAGAAAATGAGGAATGAGATCTATGTACGTTGACACAATCTGACATTGTAGAAGATGTACACAACATTTGTATGTTGTGCTGAAATGATTGAATAGTAAAATCATAGCATCAACATTGCAATTTTATTAGGTTTCAGAGTTAACAAGTGCTACTAGTAATTCTGCACACATCTAGAATTCTACACATTTATTTGTGTCTCTTTTTGAAAGTGAAATTACTGCCTAAAAATAAAAAATTAAAATCTGAAGCACAGGTCAGCAGAAAAAGATTAAAAGCTTAATCATCTGTGTGACAACCTGATACCTAGGGAAATTTTATAAAATCCAAAGGAGTGAATTTTGTTGCCACATTTTGGTCATGGACTGGAAAGAGACAACTGTCTAACAAACTAAATATGGACGGTCTAAGCCTAACTTAGTGGGACAATCATTATTCTAATATAATTTATGAGACTGATTTTCTTTGCTGAGGTAGCAGGAGTATCTCCTCTGATAACCATAGGAAAATATCAATGTAAAATGTAATTAGCATAAAATCTCTATTTTCTCTCCTGTGAGTATTGTAAAATTTAGGTGTGTTTGTGAAATTGTGTGTTAAAAACTGATTACTAAAGTTTTACAATGTGGTACTTTATGCATGCTTCCTCCTGACATGTCCAAACTCTGATGCAACCGGAGAATGAAAATAGTGAAATTAAGAGCCAAAATGTGGTGGTTTGTGGCAGAATGAAGAGGGAATGTTATTTTTTTTTTTCATTATCAGTTGAATCTTTTTCTTTAGGTTATTAAATTTTGTTCAGCAAGATTGCTCTTGGTATAACTGCTGAGAGTTAAGGTTTCATTTAGTGAGGAGCTGAGTTACTTTAATCAGAGATGATGGACTTTCACACACCATACCTGATTATTTTAGTTATATTAGTTGGCCTATTTAATTTCCATAAAAAGTTGGGTTTTATCTCTTGATTATGATCTAAATGCAGCAATGTTTTACTCAGGTTGTTTAGTTTATTATTTTTTTAGTTTTAAAAATGTAAAACCTTTTTTCTCACAGGCAGTATTTTTACTTTAATGATTTAATTCTCAAAGCTGTATCTTTAATGTGATTTGTCTCAGTGAGTAAGAAAAAAGTCTACTTTTGATTTCTTATTGTTATGGTTACTGAGAGATAAATGTAAGTAATTTAATGTCGCATTGTGGAACTAGCTAAGAATTAATATCAACTGTTGCTGGAAATGGGTTCTTTTATTAATTTTAATGTATTTGAAATATTTTCTTATATCTCAGATGGATTTATATATTCTTTTGATCACTGAAAATCTAGTATTATTTAATTTGATCCAGCTCATTTTTCCATGCATTGAGTGCTAAGGAGAAGCGGTCCAGCATATCCCTGGTTTTGATACAAATGTGAGACATATTGAATTAATTCATGAAGACCATGAGGAAGTTGTTCATATCCAGGTCATTTGTTGAGATTAATCCTATGCTTTGGTATGAGCATTGGCTTTGAGTGAGCTTTGGTGCAGAGTTTGAGAAGAGATGCCAGGGTGCATCATGCCTTCGAGAAGGCACAAGCACACATGTGCAGAAGGGCCAGGGTAGAGCTGGGTGTACAAGTTCAATGCACTCCATGCTGTGATGCTGTTCCATACCATTTTTCAGTCAGCTGCAGGTTCCTTGCAAGCATCAGAGACCAGGTGAGACAAGGGCAGCTGGGACAGGCATTGCAGCCACGTGAGGATGCTGGGGAGCATGTGCAGGTTCACCTTGTCAGAACTGAGGTACCCCTGGAGCAGCCAAGGAGTCGCAGAGCAGTTTTGTGTTTTGATCCAAGCCTTCCTGAACAGTGGATCTAGAGCTGAGGAGATCAGCTAAACTGTACTTATTTGAGAATCTGCATTGGAGTCTCTTTTCCCTGTTAGTTGTAAAGTTGGGTATTGGAGCATTTTCACCTTCACAGGCACTGGGAGACACTGAGTTACCTGTTGTGTTGATGCAAATGTGTAAGAAACAAAATGGAAGCAAACTATGGAAAGCCTTTTACAACCAGTACATTTACAGCTGTAATTTTGTATGAAGCTTGGTGGCCTTGAGATGTGGATTTTTTTTTTTCTTCTGATGTTTCGCTTGTTGTTTTCTCTTTTCTAAATGAGATATTGTGCAACATGGCTTTTCACTAGATTTGTGGATTTTTTTTCTCATTTTGATAAGGGGAGAAGAAGGTTGCCTTTGTTTTACTTATCTTTATTTTAAATAATGTTTTATTTTAAGAAGCCTATTTTACAGTGTTTACAATGTGCTTCAATTTTTTATTGTGTCATGCCCTTCCAGTCCCTTGGTGAGATGAGAGGTATGTATTATATAATTTATAATTAATTTATGATGAATCACATATGATGAATACTCCTTATTAAATATTAAAGCCTTGTCTACAGTCGTGGCAGTACTATGGCAATGGCACTCCTGTCTGTTCATATGGTACTATTGAGCAAACTCATTGACTTAGGCTGTGTTGTCAGGTCTCAGTTATTATAAGAGCCCTGCCTAGGCAAACAATGTTAAGGAGAATTGGCTCTCTTTTCAGAGTAGTAGCCCTGCTACTGCCTTCCCCCTTCCCCTTGTGTACCAGCAGCCTGGGGTTGTAATGAGGGTAGAATTTCTGCAAAACATAGTTGCAAACAGAGATGGTGCTGCTGGTAGTTCCCCAGCTCCATAGGGGCTGTTATAAGTCCTGGTTCTTTGCTGACAGACCCCTCACTGACAGAAGGCTGAGAGGAGTTGGAGACTAAACTAACAGGACATAACAGGAGGCCTGGATCAGACAAGTGGAAAATCTAGGCTAGATTTTGACAGTCCATTTTTATTAGTGAGGACTGGAATTTGGACAAAGGAATATTTTACCTGCAGAGGTCATTACAGCATATGAAATTAGCCAACTCCCAAATAAACTCAGTAAAACTGTGGTAGGGGATTGTGTGCTGCCAGTTTAGGGCAGCTGGTCTCAATGAAGACATTTTTCCAAATTCATAGCAATGAATATCTGAAGCAGAAATAGACAGAGCTCCCTGACTCCTCTGAAATCAGGGGAATCCCCCCAGTCAGAAATATAAGGCCGAAAAGAAAAAGAAGACTTCTAGTGATGTTTTGTACTCTGCCTTGCCTTTTTCAGAGTGTTGACCTATGTGTGTCAGTGAATGCAGTGTACAGCAAGGAAAAAATGCTGTCACAGTGTGATGCAACAGACCTTAATCCTGAAATTCTTGCTTCACTGTATTTAGTGCCAGCCCAGCAGGCAGATATTCTTGTACATTTTATTGACTCTTAAGTGTCTGTTATAGCAGGTAGATGAGAAGGGGCAGAAGCAATCTGAAAATTTCCGTCAGAGAATACAGGATTGATAATTTCATATAGGATGCCATATAAGACCACATGAAAGTGTGTACTGTTTTCCTGAAATGATTGCATCCTGTGGGAACTGAATTAGGAGCAGCAGGCAGAGCATTTGAGCACTGAAATAAAAAAAAATCCAAAACAATCGTCTGTGGTGAGTAACTGTGTGACAGTAATGTAATCCTATGTGATTCTAGTACAACGAACAGGGAAAGCAGTCCTATATAACCATCTTGATGGCTTGATAGTCTGATATAACCATCTTGTTGCATAAAGATTGAGTAATCAAATACTGAAAAATCCTTACAGTACAGATAACGGAAATCAGTGGTTCTTTGGATGGACAACATGGAAAAAAGAATACTAAAACACAGGCATATTACTTCTGAACTTCTTACATATATTTTGAGAACTCAAGGTATAAAAATTGCAATAAAATCTATTTCTAAGGACTTTTGTTTTGTTCTTTTCCCAAAGATTTCATTGAATTATTTGATATCATTTGATATGACATTTTATCAGGACCTTGTTTTAATATTGATTAAATCACACACATAGACAAAACTCACAGCCCTTAAAATGACATAAACAAAATTGACTTATAAGATTTGATCCTAATGGGGAGTGATATTTTCATTGGTACTGAGCCTTGGATCTAACATCACTTTACACATACAGCTGTGAAGATTAATAAAAAAAGACCATAACAGTATGGGGAAATTACCAAAGGAGAAATTATGTTTAGCAACATAGCATTTTATTTTGTATAGGAGGAAATCATACTGGGGAAACCCTGTTTTTTATCTTAGGGGAGGCATCAGCACCAGAATTGTTAGGCATTTGAGAGAAACAGTTTTCACTGAAACTCATGTATCTAGTTATGTTTTTCTCTTTTCATTTAACTTGAATGAGTAAATTGCAGATAAAAAAAATTTAGTGACTGTATCTCTTGCTGCATGTTACTAGGCAATTGTTGGAATCCTCAGTAATTATAGTAGGTCAGCTTATTCTCATTATTAAATGAAAATGTTCATTAAAATGGCAAACATATTTCTGTAGAATTCACTTTATAAAATGTCAGCAAGTTTGTATGTTTTTATTAGTTCCAAATCAGATATTTCAATAGACCATTTGTAAGTATTCCCAGAGCAATGTCCATTTCTGAATTTTTGAGAGCACACAAAGATATTACAAATTAATCAGATTTTCAGATTTCTGCATAATAAGTCTGCACATTTATTGTTTAATCCAATTCTAAAATGCTGTTATGATTGACAGCTTTCTGTAGAGATGGAAGTCAATTGAATAATATGTAGCAGTCAATTTTATTTGAACCTTAATGCGGTGAAGGTGGGTTTTTTTCCACATTTCCATTATTTATAAGTTGTTCTCCTTGGAGAATATATAAAAGAATTTGTTTTAAATGAGCTGATAATACCCTCTTTAAAATTTATGACAGAATTGTATCCTTTTTTCTTGCAGCACAAGGGTGTGCCAAGAAACTGTTTCTGAATTATCTTGCTATTCATAGGACAAACATTAGAAAAGAGCATCTTGTTAAGGTTTACTTGGAATGGAATTTCAACCACTCATCAGAAGAAAAAAACAAACAAACCAGAAGATATCATACCAATCAGGAAACCTGATGCCATTGCCAGGATTTTCATTATAAGAGACCACAGTACTCTTGCAGCTACATTTGAATCTTGCTGTCATTCTTACAACCTCAAAAATCAACATGGGCCTGATCATCATCACTGAAAAGTTCCTTCACCCAGAGGAAATGGAGGATTGGGATGTAGTTTTGAAAACATCTTGGTACTTTGTTACAACTGATAGGATGTTTTTATTTTTCGTCCTCCCTTGCAAATCTGTATTGCAATTTCAGCAAAATTTAGCAGGGCTGGACTGTGTTCTGTGCTTAGCAAATCATTAGTGCCCAGCATATAGTTCGATTGTTGGATATTGATCATCTCAATAAATCCTGGAAATCCTTGGTTTTGTAGAATTTTTTAATCCTCCACATGCAATTTAAAAAACAAGCTGTCATATGGAAGCATACCAGTTTTCATACTGCCTTTTTATTGTGCATAGTAGAGCCTTTGCTGCCTCAGTAGCTGACAAAAGAAAATACTTTATTAAGATATAAAGTAGATGTGACCTGATTGTTTTTCAGATAATTTTTGCTTTCAGAAGTTGCAATAGCTAATGCTCACCTAACCGTAAAAGAATGCAGTTCCTACACACACGGAGTGCTCATGTGCTCTATGTAAATTGATGTATAATGCAACCCACATTAGCTGGGTTGATGATAGCTTCAGTTTCACTGCTGTCAGATTTCTGTAACTCTTTGATGAGCTGGTTGGTCTGAATGAATGTTAGCATAATTTATGCGGCTGATAAGCGATTTGAGTGCTTGAGTTATTGATAAGGCACTTTAACATATCATTTTCAGCTTCATGTTATGTGACATCAGAATAGAAGGTAATGTGGCAGTCCCCGGGCTTGATTTTAAAGTCAATCTGTTCTTTGGATTTCAGAGGCCAGAGGAAACACAGTGCTTCCTGATACAAGCCCAGCAGACCAGCACCAACCCAGTCAGTCCCATCCTGCATTCCCTGTTGGGCCTCAGGTCAGTATCTTTCCTTTTAACTAATCAAGATGTTCAATTTAATGAACAATAAATAACTGTGATCATCTTTGATATGTGTAATGTAGAAAATGTGAATCTCTTTGGCTGCATTCAGTGGTACAAAAAGGGAACATGTATGTATCATGTATATTTTAAAAGTCAAGTTTGGCAGGATTAGATTTTGTATGTTTTTCTAAAATAAAACCTAAGAAGTTTTACATATTGAGGAAGTTAAAATATTTTAATTTCTTATGTAAACTACTTATTAAATTAATATAATACTTTAATATTAAAAATCTTGTACAATTTTAATGTAGAATTATTGTCTCTGACAGTTATGTCTGTCACACAGAGCTCCTGTATTAGTAAAGGTATTTCATTATCTTTTATGCCAGATATTTATTTTCTTTAGAGCAAAGTGTAGTAGTATTACAATTTATGAGCTTTTAAAATATTTCCCATCTAATTTCATGATTTTATCCAAATTCGGCTATACTCTAAAATGATACTCAATATTCTTACACTTCCCAGGACAGTTGTGGTCCACAAAGCTTCTGGCAGTTGTCACTAGTGTTTTCTGGTATTATCAATAAGTATACAACCAGGAATTTTTGGGAAATGTTGGCATTTAGTTACTTGTAGACTAAGTTGAGTTATGTCTTCTTTCGCTTATATATTATCTTCCCTGTATGTGTAATGAATTTTCCAGTCTAGATTTAGCTGGGATTGCTACTATGCTGTATGACTGAGGCTTACATCTTCAGACTGTCTTATTTGTCAAACTTTTTTGTATTGGTGAAAATGTATGCTTTAAGATACTGGAAGCAGGGCATGTCTGTAATGGAACATGAAAAGATCTCAAGCCAGAAGGTTGGAAGTGTGGAATACTGAGCTATACACACTGAAATAGGTTTGTATCTGTGGTTTCTTACAGCCACTACTGACAGCCCAACAGTTAGCTTCAGCAGTAGCAGGGGTGATGCCAGGAGGCACTCCAGCCCTGAATCAGCCAATCCTTATTCCTTTCAACATGGCTGGGCAGCTGGGGGGCCAACAAGGACTTGTCCTAACTCTACCTACAGCAAATCTAACCAACATCCAAGGACTGGTAGCAGCAGCTGCAGCAGGAGGCATCATGACTTTGCCATTGCAAAATCTACAAGGTAAGTCATGTTCACAATTTTTCTAACAGGTTCTTTCACATGTTTTATGCCATTCTTTCTTTAAACTGAGTGATCTCTTTTTCAAATGAAATGTTATTCTCCATGAATATTGAAAAGTAACACCTGGATTGTTTTTGAATGCTTGAGAGATACTTAAGGGCTATTTGCCTTTTTATAGAAACATGTTGGAGGCTGTATTTTACATTCTGTGGGTCAGTAATGCAAACCACTTGAATGACTCATTAGGTTTTTCTGTCATCAGTGATCAATGTTCTCTACCCACAGATCACTTGGAGATTTCAAATGATAGAATAACAGGATCATAGAATATCAAGGGTTTGGAACGGACTTTAAGATCATCTAGTCCCAACCCCACCTGCCGTGGGCAGAGGCACCTCCCCATAGACCGGGTTGCTCAATGTCTTACCCAGCCTGTCAAGGTTGGGGCATCCCCAGCCTCTCCTGGGCAACCTGTTCTTACTGTCTCACTGTGGGGCTGCCCCAGTGAAAACTTTCTTCCTAATATCTGACCTAAATCTTCCCTCATTCCATTTGTACCTATTACTCCTTGTCCTATCACTACGGTTCCTGATGAGGAGTCCCTCTTCGGCTTTCTTGTAGAAACCCTTCAGATACTGGAAATTTGCCATGTGATTTTCTCCGTGCTGAGCAGCCCTCACTTTCTCAGTCTATGTTCATAAGGGAGGTGCTGCAGTCCTCATACAAACTTCATGGTCTTCCGCTGGACTTGCTCCAACAGTTTCATGTGTTTCTTATGTTGGGGACACCACAACTGTGCATACTCCAGGTGGGATCACATGTGAGCAGAATCACCTCCTTTGACCTGCTGGCCATGCTCCTTGTGATGCAGCCCAGGGTTCAATTTGCCTTCTGAGCTGTGAGCACACACAGCCGGCTTATGTGGAGTTTTTCATCACCTGTCGCCCCCAAGTCTTTCTTACCAGGGCTGCTCTCAATCACTTCTCTGCCCAACCCATTGGTGTGTCTGGAATTGCATTGACCCATGTGTAGGACCTTGCACTTTGCTTTTCTGGACTTCAAAAGGTTTGCTTCAGCCCACATCTCAAGCCTGTCAAGGTCCCTCTGGATGCCATTATCCATTCCCTCCAAGCAAGTTGATTGTAACACACAACTTGTTGCACTGCTGCTGATTAAAGCAGCTGTATGAATAGAGGCAACTAAAAACACAGTATTGCATGAAGATAACTTTTTATAAAATTTACAATAAAATCAGAGTTTTCTCATCTGTCATCCATGCCCCAGATATGTTTTTGTTCTTGCTGTGGGAGGTCTGCTTTATCAATAAGGTTCTGCCATCCTTTTTCAAGTGTTGAGAGAGTTGCATGACTCCAAAGTAACTAGGAAAAAGTTAATCTCTCTGTGTATCCTCTCTATTGTCTGAGCTGTACCATGCTTGCAATGGTTCTACCCTGAGGGATCTGCTACATTTTCCCTGTGGTCTGAAATCAGACTGAAAGCAGTTCTATAAGATCCCTTTCCCCCCTGTTCAATCCGTGTGTCTAACACTGTTAGGAACAATACTCAGTCAAACCATACTAGATAAAATAGAGATGTATTTATTTACTATTCCTAACTATGTTGATGCTTCTCAGAATGCAGTGGCTGCTGAATAGAATGGAACAAAATACAGCAAGATAAGTGTTAGCCAATATCTTGCAACAGAATTGTAAAGTTTTAATGGACGAGGACAGTAAGGGAAGATATAGTCCAATGTGAAAGTAATAAAGGTGTGAACAGGAAGTGTAAAAGAAAGCTTTAACTGGTTAGACTTTTTTATTTATTTATTGTTATTTCTTTCTAATGTAAATGGTACTAAATATTTTCCTCCAACAAAATGGTAATTTTTTTAAATTAATCCTCTGCACTGTGCTCTAAATACCTTTTAGTCATCAAACTCTGGTGGCTGTTGATTACCAGATGCATTATTTGAAGCACCAGATCCTACAGGTTGTCAAACAGAGAAAACAAGGAGACAGCTCTTGTGTTGAACAAACTCCCTTACAAAGCACATGCATAGTACTCTCACCTGTTGGGAGCAACTACTTGCCTTTACCTTGTGCATGTTTTAAAGTTTAATGTCAACAGACCTCTCTTATCATAGCTGTAAATGGTTTTCACTTTAATGTTTAAAATAATGTCTCTCTCTTACCATTAAGCTGCACCAAAGAACCTGTCATTCATAAATGATAGATGAAAAGGACACACTAATGCACAAATTTTACTTGTTTAAAATTTGAGAGTGCATGTAAAGTAGGAATGGGAGATTAAAAAAATAAGGCAAGAACAGGAGCGGGTAAAAGCAGATATAACAAAGTGAAGGGGAAGTAGCTTTTTAGCGTAGGTGGATGATGAAATCTTAATGAAGAACCAGGCATTATAAAAATGTATCCTTCCACTCTGGAGTGCTCCAGGTTAGAGTTGCTGGGTGTGTAGTATTATAAATAAACATAAGCTTGTGCAGTTCTTACGTCATTAATTCACCCTGTGTTGCAAAGCTGGAGGGTAGGGATTAAGCCAGGCAACCTTTGCTCTTTAGTTTAGCCATGGATGTCTAATTGCTAGCTAAAAGATGTAACTTTGCTGCCAAATAAATTTTGCAAGCAATGACCTTAGGAGATGAAAAGGTTTCCTTTATAATCTTTACAGGTAGATAGAAGCCTGGGATCAAATAGGGACTTACAGGAGCAGCAGGTTCAGTTCCCTGTCTATGAACACAATCACACCTTCCAAAATGTATCTGAATGGAACAAATCTCATGAATTTATTTAGCTGTGTTGCTGCTTGTTGTCTTCCCTACCCTTCCTTCCTGATTTTCCAAGCAAGTGCTACTGTCTGCCCTCAGTTTTTGAAAGGGAAACTGTTACACAAGGCAGCAAAGTAACCTGGTCAAGATAGCTCCTACCATCCTGAATCATAGCTGAAAACTGCTATTGCTTGCTCTGTAGCCTACTGTCCAATGCATGCACGAATGAAGACAGGAATTAGATGAGTATTGCATGGTATCTTCACTTCCATTGACTGACTTCTGATCCCCGGTTGGTTTTTTTTGTTTGTTTGGTTTTTTTGTTTGTTTGTTTGTTTTTGTTTTTTTTTTTTTGTAGTTGGTTGAAAATAATCATAGAATGTGTGTTCTGTTTTGTAGACATTTTTATAGGTATACTCATAAAAAACCATGCTTGAACACAGTTTGGTAATTCCTGCTCTTTTGGTGAAGTCAAACCATAATCATCAGCTTCTATCTCTTAACCTCACTGTAGCATGGCCAACTTAGATGGCCAACAGGTTTTCATGCTGTTTTCCAACCTGTCTTAATACTCCTGTTGTCACATCTGCTGTCCCTGAATTTTCAGTGAGGTCAAGCATAGATATCCACAGCTCCTGTGAGCTGGGTCTTCTACTGCCTTTCTTCTCTTGTAAGTAAACTTCTAAAAATCTTCATGGCAAACTACCCCAGCTAGGTAACTCAAAAGGCATCCTTAAACTTTTTGAATAATGTATGAATTCAAAAAAGGTCTGATCTGACAGAGTACTTGAATTCATACTGAATGTTGATCAAGGGAGTAATTCCACTATATTTTTTGTGCTCCACTTACATGTTTAAATTATTTTCTTCTCAGGAACTTTCAGGTCTGGTTCAGGGTGATAAGTATAAGACCTCAGAGTGCCTAGATAAAATAATGAAAAGTCTTTTTTTTTTAAAAGAGAAAAGAGTACTCAGTGATAGGAATCACAGAGGAGATGCATTAAGTAAATAAAATGAGAAAACAAGAGTTTATTCTAAAATAGAGGAATTAATGATTGCTTACACAGTATAACTTAGTGATATTGCCTATTCTTCACTTGCCAGTTACATATAAAAATATTTTTTTTCTCAAAATGTATTTGTGTTAACTTGTTCAGCTGCTATATTTTCTGATCCGCCAATAAGTTGATAGGAATTTCATTGCTGTAAGTGAAAAGAGGTTTAGACCAAGCCTCTTCCAAAATGTCTTTTCTTCTTCTTCTTCTTCTACATACTTGATTATTTTCTGTTCTTTACAGCCTGGTATTTGCCATATACACTGCTATACTGTATCTGTTCCCTGAGCAAATACATCAAATATAGGCGAACAAAAGGAACAGAGGTGAATGTGTAAATTCTTGCTCTGAAACTTAGGGAAATATGTTTTCCCTGGCTTCAAGTAAGCAAATTTCATATGCACAACTAATATGCAAATAATACAATTCACTGAGATGGAAGAGGGTGGCAGAATAAAAGTATCTACCTTAGTGCAAATAGAAATCCCTGAACATAACACCTGTGGAATTTTGAGTTTCCAACAACAGTTCTTTGAAGAAAACAGTAAAATCAGCAACAATAACTTTTTAGTGTAATCCACTACAAGTGCTGAAGATAAAAGTTTAGAAACTATTCATGAAATATATCATCCCAAGAAACTTACACACCTGTTTTCCACTCATCATTTCTTAGAAATATAGGTGGAATATATCCATGCTTTTCTAAAATTTTTCGGGTGTCACAGAAACAATCGTGACATTGTGAGAAGGGAAAAAGTGAGGCAGGTACTCCACAAGAGAGTGTGTTTCCTGTCTTCTGTTTATTGCTTCTTGGCCTGTCTTTATTAACCTAATGCAGTAAGTAGTCTGATAGCTTCCCTCCTAATCATCCAAACTGGTGTTTGTAAGTACTCATCTTCCTGCCTTCAGGAAACCTCTATGGGCTGAACAGTTTCAGTTTTTGCGTCTCTTTTGCCAGGTCAGATTTCTTTCAGTTATGGGAGGACTACGTTCTCTTTTTTTAAATTTAGTTATCCTTCTCAAGAGACTCTCCAAGTGAGTAGTAGTTGCTTAATCTCAGAGTATTCAGTAATGCCTGGGAGCTGATATTCATGAAAAGACATTCTCTCCTTAAGCCCATCTGATTTTTATGTCTCAGTGTAATATTTATGTGTAGCTGAACAAGAAACCTTTTGGATGAGGGAGCTGAGTTTTTTTCTGACTTGTTTTCTTTATGTTATTTTAACCCTGTGACTTTCCTGTTGACATAACTGAAAAATGGGAAGGTATTCCAGTCCTGGGGAGTTGTTAACCACTGTCCTCTCTTTTTAGTCTCTTTTCCGTGACAACCAAAGAAATTTTACCTAAAAATTTAGCATATTTTAGTTATTCTTTTAGTGTAGCATATATGATTAAAATTAGAAAATGACAGTGTGCTGGTTTTGCATCATGGGAATGATGTTTTGGGAGAGGCTGTTGGTAGTTTCCTCCATGTCTGATAGAAAACCAGTCAGTGTTTGGCTTTGGGAATTGACAATCTATTGAACCACTGGAAAGCCATGCACTCTGTAAGCGTGTTTCAGAAAAACACATGTTAAAGAGGAAAGAAACTGCTTTGCCTTTCTCCTAATCTGATCTCACAACAAGAAATGAATAAGTACCTTTTAATGAGTACACTAGTGATTGATCAACACTGAACTCACCACAGACAGTGTTTGTCAGCTCACTGCTGGGTGCTCATTCACCATGGATAACAATCTGGGAGTCTCTCTGCAAAGGGCTGGTCCAAATATATTTTATCACATAGCAATGGCACACCAGTGTTTTAGATATATATGCCAATATGGAGAATGACTGAAACCTTGAAAGAAATCAACAAGCTGGAGACTGTAGCCTCATGGCACTGAAACTTCATGCATTTTATTTCCACTACCCATTGTACTGCTCCATAAGTGGATGTCAATAATTTATTTACAAGTCAAACTTTCTCAGTCTTGAGTCATGAAAGAAATGAGAACAAACTATCTCTCTAAATCACTAGTGAAAGGCTTCAGTGCTGAAAGGAACTCTTGCATAGCTGAAAATGTGAAATCATTAAATTACATTATTTAAACAGCAGCAGGTCATATTTTAGAAGCAATACAATGGAAAGGGAAATGTATTAAACACCTTGAGAGATAAGAGACAGCCATTAAAATGCACTGATATGGGTTACAGTTGACACAGAAAATGGTAAAAAATAAGAAGGCTTTTTTTTTTAATATGGAGATCAGTCAAAAAGAATGTTAGGTAAAAACAATAGTAACAAAAATAAAAAACTATTGTTTACCTTTATTAGGTCTTGTTTCCTCTGAACAGAGATTTGTTAATTGTACAGCAGATAAAGTAAACATGCTCTGTCTCCATTCCTGCATGTACACACACCTCAAAAATCAGAAATCAGAGAGAGATGAAAAACAAAAAAGAGACAGAAAAGAAGTAAACTACAAGCCTCAATTTCTTACAGATCTAGAGTCCAAATTCCAGTTTCTTAGAACATTTTTCCCTTTTAACTAAAGTGATGCAGTCCCTATTCATTTGTATTCCCCTTCAAGTAACATGAAATAGCTTTCAGAGTCTACAGAAAGGCAGTGTTTCACTTATGTATTTTAATGAGCACCAATGTCAGTAATAATCAAAATGATGTTTCACTTAGAGAAATAGTTTATTCCCAGGTACTTTTGCAGTGTACTAACATAACTAGAACAAGAATGACAAGAACCAAGAAGTGCTGCACTCATAGCAATTTCTGTGAAGCCCTCAAACCAAATATACCTCCTCTCTCACTGTATAAATGCTGCACAAAATGCAGTCACTGTGAAGAGCTCACTTACACAAAAGAAGGGGATAGCCAACCGTCAAGACAAACCTCCTTAGCTCAGTACATGGAAAGAAATAAGACAAATGTGAGCATCCATAAGGATACTGTGGCATGCACAGAATGTCTATGGATTAGGAGCTGCTACAGCAGGTTTTCTCAGGCTATCAGCTGTATCCCATCCAAACTGTTGTAGGATAACTGAAATAATATGCAGAGATCCCTGAAGATGGGATGACTTGTCTCTGTTGGGTCTCCCAGGAAACGTACTTTTTTAGAAGGCCTAGTATTTACTTTTGGAAGAAAGGGCAAAATCTGCTTTTCTGATGGTAGTATAGCAAGAATCTTACTGGGTGGTTTGTTTATTTGTTTGGGTTTTTTCCCCATAATGCAAGGCTTCTTCTGTGTGAATGCATTGGCCCCATGTTAATTGCTCATCTTAGTCAGTGTCAAATTACTACCATCAGAGAGTGAATGTGAAAGGTTCAAATCTTTATTAGTTACTAGTTGTTTATTGATCAGTCCCAGAGTGTTAGCTATTTGTTGTCTGGTTTCTCTGCCCCATAAGTTAAAAGCCTACCACCTGAGGCATTAAAATGCAGTAGTCTTAATGCCTGTGTGTTCCATTGTTGACCTCCACCCAAAACAGACCACAGACATGTCTTTTTTTTGGCTACTGATGGTTATGGAACATTGGTGAGAAGTAATGATGTGATAGAGATCAAATTCTGAAATCAAAGTGTTTGCACCTACTTAAACATTGCAGGCCAAGTCCTGACAATGTCTAAATTTCCAGACTTTTATGTGAAGAAGCAGATGGGAAAGATGGAAGTAGTCTGCATTTCCCCAGCCTCCTTGAAGTTTTCACCAAAAGCCCATTGGTTAATTATCCTTTGGCAGGCATGACCACTAAGCTAGGAGTTGTGGCGTGATTGGTATGCAAGACCTGGTCGTTCTGGGGAATGTACACCTTTACTGAGCCCTGACTCAGACTGATACTACTCCTGGCAAGAATATTCTGTGTGCAGGATTATAAATGAAATTTCCATCAACCAGAACATGGGTGCATTTTAATGCTGAGTTTAAAGTATATCTTTGCACCTGTTTTGAGAAGCCTTTAATCTTCTTCTTGAATTTAGACCGTGACAATTTAAATTAATGTAGAGAAAGCTCTTTCCAATAATGTGAAGCACTCAACTTACTGTAATCCTACAAAAGCCAAGAAATTTCAAAAGCTAGTGAAAAACCTAGCTAGTGCTTGTGACTATGTTCTTCACCTCTGCATTTTTGCACATGTGCTACATGCAGTAGTGAATCACATGCAAATAGTCTAGATCACATAAAAACAGATGGGCACATCTATATGCACATAGGATTCTTATGCTAGTCCAAGACTCTCTACTTCAATAGAGAGAGATGTAGAAAGATTACCACAATGGATTTCCAGCCTTCACTCTTAATTTCCTTGCCTTAGTGGATTTAAGTCAGACATTTATAGTATTTGTGGTTTAATTTCCTTTGTTTTTCCATGGTCTTTGTATTAATAAAATCACTATGATTCATGTTTTAAAAACTCCCTGGACACATATTTGTGTTCCTGATTCACCAGTGAGATTCTAATCAAGGACATATATATTTAGTCACTCATAAAAACAACAACGTCTTTATTGACCAACTGGGTAGTGTGAATTTTGAAGGCATGGAACATACAAATTAAATGCCTGAGAACCAATTTTTTAAAATAAAATTCCTTTAATGTCTATGTGGTTCTGTACCACAGAACCATACACTTCTTCTTTATGGAGATCTCCTATTCTTTTTTGTCATGGAAAGTTCTGAAGGTATCTTCTTACTTTCTCATTAAAATCTTAAAGTTTATGCATCTTTAACTTTTTTTTTTGTTTTTGTTTTTGTTTTTAATTTGAGGAAAACAAATCTGTCTGCCGCTGAGATTGCCTCATAAATGGGAATAGAATCTACCTGGTAACATCAGAAATTATAAAAGTGAAACTTCCTCTGTTTTCTCATGCCTAGACCTCTATGCAATTTTATGTCCTTTGGGTAGAAGGTTGTGTTCATGGAAGTCTTCAGGCCTCCATTTCATTTTCCTGAAGCTGCCTTTATTCCCTGAATATTCCATCTTTGCAGGCTTGTTACTCTGGCAGATGTAGCAGAGAGCACAGACCTGAGACCTGTATTCTTACTCTGAGCTTTGGCCCAGGTGTTCCATGTGATGGAGGACAAGTCATGCACATTTTTTCAAGTGTTCCCACCTGTAAACCAATGTGTAGACAGTTAGCAGTTATACTTTCCTACAAAGTGGCTTAAATCACTACTGTTAGATGCCTGGAATTCCTCATACACAGCTAGATCTAAATGTCCTTAACTCCTAAGTCTTATTCTGGTCCACAGACATAAAAGACTTTAGGCTCTTTTTTCTGTAGCTGTAAAAATAAGGCGAATTTTTCTTATTTTTTGGACCTAAAGTAACATTTTCCAGCTCATAGAAGGACTGGAATTTTTTACCCAGGCCAATAAGTTCCAGCACCATACAGGCTCTTAGATGATTTCCTGCTATAGTTTTTTGTTTGTTTATTTGTTTGCTTTTAGCATAAATACTGCTTTTAAACTTAATCATCTGTAGACTTGACATTTCTTAGAGACTCTTTTTTCACTTATTTGTGTTTTAATATGATAAATTATGCGATGTTAAAATAAATCTTCATCATAAAGAAGAGAATAAATAATTTCCAATTATTTATTCTATTCAAATAAAAGGTGATACTTCACATTCACAGTATCTTTTCCTTTCTGTTTCTCAGATCCCATTTCAGTCTCTTGTGTCTTTCCTCATCCAGAGCTGGCTCTGTCCATCCTTTATGTTTCAGCTTGTTTTCTTAAGCTATTCACAACCCAGATATTCCTGAATGTATTCTGTGCTGTGTAGCTGATTTCCTATTGCATCAGCAGTAATAACTGAAGAAAAGGTGATAAAACTGTTGTAATTTTACTGTTATATTGGGCCCCTATGTTTTAGAAGATGTGGTTGTAACAGGACATGAATCCTGACTAAAAAGCCAAGAAATTATAGTAGAACATTTTGAGGATGTTGGCACCTTCTTATTTTTAAAAGGCTAAAACCTCTCAAGAACAACTTTTGAACCTCTTTTCTGAAAACTGTTAAGTCTAACATCTGAACAGAGCAATCATTTCCAGATTCTCTGTTCAAGATTCTAGCTTTTCTTTTCCCAAAGTAGTGTTTCTGAGTTGTAAAAGAATATGGTTCCTCCCCATTCCCTCTTCCTCCTCTCCTTTAAAAAAATATTCACTTCCCCAACTCCACACCTTTGATTTTACTGGTAACCAAATCAGTTCTTTGCATATTTGTTTTACTCTGCTTTAGCAAGTGTGGTTGTTCATGTTACATTTATCTAATATGAGCACCTTGTCCAGTTGTAAACAAAATTAAAAACATATGCTATTTTCTCAATTTCTCAAAATAATATAATTGGTTCTAACTATAAGGCTTATTAAGTGTATCTTTTTACATTTTTGTTCCCATGAGTGCCATTATTTTAAATTTTTTAGTGGTATTTATATATATTCAATGTTCAACATAAGATAATTTGAATTTCCTGTGTTTGAAAGATAACTCACAAGGGACAAAATTGTATTAAATAAATAATACAGATAAATTTTATACTCCCATATATTTCAAAGCTAATGCAGCTAACTTTCAGTGGAATGGTAACATAAGACACAGCGCTATAATATGATTGATTTGTTTTGACAGCAGCCAAATAATTGAGAGTGAAAGGTGTCAGCACAGATGAAATATTGTGTAAGCCACATTCAGAAGGCAACCCCGGCAGCAATAGCAACTGGAGCTTTATTTCCTTTGATATCGCACTGTTACTCACTTCCAGTTTATTATAAAGCCATGAAAGGTATGCAACTTTACGTGTGATGGAGGCTTTTATGGAAAGAATAGAAACAAAAGTTTGTCAGGTACCTGAGCAATAGATACTGACAATGGGATTTATGATGGATACAATGTACAAAGGTAAATTATCTTAATCTTTCTCATTAGTTTTCTTTCTTATTTTAAACACTTTTTGCAGGCTACTGCTTATCTGCATTTTAGCTCTAGTTTGGATTCCCTCCAGAGCAACCAGTCTATGGATTGCCTGGCAGGGGATTGCTGTGAAAACAGTGCTGCCATTACCCTCCCCAGCAGTGAAACTTAGTTTCAGTTCACCTCTTTTGCACAGCAAACCATACAACTATACACCTTCTGGCTACCTGAGACAGGGTCTTGTATACTTGCATCATGGCATCCAACTGCACTGCAAGGATTACAAAGAACTGTAGCATCTTTTGAGTCCAGGAGACTGCGAGTGTACAAGTAACCTATTACAGAAGGTAGCCAAATAGACCAGCAGGAATAATGCCTGACCCCGTAACATGAAAAAAACCTCCAAATTCCACTACAAGTGCATACAGACTACATTCCAGAACCAAGTGGAGAATCACTTTTGAAAGTGAAAGTCACTTTTGGGCTTTCTTAAAACTACATTGAACAAGCAACTACAGCATGCTTGTAAAAACCCAAGCTGTAAAGCTTTCTTTGTCCTGAAGGATGATTGATTTTAGAGGCAGTCAAACTCTAAGGTACAGTTTGAATTGAAATTTATATGTCCTGCCATTCATTTCAGAAATGCTCCATTAAGACACAATCTGATGTGAATGACAAGGGTTCTCAGTAATGAGCTCTTGCTCATGCAAAACAAAACAAACTATGACAACCATCATGTTAACAAGATCAGGAACCCTTGTGGCTTTGTAATGTAGCATCTAATCTATATCTATATCTATATCTATACCTATACAAATATAATTATTTTACTTGGAAAAAAGTAAATAACAGAATAGGATGAGATTTCCAATACAGATCAATTTATACACAGTCTCATTGCACTTGCATTCTTTTTGTCTCCTGATCTGGTAATTTCATAAATGGCATGATGGTGATTGGAAACCAAGGCTAAGAAACCTAGACCTACTGTTATTAATACAGGAAAAGTTTTAATTGAAGTGGTGTAGGAAGGCAGGAAGTAAACAATTGTTCATAAAATATATCTTACTGTAGAGTCAGCTGTATCTACTGCAGTATTTTGTTTAAGACAGGTACAGCAGACTTGAAATTAATCCTTGTCTTTTCACCATTTTCCTCATGCTTGACCTGTGCAGACAAGGTTTCTTCTGCAGAAAACTAAATTCAGAATTCAACTACAAATGCATACCTACTGCATTGTGGAGTGGAGATACAAAGGACCAAACCAACAACTGGCCCTTTGGATAGCTTCAAGAGCCATACCTTCAGTGCAAATCAGAGTGAATACTGTCCAAAGTAGAAACCCTGAATTGCAAGCAGAGGGAGTGAGAGGGACTCAGAACCAACCGCATCTAGTCATCTTCTCATACTGCAGGAAATTACTTGCTAACATTGATGTAGACATGCTTCAGGAAGAAGTAATTTCTGTGTATTGTACATGTAATGAAAACAA
Source organism: Chloebia gouldiae (assembly GCA_003676055.1). Lineage (NCBI taxonomy): Eukaryota > Metazoa > Chordata > Aves > Passeriformes > Passeridae > Chloebia > Chloebia gouldiae. The sequence continues at coordinate 51,703,522 of QUSF01000003.1, read as the reverse complement.
AACCTCCTTGCTTATGATTCAGAGCGATATAATTCAGGAAGAGTCTTCTCTTAGAGCACTGAATGCCCAAGTTGCAGGACTGTGTGGTTTACGTAATAACTAGATCTCTGCCATCAGCACCTGCAGTTAAAATTAGCTTGGTAGGTCTGATTTTGGCCAGCAGCAGTTATAATGTTCTGTTCAGTAATTGAAGAGAAAATGCAGAATGTGGAATGCCTGCATGTTTGTGTGCGCATAAATCTATTGATAGGTATTGAAATGGGAGTAATTAAAACATAGGCTAAGTGTTGTGTCTTCTGTACAGATGTTAGTCTCCTCATCCAGAAATACTGCAGGACTACATAAAAACATGGATGGGTAAAAAGACTGTTGGGACAGTGCATAGTACTCCTCCTCTCCTCTCCTCTCCTCTCCTCTCCTCTCCTCTCCTCTCCTCTCCTCCTCTTTCATCCAGGAACTTCTGTCCATTAGACTGGGCAGTACAAATTCTTCCTGAGAAGAAGAAGAATAATTTCACAAAGTAATACACATTAACTCTTAACTAGTTCTTCTACCTCTACAGTAATAGAGGTAGAAGAACTAGTTAATAGAAAGATGCTCAAGCATCTGCATGTTTCCTGCCCACTGTAATTGGGATTCCTCTTTAGCTGTTCACATCTTGACTATTAGAAGCATTTGTCAATCTATTGCTGATGGAACAAAAAGCCACTGAAAGAAATAGGAGAGAAAAATCAAAAAATAGACAACTGAGGTGAAACCTAAAAAGCACAGCCTTCTGGTCATTAGCTGGCCAGGCAAATGGAAAAGAGGAAAAAAAGTAAGCTGGCCACTCAAATGAAACAACATGCAGGCATTTCCCACATGTTTTTGTGGATCTTTTACTGATTGGTCACATAACCCAAACAACTGCTTGTTTATTTAGTTGAAGATAGGTAGTTAGCTTTGAAAATTAAAAGACCAGACAAGTTGTCTTCATAGCAATCCCTACTCCATAAGGATTCCACTGAATGAATGAATTTTAATAAATGGGATTTTGCAGACTTCAGCATTGTGAATAGTTTCCTTCTTAGATGATGGGTTTTCGCTAACCAGGAAGTAAACATTTTTCCAGACACTCCTTCTTCTGAAGTGATTCCACATCATTGTCACAAGTAAGTGGTCAGCTCTAAGTGGTAATTGTGATATGCCAGCACAGAGCCAAATCCAGGGGCCTTCAACTCTCAGTTTTAGTGAGGAAGATTCATATTAGATGTGATGCTTGAGGCCCTGTTGACATTTGGGGGTTTGGGTTTTAAAAAACCCTATGTGCAAACCCTCAAGGTTTGGCTGACTATAACCCGCAAATGGTTTGACAGGACCCTATTTACAGAGACTGCTCAAGAGCTTTTCCCTCCCCCCATTTGAGTGGTCAGCACTGACATACTCCATTATGAGAAAGCCCTACTTAACACAGAACTACTTTCAATTGTCACGAGCACTCAGCTTTATTTAAACTGACACCCTTTCCATCACCCCCAAGCTAGAATCCCAATGTCAGAGTGCTTCAAGAACTTCGTATTCTAAGCCATACTGTCTGGCAAAGAGCTGTGATAGAGTGGTTCAAAACTGCAAAGAAGTGAACTTCTGAAATGGAAGGATAATCCCAAAGGTGAAGGGAGACGTAGTAAATATGGATCTTCTAGGTAAGAAGAGGAAAGCAGAGTGAATGGAAGGCTTGCCTGTGGGTTCAGATTGGGAAAGAGACTTGGAGGACCCACATTTCTCTGTTCTCTTGCTTTTACTCAATTCATTAAACTTCCGGGGTCATGTTACAAGAAAGGGTTACAATTCCTTTGTGTTCCAAGCGCTCCCTTCTCCCAGCACAGCAGGTTGCTCAAGTACCAAGGACAAGTGTAAACAACCTGAGATTAAACAGGGTGGAAATATTAATGCCTTTTTCCTACAGAGGAAATATAGTCTATCTGTAAAAAAGAGTTAAGTGGCTGCTAGATCACTCCTGTTTCTTAATAGTAAGCAAATGCTAATGCATGTGCCAACTCATTGAAGTGGTCCTGTTTAATACGGGAAAAAAAGTCATTTTAGTGATCCTCTGTTTACTAATGGAGAAACTAAGGTATAGAGTAATGAAGTGACTGCCCTATGTTTCTCAGCTGAACAATAGCGAAACTAACCTTAGAAACCATGTTTCCAAAGTTCAGTAATATGCATATTTCCAAAGTCCAATAATATGCATATTTCCAAAGTTATAATTTTAAATTAGTCTAAGAAAAGAGTATTTAAGGAGAATACTGTTACACGTTATTTTCTGGGTGTTCCAATAAAACATTTCTTATAGATCGTTTTAAAGGCTGAATCCTGGTTGTCTCACAGGTATATCCCATTGGCTTTAGGGCAGCTGCTTCCTTAAGTAAAATTAACAACATTCAGTTGCATATTTTAGCCCAAACAAAGGGGAAAAAAGAGAAAAAAGAATGGTTCAAGTAAAACACAGCCAATGTCTGAACTGTGGATGGTTTCCTCCTTTTTTCTCTTCTTTCCCCTAGAGAAGTACACAATCACAATAATGGTTTGGGATTAAGTAATCATCTCCGCTTTCTGCAAAACTAGAGCAGTTTATGGTTTTGTCTGAGTTTTTGTTTTAAGATCCAATGTCATTGTCATGAAAGACTTTTTTCCCTACGTACAGTTACATTTCAAAAATATACCTGCATTTTAGAGGTGGAGGGGAGGAGAGGGAAGGGAGGAATACCACTACCTGAGCTTCATGCCAGACTTTAATGTAAAATTAATTCCTTTAAAAAGATTTTTTAAAAACCACAACATTTTTCTAATGTGCATTAAGAATGTTGGAGAGCTCACTGAAGCATATACGTTGAGCTTTCAGGAGCAATCTGTAGTCAGGCATTTTAAATGAAAATTGATTTGTGATTTACATGGTCAGTGGAAAGAAAATTAACTTATGGAAGGTTGTAATGAAATATTAGACAAGTAAAAAAAGTAGATGGTGATCTAGTGGAACTAAAAGTCCCATCTGGAAGAATTCTGTGACATTTTTACATTTATCTGTGTTCTGCATGAGTTGTAATGTTAGTGGTAATTTTATGGGACTGAGCTGAAATGAAAAGGGTGTTATCACAGATTGCCTACAATATAGGATTGTGTTCAGTGGAGAGTCCTGTATCCTTTTCTCCATTTCCCTGTAATATGACTCATTGCACTTTTTTCAGCTACTGTTGTTGAATTCATTCAGCCTTTTACTTGAGGCTATTAAAGAAGAACATCAAATGTGCACAAAAACAATCTAGCAGCACATTAAAAATCAACACGGCTGCTTCCACTTACTCCTGCATAGTTGAGGCAGTATCCAGGAGACACTTTAAAACATATGCTAAAATTGTACTTTATCATTCTTAAACACAGGCTATTAACACAGATTTAAAAATACATTCTCTTTCAATCTCTGACTCATCAGCATAGCAAGAGTAAAGAATTAAAGCTTCTCCAGAAAACATACTGCCCTACTTCTATTCCTCTGTTCATTTTGAACTCAGATATTCACTGTATGACATCCTTGATTGCTCTTGCTGTCAGTTTCTTGGAGAATGAAGAAAGAGAGGCATGTCAGAATAACATGATGCCATACTTGCTGCATTCTTCTCCTGCTTTTGTACTAGAAAATCTTTCTCCTATTCCAACAATACAGACTTTACTGGTAAGGGAAATAGGAACTCTTGTACTACCTTCTACCAGATAATCTTCTTTCTTCTGTAGACTCCATGTATGGCAGCCTCTAGTTTATCATTCTTTACACAGTTTGAAATATAGAACTTATAACTTGGCAGAAGATTAATATTCTTTGGAATCAGTAAGATTTATTAATGCCTTTGTGAAAATTCTCAAATTTTCAATATCTAGAGAAAAATCTTCCCATCAAAGGCTTAATGCCTTCTGTTATTAAATGAATTATGTCCCATCAAAGTCCTGTTTGCTGAGGATATATAATCTTCCTTTTCATAGGAGATGTGAAAATATCTTTATGCCACTTCTTTCTCTGTTCCTTTAAGAAATAGATAGGTGTCATCTGAATGCATGCTAAGTGTTCTTGTTTCTTTCACTGCACAGGTTTTCAACATGGCTCAGCAACATGCAGGGCTTGGATACTTGAGCAAACACGGGCTGTAAACTTGTCCCTCTTTTCATTGTTATTTTTTCCTAATCACAATTGGAGAATCAGGTTTGAAATTATACCAAGTCCATATTACTGTTAGCTGAAGTATAATTAAAATCAGATTGTACAACTTATATATGCAGTGTTTTAGCTCAAACAAGTGCATTATGGAAGAGTATAGTTTGAAACATACCATGTTATTTCTCCAGGAAATATGAAAATGCTTATTTTATAAGCATATTCAAAAAAAGAAGAAGTATCACAAATCCTTCACAAATAGTATATATGATTTTCAAGAGAATGATGTGGCTAATCATGGTAGGAGCAGCCTTTCTAATCACAGGATACCATAGAGGTCAATATTAGGTATTGTCTTTCCATCTTACCCATCTGAAACAATATACTATAGTGAATGTAATCAGTTAATGGTAGTAAATGAACCTATTAGAAACATTAGCATTGCAAAATGGCAGGTTCTGAGAAATAGATGTTAAGTGGATTCTGCAGCTGGTAATTGTCATCCTGGGAATAATTACACTAATTAATAGTTGCTAACCCCAGACCCTTGTGTCTGCGACTTTGAATGAGTTAATGATCGCTGCTTTTGAGACTCTAATGCTGGTAGATTTTCACTAAGTGTCAGCAGAGTAAAAAGGCCCCAGGGAGAGACTTACTCTGATGATCTTTAGGGTCCCCATTCTTACAAACCGCAAGTACATCTCTGAATGATCAGATAGCATCTCCACAGACCACAAAGTAGATGGAGATGGTCTAATGAAGATATCCATTTCATTATAAAGTTCCTGATTTGTAAAGTTAGTATTAAGGTCATGTAGCCTCAGATCCATACCACTTGCCATCAGAAGGTTTTATTTTGAGGCTATGTTTAAATGACCCACAAACCCCAATTTTTTTTGTTGTCTTTCCTCTTGACCCTACTTATGTGAACTCTATTTCTCCTGAAATTAATTTAAAATGCTACCAAATATTTATTCTCAAAATTTAATTTCTGTAGGCTTTTAAAGACTGGGAAGCTTATTTTACAGAGGCAAGTAGGTCTAAATCCTTTTACTATTCTGTCCTCTGTCTCTCTTTCATCCCTCCTAACACCCAATAAATAACTATATGAATCCTGTAATATCCATGAATTTTAGACATATAATGTAGCTGTCTTCTAAGAGTGAATATAAGGGATAATTTTGTATTGTTAAAATCAACAGTTGACTGATGTCACAATGGCAAGAGAAGAATTCCAGTAAAATCAAGATTGTGTTCATCAGGCACAAGGGAAAATGTAAGGAGGGCTGTATTTCTCTTGTTCGTGCAGTCTGTGAATGAAAGGGTTATTATACTTTTGAAAATTAGTCCATGGTCTTTGATCAGATGGAATGATAAAAGAGATTTAGTGTTGCCCCATCTTGGAGCCTATTTTGGTTTAAACAAAGAAACAACTATATAATACTCCAGTATCATAAGTCCAGATTACTTACAGTAGTACATTACTAGTTGATGATTCATCATAATATCTTCAGGGAGTTAGAAGACATTATAAAAATAGATCTTTTCTTAACTGCATTTGCTGCTTCTGATGTTTTCCCATGGTTCTCCACACAGACAAGAGAGCTCCTAAAGGTTAGTGTGAGTTGTCCTGAGTAGTAAAGTTGTTAGTTGACAAAGATCCTACCCATCTTTTGTTCTGTAGAAAGGAGAACTGCTTACAGAAAAATCTATGAAAGTTTCAAAAAATTGGAAATATTGGCACTTCAGTGCTGCTTTGAACATAGAACCTGGAATATAAACCTAGTAGTTGTACAGCATGTAGAAGCAGGATTAAATATGGCACTTGTATGGGCAGTTTATTAATTTCTACAGTCTGCAACAGATAATTGTTTTGTAAACCTTTTTCAGCACTTATTTCTCATAGGCATGTGGCATTTTTTTATTTGCTTGTTTTTTTTACTAATTATGCCCATAAAACAAGTATACCTAGTGCTGAAGTAAGACAAGAATGGTGACATTTTTAAGGAAGAAAGCAGTACTAAGTAGCTCCTTTAGAGACTAGAGCAGACGAAGAGGAAAATTTCCCCAAGCTTTTGAAACAAGATATAGAAATTAAATTGTTGCTATCTCTCTTAATTAAGATCCTTTGTTTCTCCACATGGCAATTTATGGACTATGTTTTATAGTGATAAGTATATTATTTGTCTCAGAAGGAACAATTTGTTAGAAAGGTATTGAAGTAGCAGAGCAAATGGTATAAAATAAAGTTCATCAGCTATCCTCAACAGTCCTTACTGTTCTTCCAAAAGTTTTGGCACCTGACATTATGTTAAAAAAAAATTGAAATATTTTAAGTAGTTCAGGTTGCATTTTGCCATGGCACCTGACAAGGGTGGCAAGTAGAAAGATGATATTAGTTTAACTGCTGGTCCGTTTATACTCTGTAAAACAAAAAGAAAATTAATGAGATATATTTTTTTCCTATATTTATAGAGAATATTTCAAGAATGCTATGTCAATTTTGTAAACTAAAAAAAAAAGAATACCAGAATGTTATGGAACAAGAAAACAATTACACGAAAAGGAGGAAGGAACAGAAACGTCGCGGAAGCTAATGTTCATGGAAGCTGAAATCCATCCAACAAGGCAAGGAGAATGGCACTGAAAATATGCCAAGTTTTCCAAAAAGGCAGATATTATATACAGCAAGATATGAATAGAGAAATAACGATAAAGAAACTACTCTTTGAATAAATGTGAGAGCCTGGCTTTCAGAACTAGAGAGTGGCTTTCATGCACTACAGTGCCTCCATTTTTGAACTTGGACAGTGGCAAAATCAGCTGGCACAGGAAATATCAGCACTCGGAAAATGGTCACAGAACCCATGGGGTCTCCTCATGTCAGTGATGACAGTGAGCCCTGGAAGACAACAACCATTGCCTAATGAAAGTTAACCAGACAGTGCATAAACCCTTGTCATTGGACATAACCATGCAGATTAGGTGTTTTGTTCCAGACATTGCAAAGATCATGAAACCTATGACAGAGAGCAAAGGATACAAACTGGAGGCTTGCAACCAGTCTCGTTTGCAGGGTCTCTGAGTTGCAAAACTAATTATGCTTTGAGAGTTAGTCCTTAGACTGCTGTTGCTGAAACTGGTAATTTGGTGCTAAATTTCCTGACATATATGGCTAGACAGAGTCTAGTCTTGTGTACTAGAGAGAGCATGGACTTCATTGAATTCTGCCTATTTAAACTACAAATAGCTCTCATGCCCTTTTTCATGTGTGTTTTTAAACTGATTCACTGTGCTTCAAAAAACAGCAGTCTGTCTAAGCAGGAAAATTTTGATTCTGAGTTAGTATTCTAAAGACAAAAGATTAGAGAAAATCACAAAAGGAAAAATAAATCTTGATTTGAGATGAACAGAGAAGCATGAAATCCAGTAGGGTGTGAGGCCAAATAGGCAGTGAGGCACAAAAATATTCATCATAAAGCCAAAGAACATAAATTATTAAAATCTGAAAATAAGCGAAAATTATGTGAAGACCTGTCCTGGGTCTATTGGATGGAACAGAATTTCCTTTGATACCAATCTGGTCAAAATTTTGCCACTGTGGTGATAAAAGAGAAGGCCTAAACACAAGGAGTGAAAAATGAAACCAGTCTGGGAATGTGAGACATATTGTCTCTGGAGGCATGGTGTATCATAGAATCTGTTTTGTTCTCCAATTAAAGTTGCATCAGTCTGCCACTAGGAAAGGCTGTATAGCTTAGAGAGTGAACACAGCAAATTTATGTCCAGAAGAGGGGATGATTCTTGTTTGTTAAAGAAATAATGCTCCTTTTTGTGTTTTTCTTTGTGACTTTTAGTCACCAATATCTTTGGAATAGTGTGGTGATAATACAGCTCATGGAAACAAGATATCCATCGTCAAAATGCATTGGCAAGGAATGCAACATTTATGAAATATATATTTGAGTGTAACTATAAATGTATTTTATTATTGTTTTCAATGGGGTGTTGGAGAAAGCTTGCTAATTGGAAGCAAGATGGAGAAAGATATAAAAGAGAGGGATTTTCTGGTTAAAAAGAAATGAGCGATAGAAAGACATTATGGTCCAAACTATATTCTGCTGGTTTTAAAATTATGGTGTAGAGTGAAACTAAATCAGCCAGATCTCTCCAGAGGTGTACTTTATCTGGTAAGGGCATGAAGAGTGGGATCTACAACTCAGTTTACAAATTTGTTTCAGCATATAAATACAGCTGCTACCATAATACATAGACACGAGCAATGTCATTATGCTAGATTTCTTGCAGTGCAGCAATTAAATTTGAAGACATTTCAGAAACCTCTTTAAGATAGAATTGCAGAACCTGACCACATTTTCCAAGGCTCAACTCTCCTCAGTGAGGCTGTACAGCTGGTAACCATAAAATCAAACACTTTCAATATATTTTTAGCCATGTTTCTACCTACCACCAGAATGCCAAGAAGTTTCTCCTTAGTATTTGGTGCACCTTTTTGCAAGAAGGCAGGCGTATTTAAAAGGTTGGTTTTTTTTTTTAGGATTCAATGGTTATATGTCAGAAATTCTTATTATGAAGTGTTTTTGTAAACAAACTAAATTCCACTGGGAAATATACAGACACTGTTGCTTTTTTTTTTCCTGGGTTTTTTATTATTATCTTTAATTAGTGCTCTCCACAGAGTGTTGAAGGTTATGATAAATGTTTCCTGGAGCAGATTTTCAGCCTGTAACTCTGAGGAAGAAATATGCATTTAAATATGTTGTTTTATATTTTGACTCTGCGGGGAATTAAAAAACAACTCTCGGTAGATTACTCTCTTTATAGATTCTTTTCTCAAAAGAAGTTATAGGATATCTAATGAAGGAAATTTATCCTAGCATTAAAACTGAGCTAAATTTACATGTATGTTTTTATTATTTTCTAAAATACATGGCTTCAGTTAAAGCACTATGCTCAACCCATATGGAAATACAGCTGAATTTGAAATTTACTATATGCTGTTTCTGCTTTTCATTTTTTGCCATTTCACACCTTGTCCGCATCTCGAGCAAGCTTGTAAGTTTTCAGTGCATACATTGCTTGTGATGATATATTGTCCTGGTGGAAAATTTCATTTACTGGCTGTGCCCTTTGCTGAACCTGTTGCTAGTCAAGGAACATGATAAGCGTATAAGTAGCATGCTACTTCATTTATCATACATCGTTTTAGACACTCAAATATCTCATATACAATTCCACATTCTGCACCAAGAGAAACTACTAAACTTGCTGGGGAAAAAAAAATCTACAAATATTTCATCAGTTTAAAATATATAAATGCATCATCCTAATAAAAATTAAACATAGTTTATAGTAAGACTGTAAGTGCCCTTTATTTTTTTTTATAGCCTCAGTAACAACATGCTATCAAGCACTAATAGAAAATACAACTGGCTTTTGTGATTTTGTGTACAGCAGAATTGAAATATATAAAAATACTGTCTATTTTTAATAATTGAATTACATTGCAAATAAATCACGAGCTTGAAAGATCCAGCATTGCAAAGAACCTTCTGCTCTCCTAAGATTTCTCTTTGGTTAAATTTTCATCCTATCTTGTATAAAACAAAATTTGATTTGAAAACCAGCCAGAACAGCAATACAAATAAAATCCTCTAATATTTGTGGAATTTAGAAATCACCAGAAAGAAAACAATTACAAGAAATTTAAGGTCAAATAAAACCAAGTCTGTCTGATGTACTAGCTGTTCCTAGAAGAGCAGGTCAAGCCTCCCTAATTTCAGTAATGTGTCATCTATTGATTTCAAAGCTTCTTCAGACTGTCATCACAATATTTCGCTACAAGCAGGTTTTTATTTCAACAAAAAATAATCTACATCTTGTCAAGATGCTGCATGTAAAATGTTGAATGCAAAGCTCTTTTTTATGTTAAGCCGTGCTTATACTAATTACAACCTTTCACTAAAATACTGGACTACATAAAGGTATGTCTTACATTTATATAGAACCTTTTATCCTGCACCTTTTAACAACTATACATAGAAGACTTACTTAAATCATTTCTCATGTCTATCCATTTCTAGGGAGGGGTAGAAGTATCTAATGGCTCACACTGGCATTGTGTTCTAGCTTTGAACTACAACTGAAGAAGAATTTGTTAAACAGAGTTTAATTGAATAATCTGTAATTTGACTAGGTTATCAGAGCTGAGAGAGATCTGTTTGGGGAGAACAGAGGAGGGAGGTGGAGAAGAATGAAAAAGCAAAAGAAACCTAGATGTCATCCCATCTCATTAGGGATAGAGAAGAAATCTGCATAAAGGTTTAGAGGTTTTTGTACTTTTTGAGAATGTCATCTTTAGAAAAGATGATAGGTAAGGTGATAGAATGGAATCTCCAAAATAGGTTTCCTTCAGCTGAGAAGTTTTGAACTCATTGTCATGGTGTATGAAATACAAAATGTTGATTATAAGTGATCTGAATAGAGAACATGTGGTTGTGTTCCAGTCATAATTCACCTACATGAAGAGAATTAAAACATCTGAAACCAAGTAATTTCCTCATGTAGTCAGCACATATTATAAACAACAGATGGAAAAGGAAGGAAGTAGAACTAGTGCTATACAAATGATGTAGCTAGTATAAAACTTCATTACAAGATGGTTTTTACTGTCATTCACATCTGTATCTCTTCATAGGATCAAATAGGTCACAATTTCAGTATGACCCACCAGCTCATTTCAAACTAACAGCTGTGCTTGGTTTATAAGAAGTTTGCAAAGTTTATTTAAAAACATACCAATATTTTTTCCCATTTAAAACTCAGTCATAAAGAGATTGAAACTCAGCGTTAGGACTTGCAAATTTCTCTCTAGAATTGTACATGTAGATCCATTTACAGTTGCCAGGATGCTGCAGGGGCAGAAGTTTCTGGTATAGTACTGGATGATTTCCTGAGCTTCAATGGAATGCTGAAATCAAAACTTTTAAAGTAGTTTATGCTTATCTTTATAACCAGGTTGCATATACCGTGTTAGCTGTTGTTCATGATTACCTTTTGTTCTTTAAGCTCATGGATGAAAAAAATTGCTGGAAAAAGGGGTCGTTACATATTGGTTGTATGTCTCTAGAGTTTTATGATGTACATCTCTAGTGTTTTAATTATGGAATTTGGAGATGGAATCAATTTTATACAAGAGCTCTGCACAAGAACAGATATCTTTACAATTAAAAAATATCACTTGAGTTTCTTCATGACCAGATACTTCAGGTCAATGCAAGAAGACAAATATTTGCTACATTTAGTTTTCAGGAAGCAAAGTGATTAATAAAAAATTTCAGATCATGCTGGAACAAACTACAGTAAAGGACATATAAACTGCTTTAGAATTATTTGAAATGGAAACAGCCATGGCTTTTCCAATATCAAACAGATGAGTTCAGCACAGTGAGGGATCAACGGCGAATAGAAATAATTTCTTCTCACATTGAACATAGCTCACTTTCTTCGCCTTGCCAAATTTTTTCATATGCTGTTAAAGAGGTAAAAGATGCTCATTCATGTTGCTTTTTCCAAACTGCTGATAAAACACATTTTATTTAATATGAGTATAGAAGACAGGAAGAAACTCATATGTTTTATGGGGGAAAGACTGGTGAGATATTTTAGTCATTGATGTTCTCATTTGTTCTCCTGAAAGATATCCAAGCCTAGTTAATAGAACAGTTGATTTTATTGTGGTGGGTTTGTAGATTTAAAGATAGTCTTTGAAGAAAATCTGTGCATAGCTACATTAAAAAAAAAAAGTATATAAAAAAAGCAGGTAACCATGGCTCTATTGTGTAGAAATAGTGACTATGATTTGTATCTTGCCATCTAAACATGCACTAACACCAATAATGTCACTATTACATAATGTTACATACATTTCATTGCTGAGGAAATTATGATGCTGAGAAGTCAGGGACCAAGAGAACACAAGATAAACCTCCAAACCTTTTCCTCTGAAGTGATCCCCTTCCTTTCCACATAATATTTTCCTCCCTTTCACACTCAGAAAATAAAAATACTCAATGAAAAAAAATTAAAGGAAACATCCAGGGAAGGAATGGAGATCACAAGGTCAACAGTTGTTTCTTAAAAGAAAAAAAAAAGCATCCATTAAAGAAGACATAGACCTCTCATTCTGTGTCATGTATTCCTTAGCACCACCTTAATTTTAGTTGCTGTACCCTTGATTTATGTTTTTGGAAACAAATGTTTTGTGTTGGTGCCCTAGATTGGAAGTACTTCAAGTTCAGAAAAAGTTCTGAACAAGGAGGAAGGCAGAAAGAACTCTTTTATACTCTTACTGCAGAGCTCCTTGGCAAAAGCAGAGCAATAGGTTGCGGTCCCAGCAGAAGTATTCAGGGGGAGAACCACCCTTGGTTACAGGCAGTTGTGTTTCCTTGTGCTTTTCTGTGAAGCTGAAGACACAAAAAAGGAAAAATATGGTGCACCAACAGTCCTAACTTTACATGGTTCAACATACTTTATAGCAATTTTGCTTAAGCCTTTGGTTCAGGGTAAAGGTTTGCTTTGACTTCTGAAAGCAGCTATTAAACTTAAAAGTTAGGGATTAAATTTACTTGTTAAATATCTGCCTTAAAATGTAGCTATTAAACTTATTAAGCTATTAAATAGTTTTCAACCTCTCTCTATTATTCTGTTTCCACAAAACAGTGAGGCAGAGCTTGCCTCCAATTTATTCTTGTCAAGGTAGACTTCCTAGATAGGAGTGTCTCTGCAAAAAAAAAGTTTATTTTTGTTTGCTTGGTAATTTATAATTTGTTTTATAGGTACCAATGAACAAACTGAGATCCTATCATTATTGGTATCCCATCTCATTTGTCCACAAAAAATACAGAACTAGAAGGCCTCCCAAAGCTGCTTATAATGCAGAAGACCACAGGTTAATGTGGTCAGATATAGAACACAAAAATCAGTAAAGCAGTAGTGGTCAGTGTAGCCTTAATACGTGCTGTCTGTCCTTGAAGAGTAAATGAGAAATAATGGGAGAAGATGAAGGGCAGAGGTGGGCCATGCAAATCCTTGAAAATGAGAAAAGTAGCTTCTATTTGATGTGATGAAAAGAGGATAAGTGAATTAACGATATGAAGAGACATCTCAAATAGCCTTGGAGAACCAGCAACAACTCTAAAAGAGTAAAAGGAGAGCAAATTTTTTCTTGTGGCAAAAAAAAAAATAAAGTATGTTGGCATAAGAGTTTAGACAAGAATTTTGGTTGTAAAAGTAGTTAGGGAGAATCTTAAAATAGGCTATGTGTAAAGAAACTGACTGACATGCAGATTTGTTTGCTGTCAGCATATAGACAGAATTGATGACTTTGAAATTGATCAGATAAAATATTATGAGGGCCAGGAATGGGATCTGAAGAAACTATTACAGAAAGCTGGAAGAAGAATTAGAAGGATCTTCTGCAAGGCATGTCAATGAAGCCTTTAGAAATGTTAGACATGAAGTGCTGTGGGATGAAGCACTAAATCTGAACAAGTTCTGTTGAGTGCAAATGATGGCCTGTAAAGGTATATAGTGAAATTAGTAAACAATTTTAGGCTGTGATTATGAAGATATGTTTAATCATTAATTAATTGAATAAGACAGCTGGAGCAGTAGTAATAGTGCCATGTGAAGATGAAGATTAAGTTAAGGCTAATATATTTATGATTATTATTATATTTTATTATATTATTATTAATAAAAATATTTAATTTTATTTTTCTAAAAATAAAGCAAATGAGTATTTTTAAAAGGGACAGCTATCAGAACATGAAAGGTGATGAACAAATGGCAATGAAGATATCTCAAATGAAGAGAGAAGATCTAGTTAATGGGACAAGTGGCACAAGTAAGAAACTGATGGAAAGAGAGAAAGTTGTTACTACATTCTATTTTGTCAGCTTACCCTTGGAGTACATCAGAGCAATACTATGTGTAAAGAGGAGTCAAGAAAGTAGAATATGAAGAGGAAGCTGGAGTCTTCCTTATAAAGAAACACTTGGGATAGTGTGGTACATCAACAATATAGTAGAAGGGAGAGAAGACTAAGATTCAGGATTGTTGAAAGGAAAAGCATGAGCTAAAAATGGTGCAGTGATTTGAAGTATCCTGTTCTGCTCACAAGCAAATTTGGGTTAGGCAATTATGGGATAGGAGAGACTTCCACATGGGAGGGTTTTCAAAGTGGCAGCAGCACTCAACTGCCAACAAATCACAAATCCTTCTGATCACCTCAGAAATGCCCTATATACTCAAGAAAGTGTTGAAGAGGGGAAGGCAAAGAGAATAATCACTGTAATTTTCTCTCTGAAATGTAGTTCTTAGAATTATGCCTCTGAAGAAATGCTCAGCATTAAATTAACAAATTACTGTACCACTGAATGCAAATCTGAAAAAAAAAAAAAAGCCCTATGCGTTAGGTTTTTTTTGCCATCTCCCTCTTATTTGTAACTTATCTCTGGGAAACAACACTTTCAAATTTGTTGAGATATATTGATTTTCAAAAGGAAATGGCTTTTCAGGAGTGTCACAGTAGCTCATCTCTGCTGTCACTGTCTCTTTCCAACTACAAAAGAAGTGAAAGTTATATGGATAATGACTTTCCACATCTGTTGACTTCTTTAAACTCTTGATTCAAGTAATTATCAGTGCATTTTATTGTATAGCCATTCAAACTTGTTTCCCCTTGTTCATGTTCAATCCATTAGATCAAAAAACACACATCCCTGTAAATATGTGTATTATGTTTCCCAATTATGTATTTAACAGAAAAAATTCCTTTAGTTTTGTGAATATTCAACAATTATTTCAGATGCATGGGTGCATCATTCAGAATGTGATGCCCTTAAATTAGGGGGAGAATCCAACTTGTCCTCCAGCTGCAAGATCCTTGTTTTTATAACAGTATGTTTTTCTCCTTTTTCAGTTAATCTTGTAATGTATTATATTATATTAGTTCACAGGTATTGAGGTGAGGGAGGCTTTTTTATACATCTATTATGTGTTGAGTATTTTTCTCCAGAATACATTGTGTTTATTATGTAGAGTTTTATTTCAGTGTATAATATTATTATCCCCCTGATTTTTGTGTGGTACTGTTCAGTATAATTAAGGCTGCAGTCTAATAGGATTCCACACAAGAAATTTGCATGAGGGAACCATGTGGAAGATATGTTTTCCAGCTGAGTAAGTGGCTATTGTCAAGTAACCTTTCTTTTCAATGAAGTTCTTAAGCAGGACAGCAAGACAAAATAAATCCATGGTTAAGCTCATGCAGAGTAATAAGGTGGTTGCATTCACTCAGTAGAAACAGAATTATAGCATGGGGAATAGGTAAATAGGTGAGAAAGTCAAAAAGAACCCTCTTTCGCATCTCTGATTAGTCCCACATACACATCCCTTTTTAACTGTACAAAATATATTTGTACTTATAGTGACAAACCTATTCAATTGTTTCTCATTGAATTTCCTTCAAACTTGATGTTACAGACAATAAATATATTATGGTTTTTTTTCTGGGGAAAATATCAACACAAAAACTGTGCTTCTTTGAGGTAATGAAACTGTGGTTCTTATACAGATAACACAAAATACTCCTTAATTATTAAATTTATTTACTTGTTTGTTTGTTTATTTTTATTTGAAAGCTATGCTGATATCAACATATCATTGACACAGTGTTCTAGTTCAGGGCAAATTTTGGGAGGAAACTTTTGGAGTGGTGTCCTCTAGAAAGAAAATTCAAGTTGCCTCTCCCCCAACCTGTTTGGGTGAAAAATCACCTTCAAGAGAAGTGGAAAAAACTTGTTTATTTAACAAGAAGGCACTCACAAGCATGAGAAATGAATAGTATTAAACTATGAAACCTCTCATTGTTGTGAAGAGATGGCAAATTCTGAAAGTTCTTGCAGGGATCGGAGAGAGAGACTTTTCTGTCAGTGTGTCCTTGGCTTTCTCTTAGTCTCTCTGGTGTCCCGGCTGCAGTGCAGTGAAGGGGACCCCCAGACAATAGTCCTGGTGTTCCTGGACTGAACAGTAACTGAACAGTTGCAAAAAACTTCTGGCCTCAGCTAACTAAAAAAAAAAAACATAACTAAAAGCAAAGGAGAGCTGTCTCCTGCTGTCCATGTGCAGACAGCGCAGTCTGTGAGAAGGAATGCAGGGGAGCAAGTGCAGTTTCTGCAAAGAACCTCCACGGTTCTTCTCCCCCGCTTCACTCTCAGAACCAGTCTTAAAAGTGCAGAACCTGATATCCAGCATGAACAGAACAGATGACTGGGGATACAAGCATCATAAAGTCACCCTAGGACCAGTAGCTTCACTTAGAGTCTCTACAGTGGTGACTTATGGGTGTATCCATCCTCCCCTGACTTCCCCAAAGCTGTTTTGGATTGTCTTCCTGACATTTTTTTTCCCCAGAGATGCGTCAGCTTTAACTACTATCATTTCTGACAACATCCCCTTCATTAGTCTGTTATTTAACCTCTCTTTGACTTCCCTATTCCTTCCCTTGTATATACAAGCTATACCCAAAACTTTCCATAGTTGCTCTCTAGCATTAGTAAAAATCTTTTGCATTATCTTCCTTATTTTGGTCATTTTCCATCTCCTTTTCCTAACACACCCTGGTAAAACTCCATGTCCTTTCTGAGCTCATTTGCTAGGATATATACTTTTCAGTCTAGTCTCCTGAGAAGCCAATCTTTTGCAAATGTTTCTATTCCATGTCATTAATGGTCTGCTCATTCCCTATAAGTTTGCTCATGTCTTCTCCCTTCTTTTGGTTAATCTGTTGATAAAGAATTAATATATACCTCTGTAAGAAGTAGAGAGCAACTTCTGAATTAGCATTCAGTTATGCATGGATGTATTATTCTTGCCTTCACTCTCAGGTCACTCACTTATATCTATTCTAGGAACATATTAGCAATGATATTGATACTGGCAGATATGCATATTAGTCTCAACTATCTTTAAAATCCATGTGTGTATATGCATATATTTACATATTTTCCAAAATTTTCAGTTGTTTTTTTTTTAATATGCTGAAATATACAATGTATTATTGTTTATTTATTGTTTTCTTACTATATGCTCTCTTCCTGCTATAGTTCTTCACTTTCACAATTTGTACGTTTTGGTTTTTTCTTTGCATTTTTATAGTACCTTTCACATTAGGTAATGTTTAGCTGTTTGAGTAGATCTGGTAGCACTAGGGTTTATTTGTACCACACTAGCACTTAAGGGTACTGATCAAAGACTTCATATGCCAGAATCTTCATAAATGGACATTATAACAATTGTTCTTGTCTTAGGCAGCTCCCAGTTCTAGCTATGTGCATGAAAGCAGCTCACAAGGGAAGAAAATCAAGCTGCCATGTAATAAGCCAGGTTCTCAGTTTACCTGGCCGAAGTTTGCTAATAAAACATTGTAAATGTGGGGACAACGGAATGTGTTTGTGGATACTAGCATACACTTTTTTCCATGTCTATGGATGAGGAGATACTTTCTTAGTAAACTGTAAGTTGCTTGGAGAAAAACTTGAGCATCTTGTGGTGTATTGAACACATTAGTACTTAAAACGTAACCTTTACCTAGTTTCTGTTACTTTTCAGTATTCAAATGCTAAAACATTTCCTGTAATATGTTTTTAATGTGGCATTTTTGTAAGATCATTTGTTTTGGGCAGAGAAAGTCTAGGAGAGAGAACTTCTGGGTTTTAGCAGAGATAATCATAGCTATTTCTTTAATGGGGATAGTGAATGGGTTTTGGAACAGACCAAATTAAGAAATGACCACACTGTAGAAACAGCCAGCCATGTCTTCTCCTCAGTTTTGTTGGACCCAGAAGTCTGGACTCCCTTCAGGAGGACCTTTTGCTAGTTTGGTTTTGTCATCTTCCTTCAGTCAAATCTTGTAAGTTGGTAAGGAATCTACAGGTGAAAAAACTGCAGCCAGAGGAGTAGTTTCTGTAGGAGAGGGTGAAAACAGAGCTTTTGATTTTTATCTCAGCATCTGTTTGGTGGTGGAACACCTTCACCTCATGAGAATGTTCTGTACACAGACTTTATTCTTTAATTTTGCATGCCTGATGAGGCATGAAAACTTAAAAAAAATTAATATGCTAATTTGTAAATAGGATGGTGTTGACTCCTTCCAGCAACAGTCATCTGTGGAATCAGACTTCTTTTTCAGTCCTCTCATTCCTCCACGCAGAACTAAAATCGCTGTTTTCACAGTTGTCGTGCTGTTTTCTTTCTAGACAACATTATCTATCCACACTGTTAATCATTTAGCCTAAGTGAAAAGAGACATCAAAGGAAACAGAATATTTTATCATTTTATCTTTGATCTTTCCTCTTCTTTTTGTTTCTTCTTTTAAATCATCTACTGGAGAGATGTCTAATTATTCAGGGAAAAAAAAAAAAAGAGAGAGACAGCACCAGAGAAACCTAGTTTACCAGAAGATATCCTCATATCCTCAGATTCTGAGGCCTCATTCTGTGATGTTGGTTACAACATATTGCCCCACATATTTCTTTTTCCTGTTAAATGTGTGCATAACCTCTCCTCATGGTGGTAGAAAAAATGGGCAAGCTATGGACTTATATGACAGCATCCATACTCTGAGGTGTAATGTCAGTGTCTGTGTTCCCTGTAGGGTTTTTTTCCCAATCAGCAGGAACAAGTTGGTTTCAGCATTTGTTCAGAAACACTGTAGGCTTGACAGTCTCCCATAGAGCTACAATATGACTCTACACTGACTAATTCCTACCAGGTGTCAATCAGCTATCTGCTCTTGGAGTCAGCCCTCCTTCTTCCTTCCATCTTCTCACCGCAAGACAAGGAAAATTCATCCTCCCACCAAAATGTGTTCACTGATTCTCCTTTCCATTGCCCATGTAGGTTTGTTGCAGTTACATGATTAGCCCAGTACTTGTCACTTCTGTGCTTCAGGAGGGCCCAAATCAGTGCAGTCATTCCATTCTGCTCATTTCAGGTGAAGGATTAGTGTGACCAAAAAACAGAATGGGGGGCCTTGATCTGATGGAAGTTGGTCACTTCAGCATTTTTAATGAAGTCCCTGAAAGCAGATGGTCTCATGTCCTGGAAGTGGTGCCTGGATGGCACATATTGAATGGGGTTTCAGAGCTGGTTTATAGCTGTGCCAGCCCAGCTTCTGTGGACAGCAGATGTTTCTTAGGGATTCTGAATTCAAAAGGGTCATGCACCCTCACTACATACGTGCACAAAAATACAGAAACTTGATAGCAGATTTTATTTTAAATTCACAAACTCTAGTAGCAGAAATTTTTGCTTTAGAAGAGGGGTAATCAGGATACTCGGTTTTGTGACACTAGCTAGCTATTAGATATAACTTTGTGAAATTTTTGGGGTGGAAATAGTCTGTACTTAGCTGCTTGCAGATGGCATTAGCTCTGCTACAGGAGCTGCAGAGGAAGTTATTTTTAATTTGTAAGAATTCTTCTACTTAGTATAAACTGTATTTCTATAGCATAAAAAAACAATGCATTGCAAGACAGCTGGTGTGTTTTATTATCATAATTTTTTCTTTTGTTTATTGTTAGAAAGAGCTATATTTTTTTTACCCAACTCTGTGCATAGATGTCAAAAAGCTAAATATGGGAGAGAAGTGTATTTTGTAATAATATAATGACTATTGCTATGGAATTCAGGGATTTCTAAACCTACTAGCAATGTATTGCTTAATCCTTTCTTATAGTCTGTATTAATAATTTTGCTCATTATTTATGAATTATAATAAAAGTAGAAGACACTGCTGATCAGCTTATAATGCCATCTCATAAAATATTTCTCTGTGTTTACAGTGATAAAATTTTTGTACATTCCTGTTCTGACCAGAGGTAATTTTGATGGAGGGAATATATGTATTTTAAATAGATTACAAGAGTTTGTTTTTTATTTCTAACATTAATTTTGTTCATTTTCTGATACCCACTTCTCTGTCTAATTCCTTGAGTCATTATGGCAGGATGCTCATTCTAACACTGAACTACATCTTGAAAATGCTTTTCTAAAAAGCCTGAGTGGATAGATTTTGTTTCTTTTCTTTTGTTGTACTCCATCTTTGTAGACCATATCCATCCATGTTTAATAGGCAGTATTAGCATTTTGAGCTACAACAGTCTGCACAATCTGTGCAATATCCCTGGCTTGTGTTGTGCTTCCATATAAAAAACAGCTCCTGTGTATGTCTCTTTTAAGACTTACAACACACATTGCATTTTACTCTTTTTAAAATAACATCAGGGAAACTGTGAAGCTTCTTTTGAAGGATTACATTACAGTTTGATTTTTATTTATAAAACATAAAGGACTAATATATATCAGTTAGGACATTTTGCTTCCAAAGTGCATTGTAACAAAATAATTGGAAGGCAGTTGTGGTGTGAAATATATGACAGCTTTACAGGACATAAAAAGCAGCTTTTTCTTTGTAATAGTGTAATTGCCTTAAACCCCCCAATCATAATTGTTATCAAAAAATAATCCCAAGGAAAGGCTAATATAAGGTGAGCAGACTATTATAAGAGCTCTAATACACTCAATTCCTTGAACGGCAAATGCAGCCCCTCAATCTCCCAGTGCTTTTAGTGTCAGTCAGAGAGCACTCAGTCATTTCTGTGCATCAAGCCTGCAGTATTGATTTTTCCACTGACTGAAACAGCCATATAAGCATAAATTTTGCATGAGGCTTTCACTTTGTAGACTCTCCTTTGGTCAGATGACACATGATGTGAACATGAAGACTGTATAATAACAATGCATGGTCAACCTGCAGGCATTAAAGCGTGGTCTCTCACAGCTTTGAAGGACAAAAGCTGGAATGGTGCATCTCTGGTGTGATAGAAAACAAATATCATTTCCATCTTGGCAGCCTGCATTCAATTTTATACCCCCTCTCCCCTTCTCTCACCCCCCCTACACTTTCATGGTCCCCTTTTAGGGAGGAAATGCACACATTCACACAAACATGTATAGACATAAAGTATACTTATCAGTGATATCCAGTACAGATAAAAATCAGCTCTGTGAGAAAGCAGAGCTGTGATAATAACTGTGCATCAAACTTGAACCCTTTCCTGCACTTGCTTTCCACTTTTCTTTGGTGGCAGTATGTTGTTTTGTTTTATAGTTGATGCCATTTCTTTAAGTCAGCCCTTGAGACTAAATATTGTACAACAGCATTTGATAACATCTTGTATCATGCTGAAAAACCCTTATCTAAAGATTTGGCCTTGTGATAGACAGGCAGGAGTGAAAATATTCCTTAATAGCAATGTTGTTTCATCTCATTGCAGACCTTGTGAAGTTCCTCTGTTCATTAATATTTTTTCTTTCTCTTTCTCTTTCTCTTTCTCTTT
>QUSF01000003.1:51628111-51673391 GCA_003676055.1 Chloebia gouldiae | reverse complement strand
GGGGAATGGACAGGATGAAGATGAGGTAACTGAGGCTTGAACAACAGATGACATGTTGGGGACAGGATGTAGAAAGTTAGGGAGCAGAAGTCAGAAGATTAAAGGGACATAAAGTGTCACAGAGTGACAAGAATTAAGACGTGAGCTGCTCAAGGACATAGTTATACAGAACCTGAAAGTGAAGGAGTTGCTTAAGCTTTAAACAAGTGTGAGAGAACCACAAATTGCTAATTTCAGCAGAGAGGAGAAGTCAAGAACTAATCTCTCCTGATGAAAGATTCCCAATCTTTAGTCTGTTTTGTAGAGGCAGTTGACTAAAAGATCTGAAATACTCTACATGTGAATGGCATCAAGAGATAGTTGAAGAGGGACTAGCCATCAAATATTTATATTTTTGACTTCCTTGATGACCTAGGATGTCTGTTGTCTAACTGTTCCAAGTACTTCCTCTCTTCAGGATAATCATGTTTGTAATATAGTAAATAGTTTCCCTTCCATTTATGAATTGTACATAATAAACATCACCATCAATTTATTTAGTGGTCATTTCAGCCACTGGAAGTATTTTGTATCATAGGCCACTGAATTCCCACATAATCTGAATCAGTAGCACTCTGATTACTAATTGTTTCATCTCAACTTTAGGATTACAAGGAGGCCCTGAGCTCAAATTATGTTTAACATCTTTTGACATTTTGGATGTAAAAGTCATGAATAGCTGTAAACTGTTTTCTAAATGATTTGTGTGTCTGTACTTTGAGTAGAGAAGAAGAAATCTTTATTGTCATAAAATAGCCCAGGTGTGCAGAAAGCCACAGTGACAGGTGTAACAACCTTGCTATGGATTTCACATGCATCATGAAACAACATAGCAAAAAAGGGACTGAAAAACAGTTCTGCTACTTAAAGTAATATCATTATTCATAGGAAAGTAGTTTGTAGTATTTGTAGCTATTCAGAAAATACAAACTTATTTCTTCTTGACCTAATTCCAACATGCTGTTCAAACCCCAGTTTATTTTATATATTTTTCATAGTGTTGAAGGAGAAACTAATTCCTCATATAAAGTGTTTCAAGACTCATGTAACTTTTTTAATCATCATAGTTATTTGATGCCATTATCTAGTAATCACTTTATGAAACTCTGATGATCACCCACAAGCAACTTTGAGTATGGATTGATGAAGACAAAACTGTTTGATATTATTCACTGGCTTGAGGACAGTAAATGCCATTGCTTTTCACATTTGAAACATAAAAGATATATTCACTTACAGTATAACACTGTGCTACATCCTCTGAAAATGGAAACTTTCTTGCAATCCATAACTCCTCTTGTTCTATGAAATAAAAAGTAAAGATATTTTGCACTTATTTCAGTGATGTGATGGCCTCTCTGTAGTTATAACTGGAGCTTGCATTGTATCACAAACCTGTCACATTGGGAAGAAGCAGTACATTTTCTATTAGGAATTAGTGGCTTTTACTATAATGCAAAAAGTCACCTTATTTCACACCAACATAAGCTCTGTGAGTAAATTTGGATATAAATGAACATATTCAGCACAAATATAGGTACAGAAATAGAGTAGGAGTCTGCTACAATAGGGTTAAATCCCCAAAGACTCTCTAGATAAATGCAGATTAATTCACTGAAGTTAGAAGCTTATCTATATTCTTACAAGTGTCCCGAGGATGACAAGCAGGGATTTCACTTAGCTAATGTGCTTAATGCTGCCAGACCAGGCATTCAGGGCTCTCAGAATTTAGGAACAAATTTCCAGTATAGGTTCAAACTGTACACACTTGGGTAGTACTGTTCTATGTGGAGAAATAGACTTTTGATCCTGAACATGGATGTGTGTACCTGGAATACTTCCATTAAGAGCCCTTTGAGAGGAGCATATGTGCAGTAAGAGAATGAAGCAATAC
This sequence comes from Chloebia gouldiae, assembly GCA_003676055.1. Lineage (NCBI taxonomy): Eukaryota > Metazoa > Chordata > Aves > Passeriformes > Passeridae > Chloebia > Chloebia gouldiae. The sequence continues at coordinate 51,671,458 of QUSF01000003.1, read as the reverse complement.
ATTGTTTACTGAGGGCCTGAAAGGTTTTGAAGAACTTCAGTCTCAGAGTGTTCTTTGGTGTGGCCTGACAGCAAATATTTGTGACCCTGGGAGCTAACCAATCACCAGGTCCATGTGGAGCCCTTGGACTGATTCATAAGCAGAAGATATCAATGCTTCCCTAGTGGTCCTTCTGCAAGGTGGGCTAAGGTTCTTGTGCCATCTGTTGCCCTTGAAAACTCTTTCCTCACAGAGGCTTGGATTTTTCTTGCCCTGGTCCCATGGTGTAACAGTGTGGGAACTGCATTGACGTTGCTCACAGTACAGGGGAACTGAGTGCAGGGAACAAACGTGGGGAAATGGCACCAATCATCTGACCTAGTGGAAATCTGGGCCACTAAAACTCTCTTTTTGGAATGAAAATTCGTTTTGATATTCAAAATATTCTTGCATCCTTAAAATAATTCCACACCAGTGGAAGAGGAGCCTGCTGGTTGCAGTAAGGCCCCAAATGGACAGGACAGAAGATGATATAAGAAGATATAATCTCCAGTGTTGCCTGTAGAGCACAGTGAGTAATTACACCAAATTCAACAAGCAGAAAAGATTATCACTAATTGTTTATGATAATTGTTAATTGACTGTTCAGACACCTGTTTGGCCTTTTGAGGAATTTCTATTTCATGTCAGTAGGTGAAAATATTGATTGTGATCAAGTTCCTGATAGAAATGTTAGATACGGTAGCGTATCTTAACAAAAATTAAAAAGGTAAATGCAGAAAGTGCAAGTGATGTCCTTCTTATATTTTGCAATTTCTTGCTTGTGTCTTTCTTGTAGATTCTTTCCTGTCTTGGAGAATCAAACAGCTTTCTGGAAGGGTCTTTTTGTGCATTATAAGCTGCAGTGAATAACATATACTTAACAAAATTACACACTGCATTTGCTGTGAGCAGCACCCCAGTTCCTTTTCACTCCTGACAAGAACACCATCACCAAGAAAATCACCGACCTCCATTTCCACCTCACTTTTGTTTGGCAGCAAACAGTTGAGTTTGTCATTGGCTTCCTCTAGTATTGTTCAGCTCATGTGGTATGAGATCACATTAAAGAAGATTGTTGCAATTTGTCTCATCTTGTGAAAGCACATGCTGTCCCTATGCACTCAAGCCATACTTTAAGTATGAGTGATTGTGTGTACCTAAGGAATGCTGAGTAAATATGTTGCTGCAATTAGGGCTTGAGAAAAAAAAAAATGTGTATCCAGTATTTTCCACTCCTTTACCATTTGTGTATAAAAGGTATACATGATCTTTCCCCTATACTCACAATATTTAACAGATAAAATAGCCTGCAAAATTTTATCATCTTGAGAGCTGTTTCCTATACAGTTTACCTGCAGAGCGACTGCTGCCAGTAAAACAAAAGAGAATCTGGTCTTGTAAATATTAAGACTGTTGTTTCTAACGTAAACTAGTAAAATCATTTTTCTTTGTGTTTTGTGCACAGCACAGGGAGGTCTGAAACACATTATTCTAGAAAAGGGTGCTGCAAGATAGGAATCTCTTCCCCACGGCATGCAGTGGTTTGATTTAGCATTTAAATAACATCTTTCACCCAAGATCTTGCAAGTTTTTAAAGCTATTAATTTACCCTCACAACAGCCTGTAAAGAAGTTACAAATGAACAGTAGATAACAGTAGATGTAATAGTGGATAACTTAATAATAGGTTTATCTTTCTTCTGTGGTCACAGAGACCAACACAAAGCCCTGTTTTATGTTCTGTATGAATATTAGTTTGTGATGCTTGTGGTTTTTGAATGGAAAAACTAAGAGACCTTGGGTTTCATGTTCAGAGAAAGTGAACATCTAAAATTGCTCTTCATTTCAAGTGCTTAGAGAGAAAGTCAAGTCTGTGTAGACTCAAATTATTTTCCCATAAACAGGGACTCTGTGGTCAATGAGCTACTTCAGAAAACATTACCTGAGGTGATTTGTCTTTTGTTACCCAGTTTGTGTTTAGCCACATAGATAGGATAGACCCAAGCTCCTCTGTCTTTGCTTCAAAATGACCAGGCATGGGATAGTCCAAGTGTGGAAGCAGAATGCATAAAGTTAATGGCCTGCAGAGGATTGGTTGAATTTCCAGTCTTTGCTGGAAATATAATAAATGGCATTCTCTCCTCTTGCATGGTTTCAAAGGTGACTCCAGGCTGTATATTTTTGACCAGACTCTGTATTTTGTTTTAAATGCCACTATTATAACTGTTTGTATGCAGAAGACAGACATTAAAGTCATGCTATTTAAGCATCAGTAACATCATTATCTTACTGATGTTTTAATTGCTGAATGGCAATTGATTAATGCAGTCCATGTCTAGCTGCTCCAGTATTTTGGGAACTGTTTCTCACAACTATGTTGCACTTGACAATGAGAAGTACATCCAGTGTGCTGGCTACATTGAAATTTTAATGGAGGAAAACATTGCTCTTTACATTCACCCTTGTTGAGTTTACATTGAAGTCAACAGCAGCTTTGTTGACTGAGTTCAGGATCAAGTCGTAATATCTAACAAATATGTATGTTACTGCATAGTGAAATCTACTTTAGATTTGTTTACAGGGCACCAGCAGTGAGGAGGACCAAAAACTATTTTTAAAATTCCAAGACTAGGTTGGTGATTAAGGATGAATTTATTTTATTTTGCTAGTCTCTGGATGCCTCTGGAGACATGCCTTAAACAGCAAGACACTATCTTAGTCTAGTATGGTAGATTTTCATCTCACATTGACTCCATTAAAGTAAGCTTCTATAAACAGACATCAATTACAACGAGTTTAAAGGGTTTTAAAATGTAATCCAGCAGTGCTGCTTAACTAAATGAATCCTGAGAACTGATCTCCAGTGAATTAATAGAGTAGTGTGTGGAGAGCTCACTATGAATCTGAGTTAATGACTGGAGAAGATCAAATTAATTACAACTGTCTCTGAGGACGTGCAGGGAAGAAGTCCCTCAGATCAGCTAATGTTTGATTAACTCTTCAGGTACCAAATAGAGATTTTCTACAAGTTATTTTTTAAGTAATTGCTACTAAGACAATGGAGTGAGTCAGCTTGGCATTTCTCAGGTGGCAGATAACTATTGTAAGAAATGACATGCTGAATTTTCCTGCAAATTCCATTTTTTTTTTACTCTTTTTTAATTGAGGATTTTTTAATAGAAGATGAATGCTAATATCATACTAAGATTATAACAAAGTTAATACATAGTATTTTCTCTGCATGTTAATATAGAAACCATTGGGATGATAGGTTCACATTTTGGATAAACATCCAAGACTATACCACTAAGTTCCTTCTGATTTTTTGAACTTATTATTACTGTTACTACTACTACTATTATTAGTATCTACACAATTTTATTTGATCTTATAGTGTCAAAGAAGGCGTGATTACTGAATTAAGTAATAAGCAAAATAAGAATAAAACTACTGGTTTAATGTGAGGCTATCCTGATACAGTTATGAGGCCAGGAAGGCACAGTACTGAAGTTACAAAAATAAAAAAAAATGCAAGTCATAACTGAAGAAGTGTGTATCAGCATTGATCTAAACTTCCATCTTCTCAGAGACAGACTCCTTTCACTTCTTATCCCCACACCTAGTACAACAAACATTTCACTTTGTAGAACTGTAAAGTCAGAACTCTTTGTGAGGGGCAGACCAATCCAAAGTGTCCCCAGAGTTGGCCAGAACACTGGAATCACAGAATCACAGAATGAGTGAGGTTGGAAGGCACCACAATTGGTGATCTGGTCCAGCCTGCCTGCTCAGGCAGGGTCATCCTAGAGCATATTCCACACAATTGCATCCAGACAGTTCTTGAGTATCTGCTGTGAAGGAGACTGTACACCCTCGCTGGGAAATCTGGTCTGGTCCTCAGTCACCTGCACAGTGAAGAACTTCTTCCTCCTGTTCAGGTGGAACTTCCCGTACATCACTCCCTGCTCATTTTCTTCTTCCTGCTGCTTGGCACCACTAAGAGCCTGGAAACATCCTCTTGGCACCCTCCTTTCAGATACTTATAGACATTGATGAAGTCCCCTCTCAGTTGACTCTTTTTAAGACTGAGCAGGCTCAGCTTCCTCAGCCTGTCCTTGTAAGAGATATGCTCCAGTCCCCCAGACATCTGGCTTGCCCTCTGCTCAATCCAACCCCGTGGCACATTTCTCTTAGGTTTCTCTGCAGAGGCTGAGTAGACAACTACAACTGGAAAGAGACTTTTTTTAGAAATATTTGCACCAGACAGCATAGTGACATGCCTCCAGACTATGAACTACATAATCAGACTGTAAAGGCCTGCCTGCTGCAGAATTAAATTTATTGTCTCTCCATGCTTTTGCATTACTCAAAACTTTAAAGAGTATGCTCTTTGTTTTTATATTCAGTGATGTGGAATCCTCTGAATCTTTCCCCCTCAGGGAAAACCCCAGAACATTGCCTTGGAAAGACTTACCATAGAGTTTTCCCCACCCCGGCTGAAGGAGAAGACTTCCCCATGGAGTCTTGCACAACACCACGAACCACTCCTGTTCCCTTCCCTATATGATCCAAATTCTAGTGTTTCTCATTTCCCGGTTTCCTCTCTGGTTGTGGTATCCCTGATGGCTGACCCTGTCTTCCCTGTGGGCCGGTGGCCTTTGCCCTGCCCTTTGTACTGCCCCAGTGCCACCCCACTTAACCTTGTGCAGACCACCTGGTCTCATATTTTGTCCCTCATTTCCCTTTGGTGTGCCAGAATTAACCTTTGCTGGAACAGAATCCTACAAAAGGCCCTTCTGCCTCTCTTCACTGAGCTAGCTGCCGTGAGTGTGGTGTGTGGACTTGACTGCCTTGCCTGAGTGCTTACCCAAGTGAGATGCTTATTGGGGAATAGCTATATGCAGCAGCATCCACCATCTAAACCCACACTGCTACAACGTGACTATTCTCTTCTTAGTTTTTTCTCCACAAAACTCCAACAATAAAATCTTGCAATACTTTCACCTTTACAGTACATTAAGAGGGTAAGGGGGGTGCTGTCAAGCAGGAGAGCAAGGAAGAATAAAGAACACATAATTATCATAAACCGACAGAGAAGATATCTTCACTAAGAAGGGAAGGTGCTAAATAGCTCCTAAACTGTTAAGCAGCATTTAGAGTAGGAATAAGCAATGCAAGCAGTCCTTTCTTCTTCTATCCAGTAACTGCCTCTATCCAATAACTGAAACTCCAGAAGGAGTTCAGAGAGAAAGAAGTGATGTTCTAGGTTTCAGCAATTTTCAAAGCACTTTACAAACATGGCAAATTAGGCATATGATAAGATGATGGTTATTCTGAAATCATTGGAAAATTATTTCACTCTTTCCTATGAAGTGAATACAGTGATTCAGCCACAAGAACTGCAAAACAGACTCAACACCCTGATTTTCACAGACATAAGTATTCTTCTCTTTGTATTCAACTTCTTCCACAAAATCTATACAGCAAAGAGATAATCCTAGTGTTAGGATTTGGGGATTTTTTTTTCTATTCTAAAGTGTTGCTTGTAATGCATTTTGTCATTGTGTGTGTATAACATATACTTTCTTACCCACAAAATATGTTTACACTCTGGTTTGTTTTATAATTTCAGCTGTTTTGAACTGTAGAGCAATTTTTTCTTTTTTTGTCCAAAGTATTATTTCTCATCTAGCAGACTCTGGAGTTAAGGTGGCATATTTCTTCCAGAAAGGTGTAAAATCATGCACTTGAACCACTGTTTTTCAGTAATATTTTGGGGGATGTTGCAGTGATCAACATCCTTTATTACTTCCAATCTTCTTTATTTCCTGTCTGTATTTACATAGAATTTGGCTTCTTATGCCTACTTCAAGGAATTTTTTAGTGAAGTACAATGACCTCACTGTTTGCTTGGTTTTGTTTCAAATTGAAGTCAAAGTGTGTTTTCTCTAACAATTTTTAAAGTTCTTTCTCACATTTCTTCAAATTTTCAAGAACTTTTTAAAAATTTCACGCTTTTTTTGTCACTGGAAATTAATACATTGCTCCAGTACCTGTCTCATCAGTAATTCCAATACAACAATAATGTTACTCTTCTCCCCTTGCCCACAATGCTTCTGCTTCCAGCAGTACTTTGGGAAAGAGCTGTGCTCTGGTGTTAGGAAGCAGAGCAACACAAACTCTGCAGACAGGTGCAGAGGAGAACCCCTTTATTGCAAAAACCAGGCCTTTTAAAGCAGTTAGGCTTTTATCAGTTACATACTTTTAAAATACAACAAACATAACTCAACCAACCACCATACAACACAATATGAATATGCAATGATTACGTAACTTGTTTTTCCTACCTCTAATTCGACGGGGTCATTCCCAGAGTCGTTTTCTACTTAGCCAAAGTAACAGAAGTGAGCCATGATTTTAGAAGGGTAACAAGGCCTTCATTTTGTAAAGTTGTACCTAACTGCAACACTCTGGAAGCTCTGTGATGCAGCAAAATAAGCAGCTTTAGCCTGCAAGAGGCAGCTGTTCTTTTTTGTTCTTTGTTCTTTTTGTTTATGCCCTCTTATTCATTGGTATATCATTGTATATTTTGTGCCATGTTAAAATGGTTTTAGACCCAGCTAACTTGGTGAGTCAGGTCACCTTTTATTACTGCCCAATATTTATCATATGGTGTTCTGCTTATATATTTTCTTGTTAGATAATAATATGAATTATGAGAGAAAATGTAAACCTCTTTGGGCACTGCAGTGGTTGTATTCTTCTGCGTCTACTTTTGATCCATGCAGAGACTGTTAAAAATACTCCTTCCAGAGAATTATGCCCAAGTGTCAAACTGTCAGTTAGCTAGTTCTTAAGCCATTTGACATGTACTATATTGTTGTGGTATATGCCTGATTTTCTAAAAAGAAATCTGAGGAGTTCATGTCATCACAATTTCTTTGTACAACAAACTGGTAGCTCTCTTGAAGACTGTAGTCAGACTTGTCCATCTAAGCCTTTTTTTTTTTCATAAAACCACACTGATTGGTACTATTTATTTTCCTGTTTCTTAATTAAGAGAATCCAATGCCATATTTTTCATTTTTTTAATTGGGATTGAAGTCTGTTTAGCATCTTATTTACAGAATAATTCTTAATCATGCCTTTTTGCTAACAAACTATGATTTTTGTCATATTTTTCCTCATGTTTTTCTCTCCTCGAGTCAGGGTTCTTATTTCAGCTTTTGTAATTTCTCTTTTGAATCCTCAGGTGCAGATATTAGTAAGAGTTCAGTTCTTTATACAACGTCAGGAATCTGATGAACCTAATCTGTCCATGATCTCTGGTTGCTCCTCACTCACCAGCATGATGTTACTTCACCTTCACCAGTTATTAGGAGGTCCAAATTAGGGTTACTGCTTTTTATATACATATATACTGTTTTTTTTTTTTTATCTTTAAAGAATTGTAGTCATGTTTAGAAACTCTGATCAATTGATTGTGATTGTTTTGTTGTGGGTTGGGTTTTTTTCTCACTACTTAACTATAAAAATTTATCACCTCTTCTGTCCGTTCCTTCCCCCACTTCATATGTTAAATGCAAATACATCTGACAAAAGCATTCTTCCCTGACTGGTTGGTTTTCAATAAACTCCAACTCAGGCTTTTATAATGAGCAATTAATGCACATTTTACAAAAATTAAAGGTACAAGAAAATTGTCACTGAAATTGACAATTTTCTGAAGCATTTTACCATTTATGTCGCATCCTCTGATGTAATTCAGCACTTCCTTATGTTTGTCTGGGATTTAGGTTCCAGTATCCCTTGACTATGGATTTAGTTATGTATTTCTCTAATAACAGCACAGCTGTAATTAAGATGACTACTACTATTTAAATATTAAGCTTCCACAGTGAATTTTTCCCAAGTCCAAGTACATTGCTTACTTTTTGCTTGTATTATTAGTTGTGTTACACTGCATTGTTATGTAAAACACTTTGCAACATTTACACTGAGCCAAAAAGCAGGGATTGAGATTCCATAAACTGAAAGGAAGAAGCACCCTAATAGTTTTGAAGCTATAGCAACTTTAGAAGCCTCAGGAAAAAAACCCACAGATGCATACAGTACAATTCATATGACACTTGCAGTAAGTGGTTGACCTTTGCAGAGAATTAAAGGAAGGATCCTGAGTGAGATATGGACCATCAGACTGAGAACAGGAAACTTGTCGGACATCACTGGGTAACTGATCCAATACCAGGGTAGGTTACCAGAAAATAAGAAGACAGAACTAGGATGAGAAAAGGGCTAAAAAAAAAAGCTGAATAGGGGTAATTTGATAAAATTAATTTTAATATTATGGTAAAGAACAATGAGATTTGGAAAACAATGACAGATGTGCTTGGTGTAGAAGTAGACAGGTGAAGTGAGATTATTCATGTGAGGGGAGAGTAATAATTGCTGATTTTAGAGCACCCTTCTGCAATGCAGAGAAAGGAAAGAGGCTGAAGCAGTCCCACAGATAGGTATGGATAGTCAGAAAGGCAGAGATGAGAATGGTGGTTTGCCTAGTGAGTAACAAAGCAAATTATGAAGGTCAGTCATAAAAAAAGTCTTCTTGCCAGAGCAAAATATCAATTAGAGATTACCTTTGAGGCCTGAGGAGAAGGGAATTGAGGTGATATTGTGAATCTTGACAGAAAAAGAGGAGAATTAGGGAAGAGAATAAAGTAATTTTTACAATGTAAATTCCTCATAGCAGAAATCTGTCTATTTTATTTTTCTGCAAAACATCATGCATGTTTGACTCTGAATCAATCATGTTCTGTGGACAGTAAGCCTTTAGTTGCAAATATAGTCCAAAAAGGAGGGAAGACGAAACAGATTTAATGGGACAGTGGGGTAGGAAAAACTTCTTTGGGACTATTGCTGAAGGTGTAAGAGCAAATGTAAATAACCTGAAAGGGCTTGGTTAAAAAAAAAAAAAAAAAAAAGGAACACTAGGAGAGGAAAGAAGGAAAGAAAAACAGTAAGAATGTATGGAAAGCATCAAGTAATTAAGGTGATATTTCCATGCCACAGTGTAAGAATGCAGCAATGCAGCATTCTCATGCTGGACAATTAGCATAGGTCCCCAGCCACATCTCTCACTTCTGCCTAGGAAGGAGACGGGAAACAGGAAGTGATGGAAAAAAAAGGTTTGTGTGTGTGTGGAAAAAGAGAAAATTAGCAGCTATGTCAAGTGGGTGTAGTAGATTAAGATCTCTGAGTTTTTACTTTAATACAAGTCTGAGCCACAATACAGCAGCCATCAGATATCCAGCATCTGTTAACACAAAATACGATTGATGCAGCAAGTGCTACCACAAGTCATTACTTCATTACTAGGTTGGGTTGTAACCAAAAGACCAAATAGTTTCAGACTCTGAAGGGTCAATTCTAATGTGCTATGCAAAACAACATGCCATCTTCCACCTGCCAAGCACCTAATGTGTCCCAGTGCTAGCCATGTGATGGATCATTTGTGTTAGTCTGTACAGACAGGTCAGAGGAAAAGCACCCACCTGGAGTGAAGAGCTGGGATCATTTGCTTTGTGTTCAGCTGGTGCCATGAATATTTTCCTATATCCAGGGAATGATTTCATAGCCATGAAATTATAAGAAAAGTAACAGTTCTTAATATTCTGCCAGCAAAGTGAATACTACAGGTACAGGTCCATAGGTGACTTTGAATTATCACAGTTGCAGGATCACTGCACTCTTTTCTTGCTGAGAACCATTCCTCAATATAATATCCGTGTTCTCAGTGAGAACAATACTGCACTGGGAAGTGTTCACATGGGGGATAATTTTCCCATGGGATAATTTTCAGTTAATACTGGGAGGAAGGTATCTCTTCACTGTATGTTACTGGGCTTTTTTTGGAATACAACTATCCTCCAATATGCTAGAAATGTACTGATGTTACTTTTAAGCTGAAAAAGGATAACTAAACTGATTGCTCCTTAACCTGAAGTTGTTCTGTACCAGAAAAGGGAGTCATAAATCCTTTTAATGGCTATGTAGCTGACCAAGACAATGTACCATAATTATGCCTACATATTATCTTTAAAATTACTATTATTTGAATTGTCAGAACCATAGGGTATATTTTGGGATAAAAGAGAAAGAAGTCACAGATGCCCATCTGGGACAGCTTCCTTGCTGTCCTTTTTATATCGGCAACTAAGAACTGATGAGGCAGGGACCAGGTCTACCACAATTCTCATTAAGAATGCACCAAAGAGTGTTAGGTGTGTGGTATACCAAAGTCATGTTGATCACATGCAAAAAGGCAGCTTCTGTAAGTTCAGTTGGGCAGACTGCTGTGGCAGTAAAGCACCATTCCAGCTGAAAAGTGAATAATTTTGTGAATCTAAGTATACAGAAACTGCCATATTGCACTGGTTCAAGAATCCATCTATTGTAATGTCCAGTCTCCAGCATTGACCTCCTTCAGAAAATGATGTCTGACAGTAATGTCACTGATAAATTTTTCATGCAAGAACTGGCTGCCAGATAAGGCCCTAAATACAGAATGTACAAATGGATGAAGATGTGTAAATGGATGTAAGGGAGAAAAAGAGTGGAGTTGCTCAAGGATGTCTTGTTGTCACAAGTGGACAGGCTTTACTTCAAGATGTATTTTTATTAGTGAATTATTTGTATTTCTGATGTACAACTACAACCCAGAACATTTAATAATGGAGGAACGCTACAGAGGCAGAATCGGGAATAGGTTTCATAGCAGGGCCAGTTGCCCAGTTGAGGGTATAGGGAAGAGACCAGGAAGGAAAAATCACAGTAACCAGTAAGTGCTGTAAACAGAAGGAACATAAGCAAGACAAAAATAAACATCTGAGATACACAAGTCTGTTGCTCCAATATATAGGCAGCAATATCAGATCCTGAAGATAGTCCCTGGGCTAGTGTTTAAGTAGAAGCCTCAATTGCTTTGCAATAATTTGCAACATCTTTTTAAACTGTTTTGTAGGCTGTAACACTCTCCCCAGCTGCCACAGGAGTGGGCAGTTCTTTTCATTTAGTTTAGGTAAGTGAGCTTTCCATTTAATGCAGTGGCTACACCAAGAAGAACAAAATACTAAAAAGCAAGATGAAACAATTGTTTTACGAAGGTTTGATGCCTGCCATTCAGTCTAGAGTAGCAACAGCAGGATAAATGAATTCTTGATTTGGATAACACATTTGGATATGCAATACAGTGAATACAAAAGAAGGCTATAAAACTCATCAAAACCAAGTATCCTGTAGCCTCCCAGCATAATCATTAGCACTCCACTTTGTCCTGATTATAGAGGAACTATTGATAATTCTTCTTTTAATTATGAAACATTTTTTTCACTGTCTCTTGCTATGGCCTGTCTATTATTGTTTTGATATCTGTCTTGCATATATAGATATTGTCCTGATCAACAGGTACATGCTGTACAGAAATCTGTGTGTCAACAATATCTAGCTGGATAACACCCTTAATTAAAAGTTTTATATTGATTAAGGACAGTTCTGAAAAGAACAAACCAAACCTAAACAACATTAAAAGTTTGGTTGCATTAAAACTTGCTATTTTTTGCTAATGTTTAATCAAGTATTTTTGTTCTCTTACTGAATATGCTAAGGACTTTTTATTTACATAATTGTGAAAATTATAATAACAGGTATATTTCAGAGGTTTACATTCCCAGTACACTCAAAGCAAGCAATTATTGAAAGAGATTATTTTTCTTACTTGCCCCATGCCTGCCTAGAGCCATACAGCTGAGCACTTCACCAGAGGATAAAATTTGTTGCAGTTAAATACAAGATAATAAGATATAAAACACTAAACTATATACAAATGATAAAACATTCTAAATTAAATGTAACATGAAAATGTTTAAAAATCAACCCAGGTAACTTAAAGAATATGTACTTAAAGCACAGTACAGGAAAAAAATAGGAATAAAAGAAGAAACACTTAACCAAAGGCAAGGGAATTTTTATGTAATGTTTTGAGAATGAAGTTTAGCTACAGTAGAAAAAAGCATTCTTTTTTCTTCATAATTGAAGTCTTTAGGGATCCATCCAGAATGTTGCTTAACATCCATAATTTAGAAGTACTCTATTTCAACTCAGTGAAGATTGGTGGTGTGGGGGTGGTTTGTATGTTCTTATATCCAGGACATGTGCTTATTAACTTTACCAATAACCTTAGTAAATTAGAGACAGAGTAGCCAAATTTGTACTTAGAAATGTGGATTGAATAGCTGATGTCCTGAGAAAACACAGGTATTAATTCTGGAGGCATTAAATATGGGCCTGGAATCAAGAACGGTCTTTTTTTCCCCCAACATTATAAACTTCCATCTGAAGTTAGAAAGGAATATCCTCACCTGAACTTGGCTTTATGTAACTGTCCGTGCATATTTAGCTGGTTTTCTATCTGTCTTCAATGGGTCTCCATCAGTGGCTGTTTCAAGTTGGATTTGTTTGGGATTTTTAAAGCAAGGCATTTTGAAAGGAAAGCACTCAGCCTTAAAGGTCTAAATGCTCAGTTTAAATACTTGTTGACTGTTGCAGAGGCAATGCCCAGGCAAAATTAAGTTCACGTCATTTTTATTGAACTGGAGGCAAGTAATCTTTAATTTGCTATTATGAGAGAGGATGCTTGTCAGGCAGGGATACTGGCGTCACCTTCTCTAGGTTTGCCTTGACCACAGCCTAAATGCTGCCTTTGAAATAAGGCATCAGCAGACCTGCTGCTTGATTGTTTTAGTCCCCTTTGTGTAATAGTCTGGGTAAACTGAGGCAATTCTTCCGCTCAAAGATAAACATAAATCTCATTAATTAGCTGGTGTGCCTGTGTGTCAGAAAATATTCTTTTCTAATGTCTTAGCAAGTGACATCTCACTGCAGAATGTTCAAAGTGTTCAAAGCTGAATGCTTTCACTCCCATTTGCTGTATTTCTTAAGCCAGTAAGAGGGCAAGGCTCTGTTTTAGTGAGTGAACATGGTACTTTAGATTGTTGCTGACCTTGCTGGTGCTGTGACCCTGACAGGAAGGACAAGTAGCAGTAGGAATGACTGACTGATGGATAATATTTGAGATTTCAGTACTCTGCTAGGTGACATCATGGGAGGACTCAGGCCTGAAAACAATTTTGCTTGCTGAGATTAAACAACAAGAGCAGTGTGATGGGTCTGGTCCCACAAAAAGTAGCTTACTACAGTGGTGGGGAGAGCAAATCTGAAGGGGAGAAGAGAACATGACGGTGTACAAATCCTGAGGAAGTTTAGCTACAGAGACAATGCACTGACTGGTAGGATTTAGGTGGTTGAATCCTGTCCCCAAAAGTATTTGAAGCCTCTCACTTTCTGCACATTACTGAGTTTAGGTAATTCATAGTAACTCCTATGTCAAAGATGAGTAGCTGGTTTTTTCTCTAGGAGAGACATCTAAGGGCAACAGGCAATTTTCTAATCAATGACTCTTAAGAGTGGTATGTGGTGAATTCTGAAAAGGAATTCTGTAAATTAAAAAAAAAGTCTTAAAATCTCAGATCATCAGGTAAAAATGAAATTGTTTTTTGGAGATTGTACCACTTTTTGTGATAAACTATTGTGCAAGTACAGGAGTGAGCTGCTGAACTTGCAAACATTTTTTTCCTATGAATGGGCTACAGGAGATTTTTACTGACAGGTTATTATGATTACTTTAATGCACATATGACCCATTGTCTAAAGGACAGTTAAAATTATGAACTGTTCATAAATTCACTGACATTTTTGGCAACACTGTCACAGAAGTAAACATTTAATTTGATCCTCATTTCTTAAAATAGCAGTATTGCTACTACCGCAAAAATGCAAAACTTCTGTTGAAGAAATCTATTTCAGGTCTCTGCATATTAGTCATTCAGCCTTGCTTATGTGCATTTGTGAATATTGAAAGTAGTCATATTAATTCTCCATTTAGTATGAAAATGAAAGCAACAAATTCATACAATGCACAGCTTTCTGATGAAAGTTCTTATAAAGCCCTACGTCCCAATTCTAAGAAATCATATCTGTCCATCATCTTTCTTTTAATGATTTTTTTTATGTAGTTGTCTGCCCCAGCTATTTATGATACATGTGAGGCATAAAGAATAATCTTGTAACAGGGGAACCTAATAAGTCCTTACAGTCCTTACTCAGGCAAATTTCCCTCAGTGAATAGGAATTATGCTCAAGTGATATTTGCATCATCTGGCTCACGGTTTGAGTATTTAGAGAACTTTCAATTCAGTGGTTAAAATAATGTTAGAATGCAATTAAGCATATTCAGAGGCTTCTGCCCTGTTGTTCACTTCCTCACATTCTGCTTATTCTCTCACAAATTAAGTAGAAGTCACTTAATGAGAGAAAAAAAAGTCTTACAGGTAGCAATAAGTTGAAGTGGGAATACCCCTTGTGATCTTTTAATTTTTATATGCTAGTTTTTGCTCTGAAGCAGATGGACGAACTCTGAGTTCACCAGTTTTTGGTTATATGTACTGAGTTTTTTCCAAATTAAATTTTAGAATGAATCTGTTAAATGCCTTATTTTCAGGGACAATATTGCTATCAAGGTTCATTTTGTTGAGTTTGCCTAACTCTGGCCTCTTCTCATGTTGTCCTAGGGTGACTTTTATGATGCTTGTATCCTCAGTTGTCTGTTCTGTTAATGCTGGATATTAGGTTCTGCACCTTTAAGACTAGTTCCAAGAGCCAAGTGGGGAGAGAAGAAGGAGTTTGTTATCAGAAACTGCACTTGCTGCCCTGCATCCTGCTCCTGTACAGTGCTGTCTTCAGACAGACAGACAGCAGGACAGAGCTCTCCTTTGGTTTTAGTTAGTTTTTTTAGCTGGCTGAGGCAGAGAAGATCCCTGGCCTGTGTTTTTTCTTTTTCTTGGAACTGATGAGCCCTGCTCTGGACTGACAACCCAGGAAAACACCAGGAGCTCACACCTGTGGTCCCCTGGGGCCCAGGACATGGCATTTTCCAGTGCAGGAGGGACTGATAAGACACTGATGATCCAAGCTACAGCCTATGACAAGGACTTTCTGAATTTGCTATGTCTTCAGAACAGTGAGAGGTTTTATTGTTTAATATTATTCATTTTTGATGCTTGTGAATACTTTGTTAAATAAACAGGGTTTTTTTCCACTTTATCCACGGAAATATTTTCCTGAACCAGTGGGGAGAGGGGCCATTTGTATCTTCTTTCTTGAGGGACCCCATTGGAAGTTTCCTCCCAAATTTGCCCTAAACCAGAATATATGCCAAACTTACAAGACCCTTATATTCCTTGTTGCACACAGCACGTGTTTATTTTAATGGCTCTCACTATAGCCTTATAGACCCTTCCATTCTGTCTTGCAAAGTCCATGCTTCTTGGTTCCTTGATTCTTTAGAAAATCCAGTTTGGGATTTATTTGCAGAGTTCATGGTGCAGAGTTTTAGGATTGTCTTGAGTACAAAGACAAGCCTTTAGGACAAAGCTGTCCTAAAGTACAGCCACAGAAGGAAGGGAGATATTGAAAAAAATCTGTCATCATGATCAGAACACATGTAATTTCATGCTATTTTGCCATAAACGTGGAGTTCATCATAGGAGATTAGAGGGGGGCATACATGTAGTACCATAATTATGGCCAAGTAATGACTGGAGAGAGCTGTAAGATTGCTGGAGTGGCAGGTTAATGTAAATTTCGATAAGAAAATGTCAACCTTAAGCAACTGAATAGAGTTCAGTTCAGTCAATATATTAAGGTTCAAAACCTCAAAAAAATCTGAAAGCAGAAATTCACATCATGTGTGAGATATGAAGCAGGATTGGGGATGAGCTGGGATGGTATATGCAGATGGGGAGGAAGGTGCCCAACCACTTAGGAAATGGGCTTGGCATAAGACTCTAATAACAGGAAAAGTGATTGTATTTTGTGTTATGCAGATCTGTGAACTGTAGACTTAACATAGAGCTAAGCAGAAGAATTAATTCAGTCAGAGAAGTTATTCATGTCACAATAGCAAAGCTATTATCATGATCACAATACTGCAGAAAACAGCAAAAGAAAGGAATTAGAGGCGAGAGGACAAATTTCTGTGAGGAAAATTGGCTTAGAAATAGGTTTAAGTTGCATGAACATCAGTATTAAAAATAACATGTAAGAACCAGGCAGGCAAGGAAGGCTGTAGTAGAAATGTCATTAGTGTCTGATTAAAGCAATAGTCATGAGAAAGTTTTTCTAATATCCTGTATAAGGATAGAGCAGCTTATTACTGTTTTCTCTTTCAGTATATAATTGTATACCAACTGAAAGACCAAAAACCATGGAAGAGTCCTCAAGCAGATGAGAATAAAATTCATTGTCTCCTTGTAAAACTGAAACATTCAATAGCATGGAAAACAGCATCATCTTTTTTAAATTCAACTCAGTGGACAGCTTTCAAACTGCTGTTGCCAAAATTGAGAGGATGCTTTTCATTTATATGGTTTCAGTTTCATGCAATGAGAGTTGTAAAGGTGCTGTCTGATGGTCTCCAGAAAACTCACATATAAACAAAATAAAACTCAAAAGGTAATTTTTAGTGAAAGGAAGGAGCAAAGGAGCAAGTTCAGTGTATGAAGAAAGAAGAAACTGGAAGTGCCATAGGTGAAGTAACTGACCTTCAGCAGGTGTGAAGACTCACATAGCATCTTGTCTTCTTCACAAAAAATATGTAGCATTTGTTATTGTGTTCTGTGCAATTAACAAATGTTTCTCAGCTCATTGAGGGGACCAATGCATTTATGGAGCTGAAACATTGTGTTTCACCACAGCTGAAAGTAGTGCTTGACAATCTGTGTTGCTTCCAGACTATTGAAGAGAGCAGCTGACTGTGTGATATCCAGAGGTCTAACCATGCTCTCTGCTGCTGCCTGAGAGATAAAGGACTCACTGCCTCCTCAGTTTCTGCACTAGATGCAGCAAAAAGGGAAAAAAAAAAAAAAAAAGAAACTGTGTAATTTCTAGGAGCTGCAGGTAGTAAAGAAGCATGTTAGTTCTCAGGTGAAAGCATGGCAGTTTGATAATAACCTGCTATACATTAGTATTTATTGGAGGAAGTAAAGTTTATGGTGATAGTTCTCAGCACACTATAAGGGTTCTGTTGTACTGTTTAGCTAATTGTCATCTATTAATATTTCAGTGAACAAGGACCCATGCAAAACACAGTCATTTTACATAATAAGCACAGGCTCTCCTATATACAGCCCAACTCTGTTTTACAGTTACTTTCATCTGCATTCTGGGTCTGATCTTTCAGTTCTACTTCCCACATTAGTGATGTAGAGTACTCTATATTTTAAACTGATACACTGCAGCATGAATGCAGAAGAATGTCCACATTGCAGTATGGCTAGACAAGCAATGTACAGTCAAACATGGTGCTCTGAGCAAAATTATTTTAACAACAAGCCTTCTATTCAAATTCTAATTATTGTCATTCTCATCTGACCTCAAAGTTCAAAAGTTACATTTTGTTGCTACTGGAATTTTGGAGTGAAAAAACATCCTGAAGGAAAATTTAGCTTTGTATAAGAATGATTTTTCTCTTTATTTCTCTTCGCTGTCCTTCTTTTATCTTGTTGAAATTTCCTTTAATTTTATAAAATCTGAGTTATTTTGTCTCACATTTTGAAAGCACATTGTATTTTGCATACCCTGAAAACCCAGTCAGGTCAAAAAATACCAGAAGTTCCTAAAATTGATCTGTTTCAAACATAACTATTGGCTTTTGAATATCACAGGAGAGTCAGGTGCTCTCAGGGCTTGAATTAATTAATTACTTTCAACATCTTGTGCTATTTTAAATAATTAGGTGTTTCACTACTCTGTGAGTTGAATTCTTTATGCTTAAAATGGGTGTTATCCTCTGTTTATGGTTAGAAGCAAACTAGTTTGTTTTCTTTCAGCAGCCAGGCCTGGAAATAGCTCTCTCAAGTTGCAGATATAGAGTACACAAAGCATTTTGAAATCTTTTGGTTTGAGCTATCATTTATTTTTATCTGCTCTTCACAGTTAAAACTGAGTTTTTTTAATGCAACATTTTTAATTCCCTGTCTGAGATGCCATTTGAGTGGATAGTTTCACAGAAGTTCATTTGCTTGTGCAGGGAAATCAGACTTGTATGAAATGTTACTCTATGCCAATTTAGCGCAGAATTTCAGGATGTTTTCACCCAACAGTGATTATAAATATTTTAAAAGGTCATTTTTCTATATAAAAGGAGGTATTGTGCCAATCAGTTAACATACTTAAACCACCCTACACACCAATGTGTTTAATGAAAACTAATTTAGTAAATCCTCTCATTCTGTCACCAAATCATTCCTGATTCTGTTGCTATAAACAGAGATAGTTTTCATAGGGATAGTCTTTAGAGCAGGTTTAATTATTTGTTTAATTGACCCTGAGATCTCTTTGTGAAAAGCACTGAATAAACACAAGAGTATTGTCTTTATCTAAATTCAGAAGAGGATAACTCCACCTAAACTTACTTTTGACACAAAATGGTCATATATAAATCATATTCACAGTAAATTGATGGATCATTTCAGTATTAACATTATTCTGGTGGTGTATAGCTAGTAGTTATAACAAAAAAGTGTGGTGATGGGGTCTTCAAAAATTATTTCAAAATGTTGTGTCATGTTGTTTTTTAAGAATTCCATATGAGTGGCAGAGATTTAACCATGATTCAGTTACATTGCTGTGTAGGCTGTGGACTTGCTATGCTTTAGTTACACTTTTGTTTATTCAGACATTTATACAGCAGGTATGTTTTCAAACCGTTCTCACCTTAGCAGCCATTTTCCAACTACTCTGTGTGAGAAAGCAATCTTTAAAATTGTCCTCAGTACCTAAGAAAGGGAAGAATTACATGAAGAAGAACCTCAAAGATGAAGGCCAGGTTTGAAGCACTGTTTCATTAATACTGGATGACAGGAAGGGGTCCAAGTCCTAGATAATGAGGAAGGAGGTGCAATTTTTTTAAAGCTATCTGGTGACAGGGAAAGCAAAAATGACATTCAGCTGATGAATGAGCAGAGTTTGACCTAGCCTTTTGACCCTTGACAATCAATCTTACCAGCTGCTTCATAAAGAATTATAGTTGTGCCACTCACATTTGACTCTTTACTATCTTTCTTTCCTTCCTTCCTTCCTTCCTTCCTTCCTTCCTTCCTTCCTTCCTTCCTTCCTTCCTTCCTTCCTTCCTTCCTTCCTTCCTTCCTTCCTTCCTGCCTGCCTGCCTGCCTGCCTGCCTTCCTATATTCCAAGTGTTCTGTGTGCTGTGCAGTGTCCCTGGCACAGAGACATGTGGAACAGCTGGTACACTTACCTAGTGCTCCACAGGGCCATTCTGGAATGTCAGTCAAGTTGGTGACTGCATTGTGCAAGGCAGAACAGATTGAATCTGTCTGAGAACACTCAGCAGGCTCCTAATGTTGTGTAGAAAGGAAAATAATGAAATTGTTAAATATAAGCTGGCTTTGCTTAATAAGAGTGACAACACAATAAAGATGATATTTGATCCCATGGAGGAGCTATGAAAAAGGCAGGAAGAAACTAGTTTTTTGGGGGTTTTTTTATAGTATTTCAATTTGTTTTGGTTTGGTTTTGACTGTTTTATTTGAAGTTTTATTGCTGTGTACTCTACTAAGAATTTGCATACCTTCCTTATTGGAAAGGACAGGAAGTCTAGACAGTGCATGACTGCTGTGTTATACATTAAGGGTGGCAAAGCAAGAGCTGAGCAGCATTAGTGGCACAACTGAAGCAAAGAGAAAGTAATATCCAAAAGACATAAATTCTTAGAACTATGTAAGTAAAAGCTGCACTTTCCTCATTGTTCCAGAAAAGCAAATTCTATTACACTGTTCTGTGTAATTCTATCACATTGCTCTGTGAAACCCGTGAAGAAGAGTTTGGTTTTGCTGCCCTCATCAACTGTGTTGATTTGTATATTTTTATTTGCAGCATTTTTGTTTTGAGATACTAAAGGTAAGGCTACTCAGCAAGAACATCTGTAATGTAATCCACCAGCTGCAAGAGGTAACCACTGGAGGTTTTTAATTTTTAAGGGTAAGAGGATGTCTAGGAGAAAAACGTATCTGAGGGTTTGGGTTTTTTTCTGCGGAGATACTAGAAGGAAATCATGGTTGATCTGGTTTTTTTTAAGTTGCATCCTGTAAAATTTTGAAGGCACATCAACGAAGCAAGTCTTTGCATCGCTGGTCCTAAGAGCCTGAAAAATATTTCACAAGAGTTTAGGAAGAGGGAAAGAAGGAGCTCGTGCACACAAGAGGGAGAGAAGTCTCCAATTCCCATTTCTCCTTCTGTAATTTGGGAGACATCATTGATGTATGAAAGAAGGAGGCTCACACAATGGCTCAAATTTCATAAGCATCATAAAAGTCTAGGCACAAAGCAGCACAATCTCATTAGCAGAGGAAGTGAGGTCAGTAGTCTTCAGCATCTTAACAAGATGATAGAATTTATGAAGCATCGCAGCAGCAGGATGTGGTTGCATTCAGACTATTCATATAACAAGCCCACTGGGGTCCTATAGTTATCACCCTAGAATTTGTTTTCCTTTCTTTATTTTCTTTTGTCATCCTCCTGTTTCTCTGTCCTAGCTTCCTGCACTAGAGGAATCACTTTCTTATTTGTGATGCCTTGTTGGTGACATTTTCTTTTGGATTTTTTTTTTTTGTCATTAACTAGTTTAGTTTAGATAGTTCCATTGGTGTGTCTCTGATTATAGGAGTGCTCACAGAGATGTGCAATGAAATCTAAGTATTAATCTTCAGAAAATCTGGGACTGGTGTTCAGTCTGAGGTATCCTTTCAATCCAATCTGAGATAAGTGCATAAAATGTGCCTAAGCTGAGAGTTCAGCTTAAAAGACATCCTGCTTGTTGTAGATTTCAAAAAGTTCTATGAGCTACTGGGAGTAAAAGCATTACCCAGACATTATCAAAAAGTAAGAGAAAACAATGGGTGCTTTTAAATCATTTATCTCTCATTAAAACCATGGTGGTAGTTCTACAACAGTCTTTTCCATAGGGAATTAAAATTTTGTGTATTTTTGACCCCCTTCTTTTTGAGGATTTTAGCACACATTGCTGTACTTCACTAATTTAGCTTCTTGTGGTGAGGAAAGTGAAGTTTATTATCCTTCTTTTTCTTTTATAGAACAGGGAAGTGAGGCAGTGAGATTAACTGCTGTGCCCAAGGTGGTGCAGGTCTGGTAGGTTCAGAAATATGGATTCCCAGGTGCTGATCTTCATTTATAAAACAGTCAGTTCTAAATTCCTGTTTCTGATCTGACTTGTCATATGGGACGTTTTTTAATTTTTTTTTTCTAATTAGGAAAGCTGTGCTTTATATAGTGGAAGAACAGCATCCAGATGCGAATAGTATGTGTCAGAACAGCATATTTAATTATTTATAACTGCTTTCTTTGTTTGATGGTTTGATTGTTATTTATTTTACTTTTCTACCCAAAGGTTTGATCACTTAAACAGCCTGGAATCAAACATTTGGCAGTGTTTACAAATTATAAAAGTGGTTTCTGATTAAAGTGTTGTGTGGGAAAATTAAAGTTGCAGATCAGTACGCAAGCCAATGGCATTCTTCTGAATTTCAGCAGGAGAGATCTGCTCTGTGGCATATGCTCTGCATTTTTACCCATGCTGGAACAAGATGCAGATGGTGCCTTGCACATTTTCCCTATGGTCTTCTCTGGGCTGTTGACAGGGGAAACACCGAGTTCTCTCAGTCAAGTGAGGTGCAGGTCTGCAAGACACGCTTTAGACAGTACACAGCAGAAAGGCCAGTCCCAATTGCGGCTGAAAAAAGTGACAGAATCATGCAGATGTCTAAAGCTATTCTATTTTGCAGATATATTTTAATTGAGTGTGAAAATCATTGTTGCATCAGTTAAACCAGCAAAGTTCCTGGCTGAAGCAATTTTGCATGAAGTCAGATGTCATTTCACTGTGAGAGATGACTAAGACATACTGGAATTAATCTATTTAAGAATTTTGCTGTATTAAAAAAAAAAAAAAAGAAATTACTTATAGTTTTGTCTGTACTGCTCTGTGGACCAGTGTTGATTCAGAAATATCAGAAGTCTTATGTTCTTGGCTTCCACTCTCAATTTTCCAGTGTAAAACTTTAAAACATAAGATCCTTTCCTGGCATTAGCTTCTTTATGAGTCGAAAATCCATGTGGTCCATAATCCAAATTTATAAAACGGTCACCAGTGTATGCTGCAAACCTCTTAATGAAATTTTTTTACACTGGATGATTGCTTAGAGAAGACTAGCCTTCACTTATGGGCGAAGTGAATTTTAGCTATTTCCTGTTACAGTTCTCAAAAGCTCTACTGATTGAGTAGCTATTGGCAGAAAACATCCCTATACATTCCTGAAAAAAATAAAGGCAGGAATTTACACATCTTTTGCACAGCCCTTTATCACAATCACATTTATAATATTATTTTCTGACAATAATATTTAGCCAGATTTGCATTTGCTCAGTTCCCTGTTCAAAGGTGAAGATTGTTGGAGTACCATCAAAATTGCATAAGCTATAAAGAAGTAAATGTGTCTACAGCTGGCAGAGGAGAGAAGCTGTTGGGGCCTTATGTGCACAAAGAGAAGGTTCTGCATGAGAAGAACAGTGGTTGAACCACTGGAGATAATGGCCATAGGAGCTGCCACAGTCTGTAGAAGGCTGGAGGACCTCTGTAGAGCTGATCTTTCCAGGCAGTCTTTAGACAAACATGAGCCTAAAACTGGCCAGATTTTTGAAGACCGTGGAAGAGAGGGGAGAAAAAGGGTAGTGCTGTGGTTATGTTGTGCTGGACCCGGCTCTTGCTCAAGGATGGAGATGAAAAAATAATTTGCCCATGCTCCTTGGCACTTGGATGGAAAGTCAAAGGGACCCATATTTATTTAATCTTCACTGAAAACACACAATAGAATAAACATTCATAGCTGGCAAATGGAAAAATTTTAAATTGATGATGGAAGAAACATTCATTTCCAAGCTTCTGAGCGAGCTATTAAAATCAACAGAGTAAAGACAAAATCCCTGGCACTGAAAATGAAAGGAACAGTCTTTGTATCTACTTAGTTAAAACTTGGCAAAACAAATCTAAAGTAGTGGTTTCAGATTTCCATGTGCACTAACTGTGCCAACTTTTGTTCTCAGGGTTGCCATGACAGAAAGTTCATCCCACTTGCTCGTTGCTTTTTCCACTAACTTTTCAAATTAGAAGTTAATTTAAGCAAAAAGCTAGATCTTGTATCAGCACTGGCAAGTATTACTTTGTTTTGTACTGTTGAATGCTCCAGGCTTTTCATTAAAATACACTTTTTTTAAACAAGCTCATCTCCATTTAATTGTCATTGGAGTTAGTAAAGTAAATATAGTAGCAATGATTACTACACTAACAGTGTAGTATTTCTACCTGCCCTAGTCAATGGGCTTTTGCAAGAGGATGAGAAATTCACTAATTTCAAAAACAAGGCAATTTGTGAACAGTAAATTGTCTCCTCTTGCCCTCCACCCCCAAACATCATTATCTATGGCTATACATTAGCAATCAATTTCACATTATGACCAGTATTTTCATTATCATGAAAATTTTCTTAATTCTATACAATTTAAGGTAGCTTTTACATTATTTTATAAAAATAAAAACATTTTTATATACAGTATAACAGAAGAAAAATTTAAAAGAAAATTGTAGTTGTTTGGAAACTTCACACAACGTAGATACATCACTGCCAGTATGTTTTTATAGGGTGAATAAAATATGCATGTTAGGATATATTCTCTTATGAATTTTCTGTATTTTTAGAGCAAATTCTGGAGGTTTCTTCTTTAATTCTTAAAAGGATGCTATTAATAGCAGGTGCATTTAATATGCATAACAGCCTTAATGTGTTGGTCATGTTTCATAGTATCATTGAGATTTGGTATAGTTAACACAGCTGATGAATAAATAAACTCTTATTTAAAATATTTCATTGTTCTGAATAATAAAATTAGGGCGCTCTTGCCTTAAGGAAGGCAAAGACTAGCTTTGGTTAGTTTTTTTGAAGAATCACAGATTAGCAACAACATTCAGCTGTTCTTCCATTAGCTGGTCTGAAAAAGCAAGTATTTTCATTGATAATGGTGATAAAGTATTAGTTACTGCATCAAAAGGGTGTCAATATTCTGTTCAGACTGAATATATGTACATAAATAGGGAATCTTTTTTGAATATATTTTTTGCCAATTGAAAATTCTTCCTTTATGTCCTTTTGATTTTATTCTTCTATAACTGGGGAGTCCAGCTCCACGTAAATAAATACATTATTTAAGTGGAAGTTATTTTATTAATGTCTGTATGTTCCTTTAGAACGAAAAATAATTAACCTTGAAGAAGCAACTTAAGAGCCAAAGTAAGTTCAAGATGGAGTTTGTTCAAGTGTTCTGCTAGTAAGTGCTACTTTTTAGTGTTCAAAAATGTACAAATTACCAAACAACATGGGGTTTCCTATGTGCTTTTGGAAGCCATGTAGTGTACAGTGCATTGACTGGGCAGTGCAATGCAACTGCTTTTCTGGATTCTCCAGTCATTCTCTTCAGCTGTGCATAGGTCTCATCCTAACAGAAGTGCCACTGACTTCACAGCCTTGTGAATGAGGATTGACTCTAAAATCTTCTCCCTAAGTCTCCCACCCGAATTCTTTACTGATGAGCAGTAGAATATATGGTAGTATGTGAATAACCAGGTTGTTTATTCCATTGGTGAGCAGGAAATCAGGTAGACAGGAGCACATAAGCACAAAAAGAGCAGCTAATTCACTGTTGCTGCACAAAGGTGATAGACACCAAGCACAGCCAAACTAGGAGTAGTATCTGAAGCAGCAAGATGTTTGGCTGATGAACAGTAGAGACTGGAAAGAAATCTCATATGCAGCCACTCTCATTTTACTGCAAACTAAAACTGAGAAGTCGGTCCATCTGTGCCAAATACCAACTGCACAGTCTAGAACCATTGCTTCCCTATTGTTTAACTTTGTTTTGAATCTCTCCACAAGTAAAATAAACTAGAAAAAGGGATATAGGCAGATTGCCTCAAACTGACCTGCGGTCAGCTTAACTACCACAAAAAGAAAACAGCTACAGATACTATGGTATGTTTTGAAATGCACATAACTAAATGCAGTGTTCTTAATTATGTGCGGCATATACTAAAAATCATGGAAGATTCTTAAAGACAGCAAAATAGAGCTACTGTGAGTCAACAGTAGGCAAACAGCAGGTACCCTGCAGGTGGTGCATGCATTCTGGAATAACTTGTGGTATGATAGATTACCAAACTAAAGTCCACCTCCCAGCTCTTCTATAATTTCTAGTGTGGAGGTAGTTGCATAGTGTAGAGAAACACTGATCCCTCTTATAAAGAAGGAACACTTCTATCTTCTGCTCACATAGTAATGTTACAGCACCTAGCAGAGCACCTCCTCACCAACCTGTGCTCGAGGTTGTTTCTGGACCACAGTTAATAAAGCAATGCCCCTTGTGACACAGACAAAGCTTTTAAGTCCATTTTTATTCTTCTGTGCCTGGTGAAGAATACCACATTCAACATGGTACTGCATTTGTGTCCCAGCTGTTGATGAGTAGCATTCAGTCCCTACACAGGGATAGGGAGCCCTGTGTTTTCTTTTGCTTTGTGTTCTTCTCCACCTTTTTTACCCTGTTAGTGCTATTTTAAATTTTTCATGTCTTGGTAAAAGGAGATGTTCGAGGCCATATTGAGAAAAACAGAGTCTGTTAACAAGGCTGAAGCTCAAGTCACTGCTCTAGCAGAGAATTTGTGTGCAGCAAGGTAGAACTGCCATTTTTTCACCTGGTTCTTGTACTTGCTGTTGTAGTTTTATTGACTGTAAAGAAAAGAGAGCTACACTGCATTTTTTCCCTTCCTCCTTATAGTGTATATGTTGCTGTTTTCTGAGTCATTCCATGGCCTTTTCTCACTGCTGTTCAGTTAACTTCTTTGGCTGGAATTCATACAGAAAAACAGAACTTGCAGGTGCTTGACTTAGAGTTCTTTCTTAATAGAAAACAGTGTTTCAAGTCTTTTACTTTCAGAAAAGACTGGAAGTGAAAATTGATAGAAACATGGTTGCAATGAGCATCTGAGACATGAAAGCAAACACTCATGCCAAGTCACCTGCTGGATACTATAGCCTGTATTGCTTCCCTAGGTTGAGGCTGGGATAATGTGACATTATCCTATGCCATTCCCAGGACACTTTCACAAACTCAGCATACAGACCAACCTTTTAAACCACAAATATTTTGATCCACTATTTGATCGCATTATTTTAAAAAAGCCCTGCAAATAGACACATGTACAAAATACCTGGTACATTTCACTTACAGGAATTTTACTTTTAGTTTAGGAAACATCACTCACTTCAAAGACTCCTTGGAGAGACTTCTTGTAATTCCTGATCTTCAAAGAACCATTGCTGAAGCTACAACTAGATAAAAATTTCTTTGCCCAAAGAGCCATTTTCCATAAACAATTATAGAAGATGGAATTGCAGATCTGAAAGAATGCAAAATCACTCTGAAGCTACCAAGCTGTTCAACAAGTTCCTCTTGATGAGACTTTCCCCCAGAGCCTCACATAGGCACATTTCAGGAGAAATGGCAGGATACCACAGGCCCCAGGTGGACTGGGGACCTGTGACTCTCTGAACTGTAGGATGGAATTCTGCACAATCTCTTCCAACACTTCTGAGGCTGTATGCTGTTGCACTGCTTTTTCTACAAGTATTGCTACTTTGAGTATGTCAAACACTTAGTCTGTGTAAGTTCCATTGAAATTACATTCCCATCAATGTTAGAGTACTGAAAAGTGAAGGAGAGCAAAAATAAGCTGCAGTTCATCTCATTAAAGGTTATCTGTGCGGAGAATGCCCAGATTTTGTCTTATGTCCATTATAATTCATGGTCATTGTTCTGTGAATCAGCAGACTGTTGTTTCTAAGTTAATTTCTTTGTGTCATTCATCCATTCCCTGTCATATCCTTTCAGCTGTGAAATCTTACATTGGGTTCTGTTGGCCTTTAAATTATAATCTTTTCACTGTCAATTAGTTTTTTGCTAAGGAGACCTGGAGAATTTTCCCCATGAATTTTGGGGGTTATCTTAAATTCTGGTCCACAGGAACATAGTTATGGGCTCAATATGGTCTTGAAATCCACTCTGTAGGAATACCATGCCACTTAAATTTATTTTTCTATTCTGTTCTTAGACAATCTGGGATTGGTTCTGCACTCTGTAATTAGAAAACTGCTTTTATCTGGTATAAGGACTTAATGAGAAGATCTTACCCCCAATCTGTGAGACTGGTAAAATTTAGAAATTTAGCATATCTAGATTATTTGTTTGACACACAAACTTTGACATTCAATCATTTACAGTGTTGTCATACTATGCTTAATTACCTGGCTTTGAACAAGACTTCCAAGACAAGTCATCCTGATTGATCCCCTGTGTCTTGATGATACCCTGACTCCAGTTAACGTTTCAACCATTTGTACAATATGAGACCTAAGGTCCCATTTGAACTGAGAAAGTAAATGGCTTATTAAAGTCTAATTTCTCCAGCTTGTTCTTGCCTTTGAGCATTTTAAATAGGTTAATGCAATTTTTACAATACACTCAGGGAACTTTACTTACAGTTTTGTAATAAAAAGGAGGAAAATAGCCCCTAGATTATCTTAAAATGAGAATTATTCAAATATATTTGTCCTGATACTTAGTCAAGATCTCCACCTTAGAACTTTTTGTTCTTTTTTTTTGTTTATTTTTTTCTCTTTTCAAGATTTTAGTGTATTATCATACATTTTAAAGTTTGGTAAGGAAAAAAAAAAGTCAGATTTATTTAATGCAGTGTCTCATTTTTCAGGGAAGCTCCAGCATTCATCAAAATGTAGAGACACCACAGGCACCATATAAATTATGATGGTTTTCTTCTTAATACTTCCTTTTTATTGCCTACATTCTTTAAAGTTAATTCAATGCTCATGAACGATGCTGGATATGACAACACTAGAAAGTTAAGTCTTCTGTTTATCTGCAGAATTAGTGCAGAGGACTACTGGCAATGCAAGTTTCTCCCCACAACCCCATCTGTATTTTGCAGCTGTAACCTTGAGGGATTGCCTTTAGGAGCAAGGAGATGACTTGATCCATGTACTCTTTCCATTCTTAGCCTTTCTGCTGAAAGTGCAAATAATAATGTCAATTGATGCCATTCAAGTCTGTTTGATCTTCCTCATTAAATGTTGTGAGACCATCAATTTATTACCTTGATTGTGTGACAAACTTCTTCCAATGTAGACAGGCTTTCTGTGGATATCTGTGTGTGAGTAAGACTTCTATACATTTAATACATCTTCTGTATGGTAGAAAACATGCAAAAGCACCATTAAAGTGTGATGACTTTTGTTCCCTATATTGACCTAGGCTGAATTTGAGCCAGTGATTTAGAAATAATATGCCTTGTATCCCATTACTAATCTCTTCAGCCACAAGTCCAACCCTTCAGAGATTTTTTTTTTTTTCACAAAGAGAATGCTAACATATTTAAAAGAACTCACATTTTACTCTCAAGAAGAAAATCCAAGCGTATGGAAAAACATGGGTATTTGGCTAACCTACCCCTCATTACCCAGGAGGGAGAGAATGTAAATGTGAGCTTGCATTAGATTGTTCAGT
Source organism: Chloebia gouldiae (assembly GCA_003676055.1). NCBI lineage: Eukaryota > Metazoa > Chordata > Aves > Passeriformes > Passeridae > Chloebia > Chloebia gouldiae. Next base: position 51,642,545 of record QUSF01000003.1, on the reverse strand, counting down.
GTGTGTATTCAATCTTTAGAAATCTGTTTCAAAGAAAAGAAAGGCATAAACCTCATTAGAAAAGAAACAATAGGGTGGAAAAAAAAGCGAGCCATGTCAGTTCAAACGCAAGCCCAGATGTTAAAGTTAGTTACACTTTTTAGTTTAAGGCAATGCAAATCCATTCTCCATTACAGGGGAAGTGGAAAAAGGCATTAAGCCCTTGAAATGGCAGGAGTCAAGTTCTGTGCTCAGTCAAATAGGAAAAGGTTTAATGTATGATTTTCTTCTTTTTAGTCCATTGTACGTTGTATCAAGGCACTGAAGAACAACTATGCAATTACGTAAATAGGAGGAGAGGAGCAAGAGTAGCACAATTATTTGTAAGCTAAAACTGTTTCTTATTCCTCCTACCCCTCCTTCCTCTTTACACAGAAACAAACATGCACAAAACATTAAGAAAATAAATAAGAATTTATATGAAGGTTATCCACAAGAGCAGATTCTAGATACAATTTGAATCCCTGAATATTAATTTGATCTTCTGCCAAGCAGTGTAGAGGTCTTAAGAATCTGAGTTTATATTCTGAAGGAAAGGTGAAAAAGGAGTCCTAATTTTAAATTGTTTTCATTACATACACATTTGTGAGCACACTTATGTTCCTTGCTTTTTGGAGAATCATGATTAAACTTTAAAATGTATGTTTTAACCTAAAGTAAAACCAGGGATATTCCCCTACTTATGTCACAATATGTTAGCCATAGGCAGCAGACACTTGCTACTGTTTTCCATTAATCAGGCTTGGGAAATGAAGACAGAGCCTCTTCAGTTTGCTCACTACAACAGAACTTCACTCATCCCCCTGTTATGGATCAGACTGTTTCTTTCAGCATGGTTGCCTCAGAGGTGAATTTTCCCCATTGTAACACTCTATTTGCCAGAAGGGCATTTTCATTTCATGTTAGTTTCCTGTGTAGGTAACCAGCAGAGGAATAGAATATGAAATGACACATTCTGTGTGAATATTGTAAATGCATGGCAACACTATGCCTAAGGTATCCCCCAAAGAAAGTCAAGGAGGAGTATGTACCCTCAGTCCTAACTTTGTCTAATCCACAAAGTAGCCTGAGATCTGTGACAAGTATCAGAGTAAATGACCTAGGAGATCAGAAAGTTTGTTTCACTGCCTCTTGACCATTGATATCCACCACTTAATTCCATGCCTCTTATTCTAATGTATATGCTTTGATACCATGAATATGTATAATCTGCTTAAAGTAGGATTATAAACTGTGTGGTGATCTCATGGAAAGTCTGCCACAACACCACAGCAAGCAAGAAGTTTGTTAAACCATATGTTTTAAAACCCCACACGCCATTGTTTCCTCATAGATATCAGTTATATTTACCATCATCTTGGATACCTGATATATATGTAATATGTATTTTTTTTAGAGAGAGTTGAAATGTCACGCAGCTTTTGTGGATTTTCCTCAGAGTTTTTTACTGCTTGCATACATTTTTAGTTGTGTCTCTCTTTTAAAGTAATGTACTTTATGTTGAACTTTTTAACCATAAAAAGAACTTTCTGCAATTCTTTGCAAGCCTTTTTAATTCTTTAATGCAATTGTGAAAGTAGCACTTTTTTCACTAAAATATGTTGACGTTTTACCCAGCTGTTAGCCAGTAAGTCATAAAAAAGATTCCTGTGAGGTAGGCAGTGCATATTATCTTTTATACATGCAGACATAGCACTGTTGTACCACCTGAAATTCCATCAGGCTCCAAGCTCTGCAGAAAGTGACAAATGCTAGACAGGTATACTATTTATAATGGATGAGCTATGCAAGCAAGCTCTGGGAGTTGGATTGGATTTCATTGCAAACAACAATATGATACAATCCCTGCTGTGGATAGTACACACATTGTGAGAGGAGGTGCAATCTGGCAGCATGAACACCAGATTACAGGCATGATCCACAGCCCTAAATCCACCTTCATGGTGCACTTACTGTGTGGCTTTCAGAACACCTTTTCTGATCTAACAGTCCTCCCAATTCCTTATCTGTTTGTTTAGCAACAGCATGTTAAACAATCATACCTCTCTAAGCCATTTCAATGCAATTTATAGCTCAGCATGGTGATGGGCTTCAGAGAGGCTTTTTAAAGGAATGACATGAAAACACAAGACGTTATTTGAATAATTTTGTGCAGTTGCTAGCAATAAACTTGGAAACTTTTTCATGAAGTAATTAATCAGATTACCATTCAGGGAATATCTTCTACCCCAGCAAGAATGTTTTCATTTCCAGTACAAAAGTGAATGGTAGAATATTGATCTTCCTGCTTTCACCAACATTCAAGTGTTTAGCAGTTCTGAAAGCAAAGCTTTTCCAGTCCTAGATGAGAAGGTTTTGTCTCCTCCTGTCCAGTTGTGCACACGTAACATAAAACAGTCCCTCATTCCTCTTCATGAGCCATGTGGATTAGAAGTTATGCTTCTGTGGGATGTAATTTAATTAATTTCTGTGTTGGAGGCTGTGGATGCAGTAGGAGTCAGTTTGAAGTCTTGGTTCTGGTTATCAGTGGTTCATCTAGTCTGCTGAGCTATCACAGGTGAAGAAATAGCCCGCACAATAGAAAGAGTTGGTCTAGATTTCTTTTTTCCTTGTGGCAATGGTAAGGGTCTTTCTGCCTCTACAGGTAGAATTGGTGAATGGTTTTCCTTACCATCTGAGATTATTCATGCTATGAATCATTAATTAATCTCTGCAGTTGCTTTCTTGTATACACACCTCCTTGGTTCTCACATGCCTTGGATTATATTTCCACTCACTACCCTGTTGGCTTTGGGGCATTTAGTTACAAATTCTCATTGGGAAATTGATGGGAGTGTTCCCTTACTTCTTCAGGGTGATTTCTTTTGCATGAGATACCATGCATGTTTTTAATCTGATGGTCACTTTGCTTTGTGTTGAAACACAAAACTTCTGTGAATAATTTTCTTGATAGAAATATATTGGTGTTATCAGTCCTCCTTTGAATTATTAGTATTCTTTGTTGAAGTCGCATACACATGGCTATAATTCTTGTTAAAGCATATTTCTAGTTTGATTCCTGCATCTGTTGAAAGAAAATTTAGACCAGCTATGAGCATGGGAATGGAGACCCAACAGCTCTTCCTATCAAGTCTTATACTTTTCCTTCTTACAAACTTTTCTGGTTTACCCTTTCTGCCTCATCTTTCTCCATTTTCTTATCTTTTCTTTTTTTCTTATTCCAGTTTATCGCTCATTGATTTCATAAGTTGCACCTAGACTTCAGGTTCAGCCTCAGGGCATAGACATCTAGAAAGCTGAACTAGGGATGTGAACATGGAAAGAAAGTGGAGATGACTTGGCTTTATCTGCCAGTCCACAAATAACTTGATCAACAGAGTTTCTGGCCATGAAATCTGAGTGCCATTTTAAAAATAACAAATTTAATTCATTCCCAATGTACTTTTGCTTCTGTGGATAGAAATTAGAATACAAGGTGGTGCTGGCAAAGCAGTATATAGAGCAAAAAATATAATGACCTCGCAAGTTGTTTCCCTTTGGATCTTATAGCTAACTAATTCAACCCTTAAGATGTTGATTAACATCTCTGTGGCTGGAGACTGAGGTGACTTATTCAGGACATAATCCCAGAAAGCATCAGTCTTTTGTGATGCTCTTGCTGCAGCTTAAAGCTGTTCTTCCTTAGTGACATCCCTATGACACACTTCCTGTCTTCCTGAATTTAATGAATGTCCTAGTCAGTTTGAAAGTGTCCCTGGGAAATAAAGTTTGCCTTTTGTGCTAGCAGGCTGATGTGAGCCATGCACTTCCAAACATCATGTTTGAAGCATATGCTGCACAACAGATCTTAACTATGTGAGCAGCGCAAGTTACATGAAGGAATTTACAGCTTTTAGATGTGAATTATAAGAAGCAGTTCTTATTTCAGAGAGACACACATTTTATTAGATATTTTTTGCTCCCTAGGCATCGCACAAGAAATTTCACAGCTGAATGTTTTATTTCCTGATACCTACTGCATAATGACATGACAAAGTTCTTTTCAGAGTATCCTTCCTTTTATGACAATGGCTTTCTCCTCCTTTACATGACAGCAGTGGTTCATGTTATGAGTTCTTGCTATACTTACAACTACAGTGACAATCTGTTCCTATCTTCTATAGGCAGAGAATTTCCTATTGGCTTCACTGGTAAGCTGGTCTGAGCCCCTCCTGGTCAGCTCTGACCCCCATCCTGTGGGCAGACCTCTAGCCCTTCCAAAGGTTTGCTTTCATTGCCCCCAGGGAATCTGGCTCTTTACCACAGAATTACACAGGCAGAACCACAGGCTATTATTGATGGGAACAATTTCCTCCCACATCCTGAATTCAGGGCCAGCTGTCTTCTAAGCAGTGTGTCCCTCAAAGTAACAGAACCAGAATTTTATCCAGAATACTTTTAACACAGTAGGTATTACTGAAACTTGTATAACTCCCTTCCCTCTCTTCAATTCACAGCTACCTCATCCCTGAACTCCCAGCTTCAACAGCTTCAGCATCTTCAGCAGCTCCAGCATCAACAGCAGCAGCAGCAGCAGCAGCAAAGCCAGCAGCAGCAAGCTCAGCAGGCACAGACTCCACAGCCAGCCCAGCAGACCCAGCAATCACAGCCACAGCCATCAGCACCACCACAGCAGAACCAAACACAGCCCCAGAGCCAGAGCCAGCCACCTCTACCCTCACAGTCCTCCAGCTCCCCTCAGAAACCCAGCCAGTCACCAGGGCATGGCCTTCCATCTCCTCTTACTTCACCAAATCCACTGCAGGTAGGACACTACATACAAATCCCTAAAGGTCTAAAACCAGCGTGTACATTCTCTCTTACTGCAAGGGGAAACAAAGGAAAAGTTACACCTTCTGACCACACAGGCTGAGGAATTCCACCTTGTGTTACTCAATCCTTATGGGCACTCGGCTTAGAACAGCTAAAAAGGCCTGATGAACCAGAAAAACATACCTAATGGTGGTTCTGGGATGGTGCTTCCTGAAGAGTAAATGTCTTTTGCTTTTAAAGCCACGTCATAAAATTCATAGAAAACTCTAATTTTTTTCCACAGACCCATCATATGGCATTCACAAAAGACATTTGCCCAGCATTCACCCTTTATGAGAACTTAAGAGGGTAACAATATTACTGGTTCATTAGGAGATGATCCTATCAGCTTCTGCTGATGGACATGTGCATAGGGTGGATGTGTTACCTCTCCTCTTGAAATCACAGTCCTAAATTTTATCCTGCTTATAATCAAATACTTTTGTTAAGGTTCTTAGTATAGGTTCCATAGCTCAGGATGCCAGTTAATGCCATTCATTGATGCTCACTCCAATGACATGGTTATTTTTTAATGGATCAGCAGCTACCACAGCCATACTGATGCTCAGCTCTGCCCATCTGAGAAGTCCTGGGCAGAAGCAGGAGAGCTCTGGTCCGGTGGTCCTATGTTCTTAGAGCTGGGTGTGTCTTCCTACATTCACACTGTGCAAGAACAGCTTTGACTGTACCCCTAAGTAGTGTGATTCTGAGCACCAGGGTAGTCTGTGAAGTGAATGGAGTCTTATTCACTAGGCAGTGAAACTACACTTAGAAGCCAAAAAAGTCTCTATCAACTTTAGTCTTTAAATTTTGAGACACCACTTAAAATATTTTATCCACACTGAAGGATTTGGATCCATTTCCTGAAGAAATAAAACTGCATTAGCTCAATAATTAAAAAATCCTTTTTTAGACAATTAAAGGAATAGGTTTACAAGAAGCTTTTCTTGCATGTGGCCAGTTAAACCTGCATTAATCTGAACTTCAACTAAATTGCATGAAATCTGATTTTTTAAAATGGTTTAGATAATAGACTTAAAAGTCTGCAAGAGATTTGTCCTTGCTTGCTGAACTTTTTCTTAGAGTAGAGAATAATGCTTCTAAAGCTTCTTCTCTGTATTGTCTTAAGGACTACATTTGCATCACTTAATACCCCATCTATCATGTTAGTCAGTGCTTTGGGGCTTTTTATATGCAGATTATTGACATTCAGAGACACAGATATTTTCAGGGGAGCTTCTGTTACATTTTATTGTCTTAGTACAGCTGTAATGTATGCACACTAACTGTACACGTGATATTTTGTTAAAACTGCCTGCTAAATAGTGTGTTTCAAAAGTCATTAAGTTCTACAAACAAAGCAAATGCACACATAAATTAGAGTTGGAGTAGGGAAGAAATTGGATTATCTCAGCAAACATACCTTGAGAGGGTTTACTAAATGAATCTGAGGTCTTAGGTCTTATATAGCCTTTGGTCCCAATGTAAATCTTAGATGAATGTTAGTATTTTCAGTCCCATCTCTGATCTACAGGTGCTTTCAACTGTTAGCCTCCCTGGGTTACCTCTCATTTTCAGAAGTACAATAAAAGTCAGTAAAAGCTTTCCTGTTGGAGGCCAATGACAATACTACAAAGGTACCTTGGCATAGCTCTCTCTTTTGCATCCTTATGTTCACAACTACCTGACTGAGGGCAGTCTGGATGTGGCAGACAACAGAAGTGAAAGAAGGGAACCAAGTACTCTGAGGTCTTTTTAGTTCAAATACTATCCCTTGAATGGTTTAGGAATTGGGATTAAATTTAATGAAATACACCAGTGTGAGAGATCTGGCATTTCCCCTGGACTGAGCTCAGCTAGTGCTGCCAAGCCAGTTGCGTGTCTGGTTTACTTTCAGAGCAGTAATGAAGGAATTAGAAGTCATTAGGTGTTAGTTCTGGCTCACCATTAAAAACTTGCTAATAAATAAGTAGTTTTAATGGTCTTTCCTCTCTGAACCTCACCATTTAAATAGCCATGAAATCCCAAAGTTTGTTCACAGATACAAATATGCTGCGTACTGACAATCACTAGAGAAGCCAGAATTGAGCATACTACTTCAGCCCTCACCTTAAGTGATGTGTATGGGGTCATTACTTTGGCCTTCTAGCAATCTCTACAGCATTTCTACAGCAAGTTCAATACTGCTTAAGCTTCCTTAGAAGTAATTAAAACTTGAAGCGTGCTCTGTCTTATTACCAGGAATTCTGAGATACTTTTATATGCAAACAGGTGACACTCAGAAATATTTCCAGAAATATTTCCAGATGTTTTACTTTGTATATGGTTGTTTGGGTACTTTTCTAAATCAGAGCAGTGATAACATCTCCTCCATGAAATTTGTCCTTCCATTCTAAATCCTGCAGAAAAAGGCTCCCTTACCCTTGTACATCCATCTTGAGGATTGGATCTGAAATTATTTTCTTTCACACAGGCAGTTTACAAAAAAAAAACAAACAAAAGGAGGGAGCACATGTTTGGCAGCAGTTCCTCATAATAGCTGCTTACAATGTGGTTTTTTTTTTTATGTTTAATGCTCCAACTTAAAAATCAACCTGAAACAAAAGTCAGAGGTAGTATGTCCTCTAGGGTAATGTTCTTTATGAACTAGAGTGAAATGGATTTTCTTTGAAGAATATTAAGGGAATAAAGAACAACTAAGTTAAAGTTTGACAGCTAAAATTTAATTTCTGAATTCTTGACTTTTTTCATGTGGGCTTTATCCTCTTACATTATTCAGGATCTGTCTGAAAGATATTAGTTTTAAAAAATGCAACCTCAAAAAATTGTCATGGAAAGTCAGTAATTCAGGAGGATGATTGTGTTGGTTTCAAAAAACTGAAGGATAACAGCAATTACATCTCAAAATGTACAGATGCTGTCATGTCCTTCAGATGGTAAATTAAATGAAAGTGACTTGCTTAGGTATACCTGCGTGAGGTACTTTGCTAGCTGATCAGAAATGAATAATGCTGGTGCAGTGTATACCAACTAAAAGTCTCAGAATTATTCTTGTCAGATTATTCTGTAATATTGTGCTCTAATTTTATCACTATTCTTTATATGATCCAGTGGGCTGGATTGTAATTACAAAACTATTTTTATGGGGTCTTTTAATGATTGCATAGAAAGATGTAAAACCTCCCTTTAGGTTCCAGGATATTAATTTTTTGCTAACATTAATGAAGAGGCTCCAGATTTACACTGATAAAAGCCAAACACTGCAGAACCAGGGTCATTGTTGATTTGCAAGAGACAACAACCAGAGAAGAATATTTAAAAGCTGAGATCTCTTTCAGGAAGGGTTAGGCAGATGACAAAAGACTCTCATCCTTCCCTTCTAAAATGGTGAAATTCATCATAAATATAATCATAGTTTGATATTTATTTTCATTGTGTTAATTGATTGAAACAAAGAAATCCAGAGGCAAAAGACATGTTGTAAGTTGAGGACTTCAAAACCTTTACTTCTGGGAAAATATACTTCTCCAAATATGCTTGTCCTGTGAATGTTTAGTGTTATTACATGCAAAACATATGGGTTCTTGAATGGTCAGCATGTTGCACTTTCAAAGGATAGATATCTCTGTAAGACAGAATATCTTACAGAGATTCCATGCAATTAAAATTTTGGAGCCATAAGAACTTGATTATATGCAGTATCAAATCAGATGAGCGTAGTAGTAAGTAACTAATTATTCTGCTTTACCACAAAAATAAGGCACTTTCTACCAGCAAAATATATTTAGGTGGCTGCAAAAAATTGGTTAGCTTCTGATGCTGACTCTCGCTGTATATTTTAGAGATATGGACAGGACGATTATACACATAGCCAGACCTGCAAAGGGAGTGCTACACTATAGGAATAGACAAATTCTCAATCATTTCTACTGTTCTGTTTGTGTGTGAATAGGAACAGACAAGCAGGAAATCCCCCAGAGATTTTCTTACTGTAAAATTATTCTGACCGTTTTCAGAACTCTTTCCTGAAGAGTCTCTTTTGTCACAGAAGTCTACCTACAAAAACTGCAGCTGATGGAAGATGATGACTGAGAAAAAAATAACAATAAAAATAGGGAAGAAGAGAAGTGAGGAGATGACAACAGCACAAAAATCTTCCAAGTAATAGCAAACTTTAGGATACCAAAACCAGAACCTCCTTCAGATTAAATTTTCATACTAATCTTAAATAATGTATTTGGAAACTCAACACTTTTATAACAAAGGAACAAAGAAAAGCAGAAAGGCTGAAATACTCAGCTGCAAATGAGGGAGGATATATATACAGATGTCTGAGGCTCCAATAGTCACACAAAACAAACTCCCCCTTCCTTTTCTGCTCTCATTCACTGGTTAGCTTCTCATTAAGGCAAAATCAGATTTGAAGAAATCTCAGTGTTTTCTGAGATGTTGACATATTTACATATCTTTAAGATACAGAAGTCACAACCAAGTCTCTGTCAGCTTGATAAAGGGCAGTTTTTCAGGGATTATGCTTGTGGTCTCTCTTTATGATTGTTATATTTTGTTATATTTTTCCCATGTTTATTGAATCCTGAGATTAAGAAAATTTGATTAAGATTATGACACCAGTAATCCCACTGAGTCTGGTGGGTTGCTTTGCTTTGCTAAAATTATCTAACTTCTGCATAAGATACTGTGCAATGTATCAATGTATGACTGATTAAATCTGTTCCAAGGTTGCTAAGTAATCAATTTGACAAAGAAATATTTTATAAATGGTGAATATATGCTGTGCTTCAGATCCATTTGTCAAAATCTCCTAATATTTGGTATCAGTAGGGAGTGAGATAACCCATATCACAAGGTGATAGGTGATATAGACAAGAAGACATTTATTTGAGAAGGTTCATGGACATTACCTGGTGAGAGTGAGCCAGTTGAAGTGCTGGTCTTGGGTGGATCTTCGGGAGATACTGGTATGACCTAGGTCTTAGCTCTAAACTGATAGCATGGGAAGTCCCCTGCAGTCAGCTAAATTGGGTTAAGCTCCATGATCTGTTAAAAATATTTTGCTTATTTCATCTGCTGTTCATTTCAAACTGAAAGATTTGAACACCTTGTTCCACTGACAGTTCTGGATTTCTGTGTATTCCTATAGTGTTGTAAAGATTCTTGTGTGCTGATAAATGTGATTTCATGGCAGAACAAGCAAGTACTTGTGTAAAAATTTCCACTAGCGAGGAAGTCGTGGTACTCATGTACCACACACATACACATGGTTATTTCCCACTACAAATGCTGTTGTGATTCAGGCACTCTCCTTTTGGTTTAGTGCCCTTCTTTTTGCCCGCGCACATAGACATTACTGTTCACCAGCTTGAGCTCTGCTTGAGAAATTGTTGGATCTGAGTTTTAGTGCCATGAGGGCCTCCTTTCTTCTTTTTTCCTCACCTCTTCTGGCACTTCCATGGCCATACTCATCATGCTGGGCTGCTCTGATATGACAACATGGCAGTTTATCCTGGCTGGACACTCAGGAGGCTCTGCACTGTGCTGTACCCTGGCCCTGGTGCACAGTGCAGAGATATGACAGCTGGCTTCCTGCTATACCTAGCTTGTCTGAGTGCTGCTAGTACTCATGTCTCCTTGGAAATCCATGGGTGTCTTTTCCACAGAAAAGCCAGTTTCAGTCGTGTGTAAGATTTGTGTCCATCCACACATTGAACAGAATTCCAGATCTTCTCCTCAACAGTCTTCCTTCTCCCAGTAGTTCACTGGTTTTGGGGGTCTTTAAGGCATTAGGAGTTCCTCCTGTAAAGCTGTTTAATACTGCATTTAAACATAACAGAGATGTTTAAATCTCAAACAGACATTATAATCAAGTTTTCTCATTTCCTGAAGAAACCTTTTCTCTGATGGAGCACTGGCTGGCTGGTCCATCTAAATATACTCTGCAGCTGTTGCTATTTCAGAAGCACAAGGAGGACTGGTGTCTGACTCACATTTAAAGCAAAGGAAATTAATCTTTGAGCAAAACAACTGGCATTATTAGCACCCAAGGGGCAGATGCTGAGGCTAATAACAGAACCATTTGCTAGAGAATTCTCTGAAGGAGAGTGGAGCTGTTTGCCCAGCAAACAGCTTGCTCTGGCTTCTGAAATGGGAACATTTAATAAACTCCCTAAAGCAACTGAGGTATTTAATACATGGGAAAATAAATAAATAACATCATCCCAGAACAAATTTGGGAAAGGATACGTATCCCAAGGTCTTCTATTTCCAAGTGTCTCTAGGTACAGAGTAGGACCCTCAGGGATCTTAAGAACAGAAAAAGTTGACACAGCCTCTCAGATACTCTTATAAATCAAGTTGATCTGTTATGTTAGCATTGATTTATCTTAATTTATTTTTTCACTCATATTTCCAAAAATTTTTAAAGAAAGTAGTGAATATTCTAAAGCATTAATTTATTTTCTCCTCTTTTTTATATCCCACATCTTTTTGTATTAAAAAAAATGCAAGTCATCACAGGTTTCTAGTCATGCAGGAAAATAATTTTTCTACTTGGAAGCAAGTAGACTGAGGGAATACTGAGAACTTGGTGGGCTTGGGTCTTATTGAATCTGAGGAGTAATATTTTATAGGTGACATAGCCCTTATGTTATATCATTAAGGCTCATTGTGCAAAAAAACATCTAAAAGAGGTTGCTCAGTTCCTACATACTGCTAGGGAGAAAATAAAAAAGGCATTCTATACTGTGTTTTAAATTTTAAACTTAAGCCTTTTTTTGGCAGTATTGTTGAGATGTGTCAGAGTATCCACTTCTGGATACTGTTGGTGGTTTTAACAGATGCAGGTGTTTAAGAAGAGAAATACTTTTTCCTTTTTATTGGTAGCCAGAATGTTTTGAGAGAGTAACTAAGCACAGGCCTGGAGATTATGAAATTTGCTTAAGTGTTAATGGGTTGATTGCTGAGTTACAGTCTGCCGTCTTTACTGGAAATTGATTGACTAGTGCTGCAGGTCTTCACACTTGACGCTCGGATTTGACTCGAAAATTCTGCCAAGTCTTTTACTCTGAAATTTATCTTAATTAGATCTGAAAGACCTGCCACAGCAGAATAGTCACACCGATTAAAATGAAAAACAGGAGAAATTACTGATCAAATTAATCATAATGTCGGGTTACAGCTGTAGGTCTGATGTAATTTGCCACTCCAGTGAGTTACATCGGCCCAGGCAGAGGAAAGAGAGCTGGTTTTACGCTGATCCGTAACACCAGGCAGCTTCAGGCAGCCCATCAGGATGCTTGTTCCTTTCATTCTCTTGGCTTATTCTGACCTTAGAGGTGCAACTAGAAAGAATTTAGGCAAAAGAAAAAATATCCTTTTATCGAAGGGGCTAGATGGGGAACATGGGCTTTCCAAATCCTTCTTGTTTCATTTTTTTGCCCTTCTCCACCAAACTTCTACTTTTGTTTGAAGTAATTAACAATTATGTGAAAACTGGAAAACTAATAAGTCAGAGGTTACCACCTCAGACACAGTCAGAAAATGTGTCTTTCTAAGAACTCCTTGTGAGTTAGGACATGAGAAAATTAGGTTCATTTAAACAAATGGGCATTTAGCAGTACATGTCCTTCTGTCATGGTTTGACACTGGCCAAATGCAAGGCAGCCACAAAAGCCACTCACTCACCCTCCCCTGTCACAGCTGGACAGAGCAGAGAAAAAAATTTCCACAAAGGGTTCATGAGTTGAGATAAGGACCAGGAGGAAAGACTGCATGGGCAAAGCAGGTTCAGCTTAGAAGTACAAAGCGAATTTGTTACTAACAAAGTCAGAGATGGATAATGAGAAGTAAAATAAGTCCTTAAAACTACCTTTTTACCTACCTCCTTCCCACCGACAGCACAGGGAGACAAGGGGGTGAGGGTTTTGGTCAGTTCATCACCTGAAGTTTTGTTATGCTGCTCAGGGAAAGGAGTTGTTCCCTGCTATGCCATGGGGTCCCTTCCCACAGGAGACAGCTCCCCATGAACTTCTCCGATGTGGTTTCAATCTCACAAGCAGCAGTCCTCCCAAAACTGCTGCAATGTGGGTCATTCTTTCATGGGGTGCAGTCCTCCAAGGACGGGGTGTTCCAGCCTGGAAGCAGGGCCCCGTCTCTCCACTGGGTCTCCCACTGGATCAGAGCCTCCTCCAGGGCATCCACCCACTCCAGTGTGAGCACCTCCCCCAGGGGTGCAGGTGGATCTCTGCATCTCCCATGGACCCCCATGGGCTGAGGGCACAGCCGTTTCACTGTGGTCATCACCACGGCCTGCAGAGGAATCCTGGCTCTGGCACCTCAAGCACCTCCTGCTCCTCCTTCTTCACTGACCTTAGTGTCTGCATATTGTTTTCCCGACGTGTTCTCACCTCCTCCTCTTCTCTGGTTAGAAAAAAACTGTGCCCCCCACCTTTATTTTGATTTTCTTCTTAAATATGTTATCACAGAGGTGTTTCTGTTATCTCTAATTGCCCCAGCTTTGGCCAGCAGCATGTCCATCCTCAGAGCCACCGGGGGTTGGCTCTGCTGGACGTGGTAAAAGCTTCCAGCAGCTTCTCACAGAAGCCACCTCCATGGCCCCCTCACTACTAAAAGCCAGGCCATGCAAAACCAGGACACCTTCTTAGCAAGTAGGAAATCAATAATGAGACTTGATAATTTGTAGATACAATGATCCTAAAATTTATTTTTAAATTTTGTACTTATCATATATTCTACATGTATTATAATTTTACTTTTTAGTATACAAATTACTAATTGAATCCATGTTGATAGGTGATAGGTTGTGGATCTAAGGGGCCCCAGCATAACATTTTCATCTCGAAGAGATGCCTTCTATAATTCCAGCATTTGTTCCACCAGCAAGGTTTGCAAGATTTTTAGGACAACTTGTCTTGTAGCACCACTGTATTTTTTGCTGCTGATCCAGGACAAAGTCAAGAAATAAAGAAGTTTGTCACCAGCTGAGAAAGGAAATGAAGTAAAAGAAAGAGAGCAAGAAAGGATAGATGGGCACTATGAGTCTCAAAAAAAAAAAAATCTTACTTCTGAAATACACAAAATTTTTGTTATGATACTGTAATATCTTAGACTACTCAAGAAATTTCTAAATGTTTTTTTCTTTTCAGCAATGATGGAATTCTATAAAGTTGGTTTCTTCCTTGCCCAAAATTTCCTTTTAATTTTCTATTTTAGGCCTGGTAACTTGAAATAACTAAGCATACATTTTGTTTAAAATCAGCCTAATACATTTATAAAAAATTATTATACTGAATAGCCTAAAATATTGTCTTAGCAAAAGAAGTTGAAAATAATGTAATTCATAGTGATGATTTGAAATCTGTTAGAATACTTAATCATTTTCAAATGCAAGGTTTTTTCATATATTAATTTTTCCTCTTCATTTGCATCAGAAATTACATGAGAAATTAGGATAATTTCAAATAATTTCCCACAGGACAGGAACTTGACTTATTTCAGATAGCTTAGA
>QUSF01000003.1:51578876-51627711 GCA_003676055.1 Chloebia gouldiae | reverse complement strand
AAAATATTGTCTTAGCAAAAGAAGTTGAAAATAATGTAATTCATAGTGATGATTTGAAATCTGTTAGAATACTTAATCATTTTCAAATGCAAGGTTTTTTCATATATTAATTTTTCCTCTTCATTTGCATCAGAAATTACATGAGAAATTAGGATAATTTCAAATAATTTCCCACAGGACAGGAACTTGACTTATTTCAGATAGCTTAGACATGACCTAATATCCTGTGAGGATTCCAGTTGGAGAATATTAGTTAGGTTATATTTGTGAAAGAGACTGGAAGGCAAAATTGAACTCAGCTCCAGAAGAGAAAAACTGACATATGGAAACAGCACCCTATATATTGATAGGATTCTCCTTTTACTATAGGAATCATGTTTGTGCATTCTGGTTCTTAAAGGAGATGAGATTTTTTTAAAGCAGTACTCACCCCTGGAATGTCTTTGTATAACTATTAAGAAATATTTACATGCTTGTAAAAAGCATTGGAGAAGCACTCAGATTTGGGAGGATCCTAGTCTTTGAGCAAAAATACTGATGCTACAAAGAAAATCCTGAAAATAGAGGCCCAGTCACATTACAGAAAGGTGCTCTATGCTAGAGATGGCCAGTAAATTAGTATCAAAATAAGATTCTGAATTAATGTGATAGTAAGAGATATAAAAATTGTTAGATTTTAATATACTCATGATTTTCACCATAGTAAACTTTTAACTCTCTTTTCAGCCTTCTAGAGAGCCAAATCCAGTAGAGTGCTGCCTTTGTCTCTTACTGCTTTTGCCCCAGTTTGGGTATCCTTGTGGACTGGTGGCTCCAGCTGGAACAGGACAGCAAATGGTAGAGGGCTGATCACCTCTTGGCCTTTTCCCAGGAACTTGGAGACACCTCACAGACTGACAAGTAGAGCTGCCAGTCAAGGTGTTCCATGGGGCAGGTGATGAGGACTAGGGCTATACTGGGAGCAAGATCTAGGAAGGAGCAAGTAAGGCGAAGTCAGTCTCAATCCCTGGATTCATCTGAGGGTGCAGTTTCCATCAGTGTAGAATTCCTCAAGGACAGGGCCTGATCTCAGGGAAGAAGTGGCAAATGTTAGGAGGAGGAGAAGGGAGGAAAAAAAGGCTTTGTTACTCACAGTGCCTTTATTCCTATTGACCTATTATAGTGGGAAAGAGATTAAAAACAGTATTGGCATGGTAAAAATAGTATTGGCATCACTGATCACCATTCTGGAATAACATGCTGTGTGCATTTCCATCCTACCTCTGTCTCTGCAACTTTTTACTTTAAAACAAGACCTAACTCTGCTAAGAGGGAAGTAGGCAGAAGGTTTCTCACAGCACTCAAATGAGACAGGAGCAAGCTCAATGTGTTTTTATGGAGCTTTCCTGATCTTCTCCCGCCCCAACTCTATAGAAATGCAACTGCCTTGTTTGGGTTTTTTTAGCTGTCTTCTGTCTCTGAAACATGTTCTCCATGCAATCAAAATGTGTCTGACAGAATTTTCAGTTCATGTAAAACAAACATAAAAATAAACAGATCTTGAGAAAACCAAGCCATTCTAAAAATCCTTGATGTTTTCCCCATAGACATTCAAAGACTATGTCTAGGGGGAAATCACTGGCACTTCAAATGTAAAAGCAGGTATAGAGATAACATATGTCAGTCCTGTAGACCCAAACTTGGCATTCCATGCTCTCATGAGTGAAAACTGCAGGAAAAGAAGAGGAGAGAATTCTTTTACTGCCATATTAAATTTGCATATTTTTACCTCTAATCTCATTACCAAATTGTGCCTTTTGCATCAGGAAACAAAGTGGTATAGTAAATATGTTGTTGGAGTCAGGAGATAAAACTGCAATCCCAGGTCTGCCACTGTCTGGGATGTCACTTTGCCTTTCTGTTCCTTTGTTGATTCTCCTACCATTGTTTGATCACCACTTTATACTGGAAACCTTACAATTTTTGGTATAATACAATGAGGCCTTGATCTTGCACTGGGCTTCTAAGTGCTGCTGCAACACTGATACTACAAAAGCAAGGAATATTCAAGGGAGGAAGCGCATAGCCCCCGACTCTCTTTTGCTGAGTGGTGAATTCAGAGTAGTATTGCTGTTCACTTCAGAGTACATAGAATTGGTATCCATTTTGTTTTGAAATATATTGAATATTTTGAAGTTTCTGTCAGCTGCTCAGTGTGCTGTCAAATGCACTAATGAAAGGTTTTCCTAAAGTTAATTTTCCTACTCGTAATACAATACCCAAATTTGCTTTAACACTTGAAAAAATCCATCCATACTAAAGAGAATCAGTTGCTTAATCCTAAAATTAAAGGTTATTGCATGCAAGAGAAAATAATTACATGCTCAAAGTATGGAAAAAAGAAAACTTTTTTAATATGTAGGTATTTGTATAATTAAAGACTAATCAAGCATGAAGGCTGCTGACTAAACCAGAAAATGAGATTGTTGGCAAGCAATATTGTAATGTAAATGCCATTTTTGTTTAAGTACTAAGGAGCTGGAGGAATGATATCCTGAACAGATTAAAAGCAAACAGCATTGATAATAAATATTTATCAGATTTCAAATGAAACACACGGAGATTTTTATATTTTACATGCAAAATATATTGGCATTGAAGTATTCAGTCACTTTTCAAAGGTTTATACGCATCTTCTCTTTAAAATGTTGATAGCAAGCACTCACTAGTGATAGAAACACCTTTAAAACTCAGTCTTAATCTGTAGCAATATCACTAATGTGTAGGCAATGCAAAACAGCTAAGAGGTCCTAACACAGTTAACTAGAGATGTATAAGAACAACTTCTGGTGCTGGATAGTCAGAATTTAAGTGGTCTAGATGTGTTTTATTTTCTTTTTCTTTTCATCAAAATGTTCACATTAATTTTTCAAAAACAGAGGGAAACTTCTGAAGCTTAAATCAATGCAATGAAACAAATATTTAGTAAATTATTTATGGAGGCCTTTTGTATATACAGAAATTAACCCAACATAGCCAGCATTTTGTTGGAGACAAATTATTTAATTAAAGGTCTGTGTCATCTTGAGGCAGTGTTTTAAATTTGTGGTAAACCATTGCACCAGTTAAATATGCTCATCATACACTTTTGTGTTATGTTATTGCAGCCTTAATCTTGTTTAGAAGTGGATATAAAGATGTTTGGATATAACAGAGGTTCAGAAGAATGAGGAAATGCTAGGACACCAAATGTGTTCCTATTCCCATGCATTTTCTTTTCATTACACTGTTCCCAAACTTGGCAGTACTCAGCATGCTGAGGTCCAACAGAAACCATCTCTTAATAAAGCCTGATCATACAACAGTTTAAACAAATTTTAAAAATCCTTTGAAATCTGTGAAAAGAGGCTAAATCCAGTGGTTATGATAGCAAGCCAGTGAATACCTTTGCTTTAGTACATGCGTTGTGGGCCATTGCGTCCTTTGTATTGATGTGTACCTCCTGTTGTTCCCTCACAAATTTACTTTTTGGAATAATCTTCATCTCACTTAATTATGACTGAGGCACACAATAGTATGTCACTGACAGAGTTATTGAGGAAAAGTGACAAAAGGGATTTTTGAATGTAAGGCTGCCTACAACCTTATCTAATTTTTCCTGTCCTGGTGTAATTATATTCTATTTGCCTTTGGACTAAAGGAATGTAGACAAGTTAAAATTAAATAATACTGTAAAAAAGTCTAATGCTAGTCTCTTGAATAAGCATTGATCAAATTTTCAGAAGAGCTGTGTCACTACTACTGAGATGAACTGTAGAAAATATTATTTAGCCTTCAAAAGAATAAAGATACAGATTTCAACCTCTGCATTTCTTAGAAAGGCCTTGCTTGTGCCTATAGGTTTTATCACAGGAAACTGACAGTTTGCAAATGCCAAAATTCAGACTGAGGTCAGCCCAAGCCAGCCTGGCTCATACAATATCCTGTGTTTATCTGAATTACTGATCTCTTAAATGTATAACTTCACAGATGGATATATTAATATATTGACATTAAGAAACTTTATAAAAGGTACTTTGTAAGTCCTCTAAACAATTCATATTTATATTAGTTTAATGATACAAAGGATTATGTTGGTAAAAACACACTAAGGAAAATAGTAGTAAAAGTACAAAACTTCGTGTGTAGCCAGTCAGTCAACAGTGGTCCAAAAAGAGGAAAGTAGCAGAGATAGTAAAGCACATTTAGATCAAAGCTATGCAACTAATGAGCTAGCAGCCAGGTCTGACCCATAGGAAGTTTCTATTGAGATACCAGGGGAGCAACTAAAAGAAAAATAAAAGACTTCGAAGG
Source organism: Chloebia gouldiae (assembly GCA_003676055.1). Lineage (NCBI taxonomy): Eukaryota > Metazoa > Chordata > Aves > Passeriformes > Passeridae > Chloebia > Chloebia gouldiae. The sequence goes on along the minus strand of QUSF01000003.1, from coordinate 51,623,379 downwards.
CAATTTCACATTTGCTTTACTCTGGGGTGTGTCGTTGCTTTCGGTCATGAGAGCAGCCCATATACCTAAGAGAGCTGGACAGGTGAAAAATCTGCCTTTTAATATTTGTTTGGTTTTTTTTATACATAGATGTCTGAACAATAGTAGCAAATTTTAGCTTTCCTGTTAGCAAAAGAGCCTGATTCTTTTCTTCTACAGAGGTAACTGTATCTCCCAAAGATTAGTGATCATGTCAAGCAAGTGGTAATTCCTTTTTTGTTTGTTTATTTTCAAATGTAGTGTAGTATAAAGTGTAAGTTACAAGAATAGTTCACCTGTTATTTCTAGAAGGGACATTTACCACAATTTTCTGAGGAAAACATAGAATGGTGTAAATTATTCAAAGGCGGAAACAGACACTTTCACAAATCATTAAACTACCTTGTGTCTTGGAACATGGAGAGGATATTCCTGGGATATTTATCTGAGGGCTCTTCAGGGTGAAAGGGGAATGCAGTCATCAGAAAAAAAAACCAGTCCTATACAGAAGGAGCAATTATTCACAAAATAAAAATAAGGATAATGGTTAGAAATGTCAACATATATATCTGAAGTGCCTTTGGTGTGGCTATTACTTATGAAAAAGTTATTACTGCCATTTTGCACTAAGTAATTGTTCCTACTACCATGCAGTTATTTCATTGTACCCATGACTCATATAGCGTTCATATGTATGGAAAACCTACAAAGAAACCTCAAACCACCTAGGAAAATGTAGCATGTCTCAGCTCTCTGACTTTATATTCCTTGACAACCATCAACCTAATCAGGGCTTAAAAATGCTCAACACTAGTGTACATCATCTCCATTTACCTTCATAAATCAATAAGGACATGCAAGCCTCATCTTCATGTGTGGTTTTGAAAGTCTTAATCTGATTCTGTAGACTAACAATATCCTTTACTCCAAGTCATAAAATATAAGATCACAGTCCAGGGTATAGCCACACATGGAAATCTGAAGGTCAGTCAGATGCTGCACTGGTTTCCAGGACAGTTCAAAAAAGTTGCCTTCTTTTCAAAGAGAATCTTTGAGCAATAGATATTAAAATTTTGGATGCTTTTCTGGACATGCTTCACTTGATTTTTGTAATTTTGTCACAGGAGAAAATCTTATTACAAAGATTAGGCAAAAATCAGACCCAAGGATAGTCCATCATCTCTACAAACACTTGACTTCAAACCAGAAAAAGAAAACAATAAAAACAGGGCAAGTGAGAAAACTGCGTGGATAAAGTAAGACAGTTAAATATGATTTCTTTCATTTTACTTTATCATATGCACATGAACCCCATGTGATTTGAGAAATTTGGTTCAAAATGAAGCTATTAAAACTGGGAAATTTCAGTCCTATGAAAACACTTTCTTTGGGAACTTATGGAAGGAGACACTTAATCAACAAAATCAAAATACCTAAAAAGTTTCAGTTCCAATGGAAAGAATAATAGTGCAATAAATTTTTCCACCACATATTTTGAAGCCTGTTTGAAAAAAAAAAAAAACAATTATAAGAAAATATTGGAAATTAATCCAAGTGTAGAATATAAACTTCACATTAGGGTGCTGCTTTTAAATTTCCATGGGGGTGCTTCAGTATTTCAAGAAATGGCATAGCATCCTGAGGAGAAGAAAGAAAAGATTACTACACTTCCCACTTCTGACAGATACAGGTTTTCACTATGAAATAAGGTCAGTCATGCCAGTAAAATGGTCCAGAACTGAGGAAATGCAATTTGCCTAAAGAACTGAGGTTTATAATTATCAAGGAAATAACCATTCTCATTTTCCTATAACTTGTTCCTTTGCAAAATTCCTAGCGTTCTTTTGGTAGCTGGACAACTCAATACCTCTTTTCATTATTTTTTGTTCAGAACTGTAGATTCACTGAAAAGCAAATCTATTCATGGCATCTAGTTAAATCATCTCATAAAATAGTATCTTAGCCTCAGGTTCAAGCTTTTCACCGCACCTGATTCAAATATGAGGCTTCAGCCAGGGTCTCCACATGCTTGTGAATGCCCTGATTTGGTAGAATAATACACGCTTGAGGGCTTTTACTTTTCCATCTTGAAATATAAATAGTTCACTGTTCATCAAGCCAGAAAAAGAACTTATCCTCCTATTTGTCCCAGTGTGCATGGTAACTTTTACTAAGGAAACAATTCTAAACAATGACAGAGAAATGTTAGAAGATTGTAACTTACTATGTATAAGTACATATTTTCTGTTTGAAAATTGTCTGCTGCAAATTTTAATGAAGAATTTCTGAAAGTGCTAGGCAAGCCCAAGGAGCTGTGTAGATACTCCAGATGAAAAGTAGCACTGGTTTGTCTTTGTTCTCTCTTGAAAGAAGAGGAGCTGATTGTATAGGTTGCAGGATATTTTATCAGCTGTTTAAATGGGAGAGTTGCCACTTTAGCATAACATGAACACTAGTTTTCCTGTGATGGCTGCCTGGTGTTTGGACTGTATCTGGCTGGTTTTCATTCTATAATCATGAAAACTGAAAAGATATTTCCTAAGCTATTTTAAAGGGGAGAGATGATTGATTCAGAAAGATAAGATACATAGGGAGCATATGTATGAGTCAGATTGAGCAGATCTTTTTAAAAATAAATGGTATCACCCAAGCAAAAGAAATAATCTTCAATGTAGGTAATAAGTGACTTTCTGTCACTCAACACTAATTCAAATATAAGGAAATGTTGAAATTCTTCCAGAAAGTACAGCTAAAATAAATCGCTAAATAACAAAATGTTAGCTCCAGTAGGATTGAAAATTTATGAGCAAAATTTGACTTTTAATTATATTGGGTCAATAAAGACATTAAAATAAGAGGAATTACAGGTTCTGAAAATAAAGTTTTAGCCTTATTGTTTTGATAAAGCTCCATGACCCCTGGCCCTTTAAAAATTGAACTTAGGCTGTAAAAATATCACTTCTTATTGATCACATGGTTATTAAAGTCAGTCAAATGCTCAATTTATATGTCAAACACTTGTCATATTTCCTGTAAATATTAGAACAAAAGACCTTGATAATATTTTGTTCAGTTGCATTAGACTTATTCACATTTTCACCAGTGAGAAATAATAAAAGTGGTACTAAATAATGCATTAAATATGCCAAGCATTTATCAAAGTTAAATAAATTTCCATCTGCATCATGTATGTGGTGTTTGCATGCAATAGTTCTTGTATATGAAGGCTGGAACATACCCATCCATGTAACTGAGTGTGACGGTATAAATAGACCATGGGTTCTCACTCTCTCCTTTCAGTACATCTTCCTACTCCCTGCCACATCCTTGCAGCCTTTGGAAGGTGTGGCTTATTTGTTGAACCTCAAGGAGAATGAGGAAACATGCTAAGTCAACAGATATTAATTAAATGTTAAAGGCAGGTTTTTAAGTACCTTCAATATATGTTGTTTCTAATGACATTCAAGTGTGCTTACAAGGGAGGTCAGGGGGGAGATCTTTAGATCCCCCAGGCTCCCCCAAGATGCCTTTCCATAACCAAATGCTTTCATATGAGTAATCGAAAGAAACCTTTACTCAACCACTGGGGAGTCTTTACAGCCTGGCTTCGATTGGAGTCTGAGTGGAGGCCTGTGAGCAGGATGTGTTTGTAAGCATTTCTAATGGCATTTTGATGTACATGTACAAAATTGATGTCGGAAGGATCATTGTAAACTCCCAAACAGTGGAATATTGAGGACATTTTCAGGTGGCAGTCAGATTCTGGCTGGGTGAGCCCAGTATATTTTCTCATGTCACAGTTGATTAGGTTCACAGGGAAGTGGAAAGAGTAAAAAATTCTCTTATTACTGCAGCAATGCCATATCACCCTCTTTTCCCTTTGAATGCAACATTAGTTTTTGTCCAGAACTCTAACTGCTTTCTACAGTTTGGGGAATTGTAAAGCAGAAACAATTTTCCCAGCTAGGCTGACCTTCACAGTAATGAGAAATGACTGGAATTTCTCTCTATTTCTCTAACATTTGGTGAGGGGCGATAGGAGGTATGTGTTTGTTTTACCTGATATTATGTTGTGGGCGTCTATTTGGCACTTTGAGCCTAATTTTTTTCCATTCAGGAGATTACATGGACTGTTGCACCATCTGACCCAGTAGCCAGCCCTCAAGTGTATAGAAAAGTGACAGTAATGCACTTTAAGACTTCTGTTATCACAGCAGTGATGGCATTTTGTTTCAGACATTAAATGATTTTTTTTTATTGCAGTGGATGGCTATTTTCATTTACTCTTCAGTACTTGTTCAGGTGATGAGCAATGATCTCGAGAAAATTTAAGATTCATTACCAGTCAGGTAGATAGGGAATTCTCAAAGTGAACCTACATCTGCAGAGTATTTTCATTGTGAGTGGTGCTATAGCACTACAATGCTGATCATCTCTTGGGGATGGGATAAGAAAATTCTGTAGTTATGTGCAAAGCAAGTATACTTGAAGAATATTTAACAGCAGCATATTTGTCTAGAAATATGAGTTGCTTCCTTGTTCTTTTTTCAGAACAGGTGTTTCAGAATAAACCCATTTCCCTGTAGAATCTGAGCCCTCTAGCAATGCGTGGTGGTCCAGGCTAGGTCTGCCCTGCAGATGCAGAACTGCAGAGGTGTCAGTATAATGAAGCAAGGATTCATGAAGCAAGATTCAGTGCCAGGAAGAGTGAAGGCAGTATGACAGAGTGTTAAAAGCAACGAGCAACTCAAGTAAACATGCAGGATCCCAGGCACAGCTTACACAGAAGTCCATAATGCTGTATCCTCATGGTGGCATCGGCATGAACTAGATGCCCTTGGATAGGACTACACCTGCTCCTGATTACAGACCTCTCCACCACTGCCATCTGGGCTAATAAAGTATCTAGAATTCCTGGAAATGGGCAGAGTGAAAGCATTTCAAGCGGAATACAAATTTAATCAAATCTCTGGCTGCAAATCATTCACGTATGAAAGCTGAGTGGTAGTTTAATAAGTTTCAAGTGTTTTACCTTAATTCTGGCTTTATTATAGCTAGAACAGGCTATGGACATGTCAAAATATCATGGAGGAGGCAGGTTTTCACCTTCTTTTACTGTGGAGGAATAAATGGTTTAATGGTATTTCTAGAAGAAGAAGGCTGCATAATATTCTGTAAAATTTTAAGAGTTTGACTGTAGTTCTCCCTCTTACTGTATCTGAAAGGCCTGAAATATTGAACATATTCCATTAGGTTGGAGTGTCATGTTCCTAGGTAATATTTGTGTGTTATGGCCATGACATAAGGACGTTGCTCTGATTACCTGCTAATAGCCCATAATATGGGGAGAAAAGTCAAGGAATATTAAATTGCATGATCATACTCTAAGACTTTGACTGCAATATCTCATTGATTGCAGTCATTGGGACCACCAGAGCCTTCACTTGAATTTTTTAAGCCATCAATGGCATGTGGCATGCTAACAGGAGATTTTTTTCTGATCTGCTCCATCACTCAGAAATACCTGTATGTCTGCAGCTCATTGATTATGAACAAGGTCAACAGGGGGGAAAATCCTTGAAATTGCAAGGAACATTTCCTTTGTATTGATACAGAGCATCACAGTAATCTTAGTTTAGATGCTTTTTTTCTTATTTCATATTAAACTATTTGGTACTCATGCTTGCATTTCTCTTCTGATCTTCTAAGGCCGATATTTCTTTAAGCTGTTGACAGACTATTTCTTAGCCAGTGGTGCTTTCTCTGTGTATCCCCTTGGCTCTGTACATGATTATCAAGAGTTGCATTCATGTGACCCCTAACATGAACAGAAATAAACTAAAGCAAAATCTGAGTGGATCAAGACGGATCTACTGTCTCTTACTTTCAAGGAAAAGAGAGCACAGAGGAGGAAGGAGCCAAGTGTCAAGACTATCTGCACACTTGGATTTAAGTTTTTTTCAGGAAACCCTCTTTCTTAGTCTTCATATAAGACTGGACAAATATTTTATATCCTAGGAACCCTATAAGATAAACAATGAGATTATAGAGTATTATGATAGAGAAAACCAGGGGTGTTAAACAATGCTTGATAAAACAGAGCTCAGATAATGTCTTTGCTTAAATTAGTTGCTGGAAATAGATTGATAGTCTGAAACACTTCTTTCCTTTTGTGATAATTAGCAATGCCCTGCTTTATTCAAGCAGATTAATAGTCTGAAGCACTTCTTTCTTTTCATAATAATTAGCAATGCCCTGCTTTGTTCACTATTTGCAGTGTCCCAATGTTTGATTCATACTTCCATTCACACCCAACTTTTTTAAAGGCCTCATAAAAGGACAGCAGATTAATTAAATATGTTCAATAATCACCAGTATTCATTGCAAAGTGATTGCAAACATGTGATCTTCCATTTTCTACTGGTAACGTTAGACATTTGATACTAGTCCAGAATCAAACACTAAGCGCTGTGCTAGGGTAAATTAGATCCTACTCTGTAGAATGTCAAGTGCAATACATAGTATGGAAGTGGTATAAATGAGATTGATCTTAGTGACTGTGAATTTTGGGAAATTTGTCTTCAAAACACAACTAGAACTTTATGACTCTGACTTTTTTTCATCCTTGAGTTTCCCTTAAACACTCTGCACGTGAGCAACATCAGTAGAGCTCTTGGCGCAGCATCATATTCAGAGCCTTCCCTGCCAGATGACATTGAGAAGCCGTTTACAGATTAAGGCAAGGTTTGACTCTGGAAACACAAAAGTGTTAGTCTGCTTCCATGACTGTTGAATCATAGTCTGGCAGTGGCAGGCCTTACTGAAAGAGGTACTCCCTAAAGCAATCCTTATTTGACCAGAGAAGGAAAGTGTATATTTGTATTAAATTGGGCACGTAAGACAAGATACACTCGAACTCTAAAAATAGCATTATTGTCTCTACACCAAGTGCTTTGGGACTTGGATTATACACTTGGCAGTTTTGTGTTTGTTTTTCTCTCCTAGGTAGCAGTGACAAATCACTGGGTGAACACACCCAAGTAAGAATCAAAGTTGTTCTACCTCCTGATGTCTCTCCTGTGTATTATGAAGGAACATTGGTACTTCTGTATGTAACAGTCTAAATGTGTGAAAACTGATTCAACTAGTCTCAAAGCAGTGGGCTTGCTAAGAAAGGGACAAAAGCACCTAAGATGTATGGAGAAGTTGCTTACAAGTACTAGGGTACATTAATTATCATGGTCAACTTGAGGCCATCTTCTTCCAAATAGAAAAACTTATGGATGGGATGCTGTAATGAGAAGTGTGTATGTGGGGTCCCAAATACATGAATGGCACAAAGGGGCTGTGGTTGTCCTGTCTGCCAGTGGCAAGTGGTGGAAGCTGAATCTCACTAGGCTGCCAAACTGAGGAGTATTGTATCCTGCATCCCACTGGGCCCAACAGACTGAGTCCCTGTGGCTGTTAGGAATTAATTCAAATTCTAGAAATTGGCTGCAGGAGCAGTTAGTGACACTATCTAAATATAGGAGAAATAAAATCATTATATAAATATTGAATACAGTGCTCATTCCTGGTTCTAGCCTGCAGGAAGCAGTTGAGTGCTGCCAGTAACTGGAGAGCCAGGACTTTACTGCTTTTGCTGTACATGCCTAGAGGAAACCTCAGTATAACCTTTGTCATGTGATCTTATAAATGCAAATGGTCTTCATAACAATTTTCTAAGGGTTTTTTTTTGTCCCTCCTACTGAGGGACAGAATTAATGGCAAAGCAGCAGAACAAGAAAGTACTACAGAGAAGTGCCCAGTCCTATGTGCCATAGATATAAGAGCCAGCTTGCACCTCCCCCTGCCATAATTTTGCAAGCAGAATGCCCTTGTAGAGCTAAAACTGACCCCTCACATTTTTGTTATGAGTGTCCCATTCTTAGTAAATTTCCTCCACCCCAATTTCCTCTACATCCACCCAGGCTGGATGGAGATCTAGTCCTCCACCCTCTGGACTCTTATACTGGGCCTAGCTGCTATACCAGTAATTCTCCTTGCTTCTTCTTCATGAGTTCCTTCCAGAGAGTCCAGGACCATGAAGCCGCTGGGCCTGGGCAGCAAGAGGAGAGAAAGTCTTTCCAGAAAACAACAGGATACCGGTCTGCTGAAATGGGGATTTATAGGGTCCTTAGCTTTGGTGAAAAGGAGTAAAGTATAAAGCATGGGGTAGCATTACTCGCCACTGCTCATCAAAAGCCAGACTTACTCTCAGTCCCCCAGTCTACTTGTTGCAGTATTTGGAGATTTCTGAATCTCTAATGAAACCAACAGCACTTATTCCTCTTCCAGCTGTCAGGGAAGCTTTATTGCTTGCTGCCTTTTCCATTCTGCTGTTAATTTAATCTTTTTGAAATACACATAGTTCCTTTTTACCAATATAGACAACACTGAAAATAAAAACATACTAAATCTGTTAAGCATTAATAATTGTCCCAACTTGGCTGAGTATGCTTCCAAATAACACTGATTAAAAAACTAAGAACATCTTTAAAAACTACCTTTGTGAAGGATGTTTCCTTATCCAGGCTTCTCTTACACCTTAGTCAGTCTGTATTTTAGGACAGTAATTTTGCCTGCCCTCCATGGAGCGTCAGAATCAAATCACAGTGATCAGCAGTCAGACTGGCTGTTCACTTTTACCATCCTAGAGCAGTTCAGAGCTCCCTCTGCTCCTGCAAAACAAATATGAACTTGATAAAAAAGATGCAGAGTAGGAGTGGGTGTTAGGAATGGATCTAGAAGGACAGACTAAGGCCACTGGGCTGCGAGAACTATGAGCACAGTCTGTAACATTTCCTATTCCCAAACACATTGTCTTAGCAGACAAGCAAGACAAAGGAATTACGATTATCTCCACTTTACAGATGGAGAAATGAGTTAGTAAGAGATAACTAGCTTGTCCAGGGTCACTTAGAGAGCCTGACAGGCACAGAACCAGGACCAAGATTTTCTGAGTTCCTAAGGAAGGATCAATCTCTGAGAAATAGTGTCCTAAACTATGTTTCTTAATAGAAGAATCTGGTATTAAAACATTACAAAAGTAAAAATGCAATTTCTTTACCTTTCAGTTTGATAAATGGATTTTTCAAAACACTGCAACAAAGCAAATTCCTTTTCTAATATAGAGTATTTGAATCTTTTTTTTTTTTTGTAAGAAAGTAATGATGAGGGGAAAAATCCCCCTTTTTTATTAATTGCAGGTGGATGTTGTTTTCTCTTCTTTTCTGGCCAATAATTTCTAGCTATCAAATAGATATACCTTAAAGTGCTAGGATTTGGCACGATGATGAGCCAACTAGCAAGAGACCTCCCTTTATAGATAATATTAGTTGAAAAAAATGAATTTCTGGACCTTAATCCTCTAGGAAAAGCTTAGGGGAAAACTTCCACTGTGTTACTCAGTTGGTTCACCCTATTTGATTGCTGGTCAGTACATGAACCCTATTTTTGAAGTGATGTGTTTCTGTTAATTAAGCTTTTTACAACGTTCTACAGGCTATTATGGTTCAAATGCTAGTTTCTAAAATTCTTGAAAGGAGTCTACATTAAAGCAGCATACAAAAGATTGTAAGATTATTTTGTATTCTCTCCAAAGTGGAATGTGATTTGATCTTCATCAGCTGATTTATATGACTCATTTTTTTATTTGTTTTTGAGCATTTAATAACTCACAGAGAGATTATTGACCTTTCTTTAAAAATTTATTTATATATATATAGTTATATATATATATTTTTTTTTATAAGTAAAACTTAAAAGTGAAGGCAAAGTGAGTTAGGTGGTGTGTACATCAAAACTTTTTGTGACTTCTCTTGCAAAGTAGTATTGCAAAGTACAACAGTTGCAGAAAACAGGATGTTGTGATTTAACCCCAGCCCCACACAGCCCCTCACTCAAAACCCGCAGTGGAATGGGGGAAATGAATGAAGAGTTAAGGTGAAAAAGCTTGTGGGTTGAAATAAAAACACTTTAATAGGTAAAGCAAAAGCTGTGAGCACAAGCAAAGGAAAGAAGACAATTATTCCACAGCTTCCCATGAACAGGGAGGTGCTCAGCCATCCCCAGGAAAGCAGGGCTCCATCACATGTAACAGTGACTTGGGAAGACAAACGTCATCACTCTAAATATCCCCTCTTCCTCCTTCTTCCCACACATTTTATTGCTGAGCATGATGCCATAGCACTGGGATATCCCTTTGGCCACTTGCAGTCCCAGCTGTGTGCCCCTCCAACTTCTCATGCACCCCCAGTCTCCTTCCTGGTGAGGCAGTGTGAGACACACACAAAGCAAAAACTAGAACATCCCTGTGTTATCAACACTGTTTTCAGCACAAATCTGAAACACTAGCCCATGCTATCTAGTGTGAAGAACAGACGCCCCAGACAAAACTCACAGACAGGATCCCAACCAACCAGGGATGCTCAGTGAAGAGTAATGACTAAGGAATAACCTAAGGGTCAATTTTTAATTATTTTGTTATTTTGGTGTACTCTTTTGTTAAAAACAGTTAAAAGTTTATTAGAATTACTAACGCTTTCCCTGTAAATGTATTACTTTTGGGACAGCACCTTTATTGTCATGAGAAGTGAGCATGTGGTTAAAGGGAAGCATAATTTAAGCAGAACAGCACATTTTCTGTACCTTGGCTCTTGGGCTTTCCCTGTGTGATACAGAATTGTGTGGCAGTACTGAAGCTGGGGCAAAGATCTGTGTTCCTTATTGCTGTACATTCGAGTTAATTAAAACTAGGGAGAAGGGGAATACCATGTTAGCCAACCCTTTTTTATCTGGGCAAGCATTTCTATATTGCTGCTCTTTACAGTTTGCTTTCATTACAATAAGTCAGTGTATGTGCTCAGAGACTTGTCACATGTTCCTGAAGATAAGAGCTGCAAGGTCCTAAATCTATCATTTTTCTTTAGATGGAGGGATAGTTATGCTGTCACTTAACTTAATGATCACTTCACTTACAAGTGTCATTTGGGATTTAGACTGTACAGTCCCATATAGTTAGCATTCAGAGGTAGGCCCTTAATGCAGGTTTCTTACCTCTCTACTCAAATCTAAATTGCTAAGTAATGCATTCACATACCCAAAGACAGGCAGTGGGATTTGGTGTGCACTGTGTCCAAAACTTAGGAAAGCTAAAAAACTCTATTGGCAATGTCCTCATAGAAGATGCATGCCCTTGTTACCTGCCTTTGGTACATGGCACTCAACCAAGCCACTTAGACACATGTTTACATGCCTCCCATGGTCAGTGAAGAAAGCATCTTCACTGGAAGACAGCTCAGGAAAGGGTCTTCTCTTGTGAGATCTGGATTACCCCAAGATCATCTGTTTCCCATATGGATGATGAAGCCTTTGTAACTTCAGTGTCAGATTCTAGGTATTTGTATATTCCCCAAACAGAAAGACTAAAGTGTGGTTGCAGCATGGGCTAACTGTATTATGGCTACATATTTTTACATCTTTGGTTATTTTTACATTTTTGTGTCAGAATATGGACTTGAGAGGAGCATTACTGCAAGCCTTATTCTCTTAAACTAATATAAGTTATATCAGAATAGTGGTGACACTATTTTGTAAACTAAAAAGAGCACTAGTCAAAAAGACTGTGTATTTTGAAGATTGTCACAAGTAGATTAAAGTCTCATCACTCATGCAGTGACTTATATATGCCTATCATCTCTTCTCCTAGATCTTCTGCACAGCAGGACTGCTGTATAGGCTTCATGAGATGCAGAAAAGATGACAGAAATACATAAGTGTTTTGATTTACCTATAGCCTTCTCTCTCCTATTCCTAATCTAGAATTTAGTGGATTTATGATGTGTTGTATGTCATGTGTCTGATTAAATATAATTATTTCAATAGTCATTCTTGTGATTACAATTTTTATGTTTTAGATGTCTTGTGTTGATTTGTTAGGATTAGGCTTTTCTTTTATTACATCAACAGTGCTTTGCTTTTATAAATAAAGACCTTTAATTTTCTTTATCTTTGGTGAGATTAACCTCTATACACATTTTTAATAGTGTTCTGCTTGGGCAATGAGAACATTCCAAAATGTATACATGGCATATTCCTTGGTTTTGTTTTGATATAGCCTATCACCTTAATTAGTGGGTGGTCCATAGTAGGCTGCAATTTGTTCATTAAAATTCATGAAGCAATCCTGTGTTTCATGCATTTTCTCTTGCATAATTCTCATATGCAGCATATATTTCTATATATTCAGCATGCACACCCACTCAGAATCATGGACTTCCAGGTCTCTGAAAAGCATAGTAAAGGCAACCAACTCGCCTGTGATTGCTTTTCAATTTCTTTTTTATATTCTTATTTTTTTCTTTTATGCCCATTTTCTTTCATAATTTGCCTTCAGGGAGGTTTTTTCATACAGAAAAATATATTTAGCAAATACAAGTGTTCCATGTATTATATTGCCATGGCATTCCTTTATTTTTATTACTGCATTTTTGTTCTGTAATACTGTAATTTGATTATTTGTCCATCTATTTTTACTTTAAGTGTCCAAATGTATAGTATTAGTGTTTGACTTTTACACTTCTTACATTGGTGTAAGCAAAGACCAGGCCTCCAGCTCTGCCAGGTTTTTCCAAACTTTTACCTCCTTTTTGAGATGGAAGGTAGCTCAAGAATAATTTAATTATGCCCATTTTGCCCACCACCTTTATTTTTACACATCTAATGCAGGAGATTTTTAAAGAATAGATAGTAAGAAATAAACTTTAATCGCTGTGAGAGAGAAGATTCTTAACTTGAATTACCCTTGTATCATCTGTTGAGTTCCCCTGAGTAAGGCACCACCTCTAGTTTTGGTCCTGACTAAGCAATATATTTTGAAGATTCAAAGGCATTCTGTACTCAGACTATGAGATAGCATGCAGTTGTATATAGTTTCTATTGACTCTCCAACTTCTTTCCCTGAGCAAAGTACAAGTCGTGGCAAGGAAGCAAAATTAGATCTTGGGTAGGGAGAGTACCCTGAAGGGGTGTTGGATTGCAGATTGTAGTGTCTGCTCAGAAGACTCACAGAAAGCCCTGGCAAAATCAAACCTCAAACAAGAAACAAATTAGGGCCATCCCTCTGGGAGAAGAACCATCCCTACAACACTGCCAGTAATTTAGGGAGCTGGCTGCCATGGAGGCAGCTCCAACTGAAAGCAAAACCATCTGTGGCCCAAGCGAGATGCAGGTCAAGAGCTCCATAGTGCTGCCCACCGTATCATTACCCTTTCTTTTTTATTTTTTTTTTATTTTTTTTCTTTTTTCTTTCTTTTTTTTTCTTTTTTTTTTTTTTCTTTCTTTTTCTTTTTTTTTTCTTTTTTTCTTTTTTTCTTTTTTTCTTTTTTTATTATGTCTGACTTGCACAGATGAGTCAGTGAGGGCTTGCATCCATGGCCACCCATCTCTTACCACCAACTGGGGGCCAGTTAGTGTTAATCATAAACAAGGGGCCTGTAGTAGTCCATAGTGTAGCTCTTGTAGTTTGACATAGAGTTTTCTTCCCTGATTTTGCTATGTTTAACAGCTGCAGATGAAGTGAGTAATCTTTTCTGCTTAACAAGATAGACTGTTAGGTTTAGAGCTCAGGTCAGCATTATTTGAGTTATTGTCATTCATTTTAAAAGAGGACTTGATAAAAACAAAGTATCATGTGTGAAATTTACTACAAGAGTGTGAATGTATAGAAAACCAGAAGGAATGCTAGGATGCATTGGGAATTTCCCCATTACTCCAATGTTAAGCTGTGTAATTGGTTTATTTTATGAAAAGTGTCTAGAACAGTAATGATAAAATTAGCGTTTTCTAAATAATATTAGACTTATCAGATCACAACTTCAGAGCTAAGACAAGGCTTTCTTTTATGCAGGGTGCTGTGATAATGTAAACCAACAAACTTTAATCAGTTAACTTATAAAGAACAGCAAATCCAGACTTATGTAGAATGCTCTCCTGGATTTACTATTTCCCTGTGTAAAGTCAGTATTCACTTTGAAATAGCCTCTTGTAATTATTTGTACCATTTGCCTGCTTCTTAGCTAAAAACCTACATTTTTTGAACAGCTTTGCTAATGACTTAGATGTTCATTCATTTCTGTACCTCAGAGGATTTTTTTTTTGGCCTCCATTAATATTACCTGGATATATATTATAACAGTGGCTAAAAATACCAGATAAATACATGAGTCAATGCATACTGTGTAGTAAACAGAAAAATTATTCCATATGCAGATTTAACCTGAAATAAGAAAATCTGTTTTATCATTGATCTTGCTGTTGTTTGGTGCGTGTGCATACGTAATCCAGTCTTGATGGGCTTGCAGATGCATTATCTAATGAGAAAACAAGCAAACAATGAGAAAGAGAGAGAATTTTATTATTTATTTCATTTTTCAGACAGGAAATTAAAGAAATGGAAATATATGGAAGAATTGGACCCCTGGTGAGGTTTTTAGATGTCTACCCAGTGACCCTAATCACAAGACTTCCTTACTTCTTAGATATAATTATTACTATTTCCATCACGTATACTTTGGAAAGTTTTTTCTTGTTTCCATATGAAATACTTATTTTCTAACCCTGAACTTTCCTTTTAAGCAAAATCAATGTAAAGCTATTGTTGGTTTTACAAATGCCAGGGAGAATTATTACCATCATAGGCAGCAATAAAAGATATACTTTTCCCCTTGGTAGATTGAATTACCAAGAAATAACCTTATAATTACTGTATAAAACACCCTGTTTTAACACTGTTTTTAATATCCATAAAGTTTCTGATTTATTTTTCACATGCCAGCATCAATGCACTAAATTTTTCATTGGTCTGAACTGGTGTAATTACACTGACCTCTTTGGGACTCCACCTGTTGCATTGATGGCCTTTAAGAGCAACGTTATTTTTGGATGAATATTAGGAAAAAAGAGAGAGAGAGAGAGAGAGAGAGAGGTCTGATTTCATGGCTATTGATTTAAATAAGGAATGTAATTTTCTTGAAATCAAAGGAAATATTTTGATATGCTAGCTGTATATGAGGTAAATCTGCTTTAAATTGGGTCTTTTTCAGACCAGTGGGGAAAATAAGCCTTCTGATATTCCCTAGTATGAGATCAACAACTGGAAATGCCAGGGAAACATGGCATATGTATAGGTGAACATGGAAAATGGACCTTTGTCCCTCTCTCTGTGAATATCTTGATTCAGATATCTTAGCAACCTGAAATGCTCATCAGTCTTGTAGTCTTCCGAAAAAGAAAGGAAACTCCCTTTTAGCACACTCAGGTTGCTTTCTTGCCACTACAACTGAAAAACTGGTTCCTTGACCCATGCAAAAGTAGCAATTTCTGGTTTAGTTTAGACTATTGAGTTTGTTTGCCTCTTCTAGCAGGCTGATGATCACCAGGTCTTCTGCAGGCCATAATCCTTGTCTGTCTCTCTGAGGTGAAACCAGGATTGCTACCTGCCTCCTGATTCCCATTGTTGAAAGAGGACACAATTCAACACAGAATAACTGCACCCTTGTTTTGTGTTCAGTTAATACATACTTAAAACTAGGCCAAGCCTTTTCTGTTCATCTTTCTTCTCCTGACATGGTTTCTAATATGTGAGTGCCTTCTTTGAAATTTCTTTTTCAAGGCAATATAGTCAGCCTTAAGTTTGCAAAGCAAACAGCGCATACCTCATATCTTAGAGGTAGAATTTGCTTTATTGCCTGTAAAAGTATCGCGAATGTGATAGGCATAGTGAAAGAGTCCTTCCTTAATTGCACTCAGGCTGAGCTCATCACAGTTTCTGACATGTTGGAGGTACATTAGAACAGGAACACTGTCTGACTAGGTTTTCTGCAAAAACATTTCTGACCCTTGACATATCCCTTTTACTGACACCATTATCAATAACACCCTCCACTACCAGTGACGGCAAAGAGGTCTGCATACGTCACCATTTGCAAAGGTATATTTTGGCAAATAGTTAGGTAGATGTATATGTTTTCCCAACCCAAAATGAATGAGATTAAGAAAAGACATATAAGAATGATTTTTTTGAAGTCAAGTATTTCCAATCAATTTATATAACACCTGTCTGTGAGGGTGATCCATTTTACATTTCCTTTCAATAAACCATTTTGGTGTGAACTGAATGTTTCAAGTGACCTGTAATTCATTTATGTTCAATTTTTTCCCACTCCAGGTCTGCCTGGACTGTGTTTTGTTATGGGGATTTTTTGTTTGTTTGTTTGTTTTTAAATGGGTGAATAGGGTGTTTCAGGGAAATATTTCAGTCCACAAACAGAAAAATCCATTAGTTTCACAGCTGTAGGTGTCAATGTTTTGACTTCTGACTTCAATACTTCTCTAGTTTATAAAGGCATAAATGCAAAAAAAAAGAGAAACAAAACAAAAAACACCAAAACCCCCCAAAAAACCCCAACCAACCAAAAAGACCCCACCAAAACAAACAAACAACAAAAAAACCCACCCATACTATTAGTGAGACTATATGATTTAAATAAAATATCTCGTATTTCAAGTGAAAAAACATTCCCCCTCCCCCTTATTGCAGATTTGAATCCCATAAGAAATGGAAGGGACTAATTCTGACAGTAGTTTCTCTGTTTTAACTAATTGCAACTCTGCTGATCTCATTAAAATTAGATCAGGTTTATATTTGGCCAGGGAGAAATCAGAATCAGACCAAGAACTCAGAACTTATGTTATTTTTAGCACCAAAATAATCCCTTGTTTTGTAAAGCACAAGAATTGCTACAGGGCCCATAAATATTTTGTGAATCCAGTCAACAGATAAAAGTAGAAAATACTTAGAACATGAAGAAATTCATCTGTCTATTGACAGTGCCTTATGGAAGAACAAGAGTCTAAGTACAATAAGGCAATAATGAATTTAATGAAAAAGCTACAGACATTGAGGTTGTAAGCTGAGCTGCTGTTGAAAGATAGTACATATTTTTGCCTGTATAGCAGAATTCTTTGGCTGAATGTCTATGGGTAGATTTCCATTGATAATAAATATGGAGGAAATTATTTATTGTAAATGGTAATTAGACTTTCCCCAGGCTATGAATCCAGCCAGTAGCAGATATTGAGTAATAACATACGCATTATTTTTGACATTCTGTCTCCATGCAAAAAAAAAAAGAGAGGATGATAGGAGCTAAACTTTGTTATGTCTTTTGTTTAAAGTACAGCAATATCACCATAGGCATAAACTAATATTGGTGTGTGATTTTATGTAATAACATGTATAAGATGGAGTATAAGGTCACATCACAACTTTATCTATGATATAGAAAAGTGAGTCACAAAAACACACTAGCGCAAACTCCCTTGAATTTACCTATGACTGCATTAGGATTACATGCAGGCTAACTAAGCAGTTTTTGTAGGATTTCAGCATCAGATTTTAACAATTTTGGAACTGATTCTTTCAAGAAAAAAATTATACAGTTTATGCTTGCAGTCATCACTCACATTCATCTGAGAGTTCTTCTGTTACCTCAAGCAATATGGAGCTGTGCTTTTTTTATAAGAGTATCTCAGTTTCATATACCCTCTTGCCATCAAATTATAGTGCCTAGCACAGTGACAATTGCAAAGACCTCAGAAAAAAATACATTCCTAGCCCATATGTTTTTAATTATATTTTCAAGTTTCATTCGCTGTTGGCAACTTGATGTTATTTTGATTTTGCTGAGGTGAAATATATGAGTTTCAAATATGGCTTTGAAATTGATTAGGAATTAATATGGCAGCATTGCAGATATAGTAGATTTACTGCTTCTTTTGTGGTTCAGTGTGAACTCCCATGTGGAAAACCTATTGTGACCAGACTCAGAGTGACATGAGCAAAGTAGCTGATACTGGAGATAAGAGATCAGAGAAAAGGAGTCAAATAGGTGAAAGCAGAAAGGGGTTCTATCACAGGAAAAAAAATCTATACCCACTCCAAAAAGGAAAAACCCTGGAAGGAGTCACACAAAAGGTGAGACATGAATGGATTATGAAAACAACGAAAAAAAAAACCCAAAAACTAAAAGCCAACCAAACAAATTAAAAAAGCTTTAAAGGCAGTTAGTATATTTAAAATATTCTTTATACCTCTTATAAGAACATTAACAAAACTAAATTTGGAATTGCCCAGCTGATGTTGAGCACAGCCAAGCCCCACACTGCAGGCATGTGCTGCTTCTGGGGCAGGAATTACACTTCATTTTTGGGAGCAGGTTTCTTGATAACAGCAAATAGGACAGAAGGGCATGGGAGGAGATTATGTTCTCTGCAGAAAAGTTACACACGTGGCTGAAAATGTAACATATGTTAGATATGAGGCTGCATATTAACCCTTCTGCCTTTCTCCTTCTATAGGAGCTGCATTGAGGGCACGATTTTTGGCAAGTTAAATACATAACTATTACCAGTTTACATGTGACTTTATCTACAGAGCAGGACTGCTGGTGAAAAAGACAATACTGAGTTTATGTATTATAAACAGGGGCTTTAAATTGCAGTAGTCAGTCTTGTGCAATCTAGTGTTCTTCCACTATGTTTATCCTCAAGGAAAGATATCTAAATATGAATGTGGCAGAGGGTTGCTACCACCTGAGATGCAATATGCTCACATAGTGGTCATGCAAGGAGGTTCAGAGGTGTTTATTGCTCTATCTTTAGAAAAGGAGTAGAGCAGTAACCTTCCCATTGACAGACAAAAGAGTCAAAATCACAGTTCCAGTCCTCCACTGGGCATTCAGAACTGTACTAAAGCAAAAAAAGAGTGCCCAGGTTAAATATTAACAGTATTCTGCTGAGGCATCCCCAGCATCCTTTTTTGCATGCTTACTTCCTTTTTGTAGATTTTGACTCAGCTTACTTGTTTCAGTGGCTATCATTCACATTCATATTTATTTAATTGGAAATGTTGTTTGACGTCAAGGTTTTCAAATGGAGTATTTTCAACTTTATTCATACTTACAAATCTCATATACTGAGATTTCAGCAAAACTCAAATGTCTAATTAAAAATCAGTGTCACAACTGATTTTGTATCTCATATATTCTCCACAAGATCTGGAAAACAGAGAGCATTTCTCAAACATATTATATCAATTATGGTGTTTTTGGCATTTGGACTTTGGGGTGACTGATGTAAACACAGAGAATTAAATCCTTCCAGCTTTCTAGATAGCTGTATTAAGACCCAGATTCATATTTTGGACTGACTTGTATCTTTGACAGCAATCTTCCTACTGCACTCAGTAGCCATTTGTATCGTCCTTCAACTTTGTATCATATATCAATGCATTGAGTAAGGTCCAGTTTGGACCTGAAAGTAGGGAAAGGAAAAGTATTCCACATAATTACAGGTTTAGATATGATCTTGTTCACATTTAAGTACACAAAAATTCAAGGTAAGTACTTAGTTTACATGAAAGCAAAACTATTTGGCAATGTAATTACTTTACTAATAAACCAAAGTATCCAGATGTATTGCCAGCTTCAAAAATCAGGATCTTTGCAGAGCAGCTGACACAGAATTTTAAAAGAAGTTTTATATATATATATATTCTCAGTTAACAATGTGTCCCTAAGTATTAAGTAGGATTTTCTCTTCAAAGGGCAAAAGACAAGGTCTGTACCTCTGAGTTTGTTTTTTAATATGAATATTTGAATAAACAGTTCCAGGCATACATACGAAGACTACATATTGTATTGTAGAACAAGACTTTCAGAAATATTTTCTCAAATACTTAACATGAAGTGTCATATTAACATGGTGTGACCTCACATTGCATTTTTAACATTTATATATGCAAATGGTCATATTTACATGTGCACATGCCATTCACAAATTCAAATTAAAGGCAAATAAATGTTTTAGATTAAGGAGATTAATTTGGTGTGTCTCATGGTTGGCACACTTTTTACAGAGATCACTGAGACCCAAGTGCTGGGCTGTTATCCGAAAAGACAGATGGCAATTTCCTTTTGATAAGAGTCCAGGTTTTTAGCAGCGAGGGAACCCTGAAGTAACCATTTTTCTTGTAGGGCGAGCATCTTTCAGAAGCCAGATAAATCATTCTAAAATAGACAAACACAGAATGAAGAAACTAATCAATGTGAAATGAACTGTGTTGCATTCCCTTTCAAAAAGTTTAGAAGGTGCTCTTTTGCTTTTATTCTTGCAACACATGGGAACTAATTCAGAAAACTAGAGAATACAGATAACTTTTTTAGTACTCACTCCTCTTTTATAAATATCAATACAATTTATGATTATTAGAGATGCCAAATTTAATTTAAATTTCGTTTGTTTAGAGTACCTATGCATCATTCATGAAAGAAACAGTTTCAGATATTTTAAAAACTATGTAAACACAAAAGTAACTCAGAAAAAATCAGATAAAACCAAGTAAATCAGACAAAACCAAGATGCCTCTCTTTAACTGAAGTCTTGTTCAGTGGGTGCCATCTTAAATGGATCTGGAACATTTCAAACTTGTAAGTTATAAATGTGGATGCTCAGGAACCTACAAGATAGGAGTCTAGGATCAGTCTGTAAGTACTGACCTACTACTAAAGTGATCAGTCATCTGCATTTTGTAGTTATTTGCATTTAAAGATATTAAATATATTTAAATATATTCCCTCTTTCTTTTTGTAAACATATAAGACCCAGCCTCAGACATGCTAACAGCTGCAATTTAGTTTATCTTGTTGGATTAGATCCAACAAGGATCATTTCTTCTAGTTTCATCTCCTCTCTTTTCTGTCACTCATAGAGAAGAAATTAAAGTGGCTAGGGTGGTGTCTCCTCACTCTTAGAACACAGCCTGATGTGTTCTTCATTATTCATGTCTCCATTAGTTTGGCCTGGGGATTATGTCCGCTCTTTATTTGCTTTGCCACAGCTCTATAAGAAATATACACTTTTAATTTTGCAAATAGTTATTGTAGCTTTCAGACTGGTTCAAATTTGACCAGCAGCATCTTGTTTACAAAGATATTTCAAGAAATTTTGTTCATCCTCTTCTATCTATGTCATCTCAAGGCTCACATGAGCACTGCGTACTTCCAATCACCTCAGGTCGTGTCGCTTTGCATTGAATCAAGTCATGTCACATCAGTGATACCACTATCAGCACTTATTTCTGATAGAAAATTCAGCATAGATTTAGACAGCAAATTGCTCAACCACAATAAATGCATATAATGAGCAGACTAAGTATCTGTGAGAACCAGATATTTTAAGTGTCTCTGTCAAGTCGGTGCTTTCAGACATTTCAATATCCTTGTCTCTACACTGTATGCTGTATATAAATTTCTGATCCATGTGCATATACTAAAATGTCTGTCTAAGCAGCCTATTTGGAGCTCTTACCATCTACAACCATTTGCAAATTTAGATCTGTGCAGTTTTGAAATAAGCAGACATTGTTGGATGGGTCTGGATATTATAACTAAGTTGTACATTTTGTACGTTGATCATATCACAACAGTGTACAAACCTAAATGTTGTCAGATTTAATTTTTTTTTCATGATTTGGGTTTTGCCTGCTGGGCATATTTTCAAATAGTTATGCATGATTAGGCTCTATGACAGCCATTTTATCAGACATTTTACTGTGATGTTCATTTACAAAAGTTAAATGTTGTAATTATCCTATTATGCAAACAAAAAAAAAGGAGGGAGGGAGGGAGGGAGGGAGGGAAGGATCAACATTAAAAAAAAGAATCTAACTCATAAGTACAAAACTAGACAGAGTTTCCAAAATGTTTGCTCATAGCATCTGTTTGGATGAAATTAACATCTTTTGGTTTATGTTGTCTGTGTATTCTTTTTTGACTTTCTTGGGATCTGCATGTTCACAGGATTTTTCAAAATTTGACTTAATTTTACTTAAAATCCTCAAAATAAATTAAATTGACAGAGCTCACTTATCCACAATTCTATATAAGTGCTAAGCTGTCATCTTGTTGATTATTATGATTAATTTGTTTTGTACTTATTGCTGTCATATCTAGGTGTTTTCCAAGGATTCAACTGAAGCAGTCTTTCCAGTGTGTTTTTTAAATTCCTTCAGGGACCATGAGATTTTACATCAATTCAGAGAGCTATTGACTGATACTATGTATATATATGTATCAAAAACAATTAGGAATATAAGCATTAACACTATATAAAGAATTTGTCAGAGCTAATGGGGACTTTCAGGGAAACTGCACTTCTGTCTCAATTCACTCATGTTTAGAAACCAAACATATGGGTATCTAGGTTGAAATGCTCTGCTTCTATGTCATCAAGGTATTGAAAATACTTGAGTATTGTTGTTGCAAGATATGGTTTCCAGTTACTGCCGTGCAGTGGTGTGGTGGGTTAGCAACACCCACCCAGCCAGTCACTCACTGCCTCAGCGGGATGGAGGAGGAAGCAGAGTGAGAAAGCTCATGGGTCAAGATGGACTGCTTGCCAATCAGTATTGAGGGCACAACATATTCTACTAGAGGATAATCAACTTTAATATGATGCCAATTAAATGAGAAACAAAGACAAGTATTAAAATAACTTCTCTCTCCACTCTCCCAGACTTCATTCTTTCACTCCTGACTTTTCTACCCACTCTCAATGGGCAGCTATAATCAGTCCTTAATAGTTCCTCTCTCTTGCTCCTTTCTCTTCACACTTTCCCCTTGCTCCTGCACAGGTGCTCCATGGATCACAGTTCTCACCAGGAAATATCCATTTGCCTACTCTAGGATCCTCCAAGGGCTACAGTGGGGACACTCCCACTGCTGTGGGACAACTCCTTCTCCTTTCTTTGACCTTGCTATTCTCTTTGTTTTGGTCACTCTATTTTTAATCCTCCTCCTCTGCAGCTGCTCCACTACCAAAACCTTTCCATCTACACCCAATACAGATGATAATGCTAGTCACTATAACAACGAAGGTATCAGAATATCCTCAGGAGCCTGTGATCAGTATGAAACAGTTTTTACCCTTAAGGTCCAGTGACTACTACACAAAATTTGTCTCACGAGCTTCTGAGAAAAAAATGGGAATAAATCCCACTATATTTTGACCTGTAATTCTTTCATCAACTAAAAACAATAAAATTCAGGTAGATTTTTGTCTAAAAATTCCTACAAAAGCACATGCCATGCTGATAAAAAAAATAATTTCTGTGAATAAAATTTTCACTCATTATAGGCAGAAAAGAAAAATATCATGTATTTCTGAGAGCCATTGCTAAATTCTTATCAACTGTTAGATATATTTGTTTTCCCTTGAAAAGTATTGGTTTAAGCAAATAATCTTAGCAGCTAATCTAGTAGTGTGATGCTCCCTACAGAAGAGCTTGTCAGAGAACATAAGAGACTGAGGATCTGTTGGTCCCTAATCAAATGTAATACTTCTTTACACTAATTCCATCTCTGGGAGATATCCAGAAATGTGATTTTTAACAGTCTTTCTGAACAACACTAATACTATTTTATAAAATGAAGTTATGACAGAAGTTACTCTGCAATATGTCCTTCAAATTCTCCATTGCTGTATTCAGATAGCAGCATGACTTTACTCAGCCTCCTCCACAAGTGCTTTAGAAAACACATGAGATCTATATATTGGCACAGCATAAAGTGACTTTACCTTTCCAGTTATATGCCCATTTTTTCATGTGATGCTCTGATATCCTGAAATATCTTGACTTTTCACAAGTAAAACTAGTTTGGAGTTTTTTGGTTTTTTGGTTTTTTTGTATTTTTTGACTGAATGATATTGTAATGACTAAAACTGACTCTTTGATTTCCAGACCAGGAGACTGGAATTTCAGTAGGACATGCCTTTTGTAAAGGAAAGTACCTGCCTACTGCGTAGGTTATCAAATCTGATCTTGTATTCAACAATAGATGAATGCTTGGTCAGTTTGTCACAGCAACTCCAATGAAATACTAAGTTAGTTTTCAAAATAAAGAGAAAGATGGTATTATTCCAAAAGAAAAAAGTATTTGTGGCTCTCAAGAGAGCTGTTTGCAATATTGATTCCAGCATACTTTTCTTCAAATTGGTTTTTTTGAAGACTATGTCCTAACCATAGAAGCTCTCACTTCGCATGGCACAGTTTTAGTATCTTGTTAGGACCTCTTCCATTCACCAGAATTTCTCAGATTTGTTTTATTTGTGTGAATTCTGTTTGCTGCACTGGAATGTCTTCTGCTTTTATTAACTTAAAGTAGAAAATTTTCATGTGTTTTACCTTTAAAATTTCAGCTTTGTAAATTCAGAAAAATGTACTAAACCTACTCAGTTATTGAAGATTCTTCCTCATAAAATTTGCTTCCTTATAGAATCATGTCATTAGCAGAGGTGTCATTAAGAGGGCTGGTCTGTCACTTTAAACAAACATTACTATTATCTACTGTTATGGCTGGTGGTTTGAGTTGGAGAAGATATTTTGGGCACTGGAATCAACAGCTCCAAATATCTCAGCCTTCCAAATTAAATTTAAATATTATTATTTAAATATTTTTTATTATTATTATATCATTATTTAAATACAGAAACAAAATAAGAGGAGCCCTTTGTGGGATTTTTCACAATATATTTCCAAAATTTCCAACATGCTTTCTTAGGGATCCAACCTTCACTGAGAACTTGCATAAACATCTCAAGTTAGAGATTTTATTTTTTGAATAAAAGAAAGATTTAAAGTGTTATCTTGGTGTCCAAACATAATTAAATGAGATGTATTTCTTCATCCCCAGCTTGCATACAAGATAAAAGGGGTCAATTGAAAAAAGCATAACTTGCAGTCAACAGCTTCCCAATGCACTCAAAGAAAAATGCATCCTCTCCTTTTTAATCAGACCTATGAATAGATAGGGGTGGTTTAATATGCACTTTGAAGTCTCTTACCCTGCGATTTGGCCCCTTCCCTCTATTTTTTCCTGGAACATGGTACTATGCATATCACAGCCTCTGCCATCATTTTTAATAAGTAGCTTATCTCTGTGATGCAACTAAAAGCAATCCTGAGTGTCTCCAGGGTTTGTTGTAATTAAATTTTATTGTTGTATTTGAAAATGTACATTTTTTGAAAACTGGTGCAAGAAAAATTGAAAAGAGATTCTAGAAGGTGATAGTCTGATTTTTAGAAGGTTTTAACCCTTTGCATTTTCCAAATTCACAAGGCTTATTTGTGCTTCCCAAGCAGCTGTTCTTACACATGTCTGAAGCCCTGAATAATATAGAAGCTAGTGTAGTTTATTAGCTGATTTTGGGTAACTGGCAAAATATTATAATTTATACCTGCAGTCAGATGCTGTAAGATCAGAGGTTCAGTAATTTGTGGGTTGCTAATAAGATTGTAGAAGGCCTTTTTTGAAAGTCTTACACTCTTGCTGCTGCTCCTTTCTTCTCCAAGTATTTACAGCTACAAGACAATTTCTTCAAGTACCAGTACTGCCAATGAAGTGCTGTGAAAAAAAAGGCAGTGTTTGCTAACTTCTGATTCGGACAATAAAGAAATGACACTGTTTTTAGTAGAAAACCAACCAGTTTACTTATATTGTTCTCTGGCATTACACAGCCATGCTCAGGCACCACCACCCAAATGACTGAAGAGTGCATTCAGCTACCTTTGCACTCACACCTTGATGCAGTCAGTGGAATTTCTTGCAGTTTGTATTCAGGGCCTGAGCTTCACTCTTGTCATTGTACTGGTCTCACTTCTCTTCACAGCTCAACTCATCAGGGCTGCTAATCAAGCGTGCATTGAAGTTTTCCCTTTTTGTGTTTTATTCCTGCTTGATTTTCATGCCGTGGGTTGCTTTGAACAACTTTTGGAGATTCATATAACAATTTTTTCCAAATAAAAAAATTTCCTCCAAACAATGTCATCTTTTCTGTCTGGCATTGCTACTAATCTTTATTTAGTTATTTACTTTACAATTTCTAGAAGGATTGGATATGCCCAAGGCACCCCTTTAAGCAACACTTTATATCAAGGTTGCATTAATAAATACTTCATGAGAAGCTAATGAATGATTAATAGATGTTATAATGTATGACCAATCAATTGTAGATTTTGCAATGTCCAACAGACAAGTAGGTTTCTTATAAGCATAGATTATAACCATATCTGACATCTTCTATTGATGGGCTTCTAAACGTCTATAACATACACACTACTCATATCTGTAACATGCTTAAAACATCTACTAATCACTGATTAATTTTTTATAGCCTATTTTGAAGCAGAGCCTGTCTGTGGAGTATATCCCCTACCACTGCTTGTGACTCTCCATTTCTAAAAGATAGATAATTTACTTGTCATCTTAGGACTTAGAACTCCTACTAATTTCAGCTCAAACATAAAGTTTTTCTGAGTTAGCTCTAGCATTTTCATCTCAGTCTAAGAAAAATTGTCCCTAGACTGTTATGTTCCTCAGACTTCTGGCTGTTCTGGCCTGCTCATGCATATTTTGCAAGTTCTGCTATAATGCAATGATTCTTAGGAGGCAAAGACACTCCAAAATGTATTTTCAGCCTCTTGAACTCAGTTTGATTGCTCTCAAGACAGCTATCCAAGTGATGATGGTTCCCAATGTTTTTGGGTTTTTTTTTACTGTCATCCCCATGTGCTTGATTCAGGTTTGTCCTTTCTCAGAAAAGGATAAGAAAATAGAAACTTCCCAACAATCCAATGGAAAAAGCCATATCCAAGACAACTTTTGATTCTGACAGAACAACACACATTTTGTATGCTTGATGAGCACAAGAGTTGTTAGGACTGCTCCTCCATGAGATTCCCCTAGTGTTTCAGGTGAAAGTCATGACCATGCTCTATGCTTTCTATGTTGCATTTAGGTAGAATTGACTAAAGCAGGCAATACAAAATATTTCCTGAAAATTTATGAGTCCTGGAACTAGTCATTCACATTTGAGAAGCAGCATGTGGCTCAGTATTGTATTTTGCAAATGAATTTTGAATTTTTAGTTGATAACTGCTGACCTCACAAGGCTGAGTCTTCTAATGTGATTTATCTAGATATTGAGACCAATTATTTAATGATAAAAATCAAAATTATAAAAACTGTGTTCATTTGCAGATATTTCTTGGGTTTGGGGTCATCAGTAAAATAGTTTCTGTTCTGAATATCCCCAGGTAAACATTCCACTCCCAGTCAAAGGCTAATATTTCACTGATCACTCTTTACAACAGTACTAAGCTGCTACACCTGTGGCATTAGCAGCTTGTGCCTAAAGAAACACATCAAGTATAACTCGATTTTAGAATATAGGGTTAAAAAGGGGAATTTTATTCTTCAACATCAACATGGAATTTCCTCTTCCTTTTTTAAAACTACTAGTTTTCAAAGCCCCAGAAGTAAGAACCTCTCAAACTTGAGCTCTTGGAGCAGACATTTTTTACACACAATTAAGTGGGTAAAAAAACATTAAAATAACATAAACCTTACTGTGCTATCACTTTTATATTATTCAGTTAGTATTATATGTTTATCATGGGTTTTATCATTATCTTTTATTTCTTTTTTTTCAGCTGGTTAATAATCCATTAGCAAGTCAAGCAGCAGCAGCAGCAGCAGCAGCAGCCATGGGCTCAATAGCAAACTCCCAGGCCTTTGGAAACGCCCTCTCCAGTCTTCAGGGGGTCACAGGCCAGCTCGTCACTAATGCACAAGGACAGGTGAGTAGAAGATGGAGCAAACAGTGAATTCTGATGGCAGGCTGATCTTGGGACAAAAATCAGTTCCGCCTGTATGACAGCAATTTAAAAGTGCACATGCTGAAGATAAATAAATATTGATTTGCCAGACAAGGTAAGAAATGGAAAGTCTGAGAAACGGGGCAGTTAGGCACTCTTAAAGAGTGTTTTCAAGCTGGAAAAAGCTAAGGGTTTTGTTTTATTTTGTTTCAGCCATTTAAAAATATCACAGTAGTGCAATAGTAGTGCAATACCATGCACTACTATTTTACCAAAAGTGCAGCAACCCTGTAATTTTTAACAACCAGACTTCTTCCACTGACATATGCCTAATAACAGGCACCTTTACTGAAGTGGTAGGGTGCTTCACTTTTTTTGCATTTCTGTGGCATTTCTGTATTAGATCATTTCTTAAAAGGCATTAAATATTTCTAGTAAAGGAAAACAAATTGTAATGAAGTATCAGTGATGGAGTTATCTGAGTAGCTTCCTCATTTGTTTATTAGCTATGTTAAGCAATTTTCAATGACTATGCCAGTCTGTAAATGCAAATTTGGAAGATTATTTTAGTTTAAAGAAAATTTTCCAAACAGGAACTTGACCATTGTTTAATAGTGAGTGTGTCTAAGAGAGAGATTGTCTATTACCTACATTTTGGAGCTCTTTATTTGTTAAAACTATTTCAGTTTCAGTCTTAGTATATGCATCTGAATCCATATATATATAAATAATTCCTTTGATACACCATATTTAAGTGGCTTTCAAATTGTGACCACTTTCATTCATTGTTGAATTTATTAGGACTAAAATGCCTTGGATCTCTGCAACAGATCTGTCAATATAACTGCTAACTGAGTAATTTGAATGTCATTATTCTAAATTCTACAAATTGGGCATACAGTGATACCCACAATGTTTTTGTGGATGTTAGGCCCTGAAAAACATTTATTGAAATGATGCAGCTTGGATGATCTGTGAATCTAAAATTTAGCTTCTACTCTTACTGTTTGTAGTGAAGAGGAAAAAAATAAAAAAGAAGGAGCAGCTCTTCTCCTGGTAATTTATTGCTAGTTAATTGGAACAAGAATGAGTTGGTTTTTTTTTTGGCCCATTAAAAAATAAAATTCAATACTTTATAGGACCTCCCTTATTTTCTTAAACAGGACACATAAACAAAGATGCTTCCTGAGCTTCACTAACACCATCCAAGTCCCAGGGAAAAAAATGCTGACCTTGTTATATTTACTGGGTGGGTGCAGAATTGTTCCATCACTACCCCGAGGGTTGAACGATGGAGCTTGTCAAAGTGAGGCCTTATCTAATGAATCATCTTATCGCAGGTGCACACCACACATATTAAAGGGGGATTGTATGAACAATGTGCCCTCTACAATAACCTTTCAATGTCTACTTTAACCCTTGTTTCAATCCCTTTTCATCAAAGGATCATTTTATGCAGCCAGCTTTAAATGGAGGCTCTCAAAAGCCTATTAAGATTTCTGGAGGAATGGGGTATTGGTTTGGGAGAAAAGTTGGTTATAATACCTATAACTCATAGTCAGATCAGCTCCAACATAGAAGGCTGCTTGTTTCTATCTCCTCTGTGCTCCAGAAATGGTTCACAGTCGCCACTTACATATGAAGCACTTGACACCAAAGATGTTCATCGTAAGAGCTGAAGTTATGAATGTAGGCTAATTTCTTTATAGATTTTCCTTTACATGTTCTCCACAGAAAACATAATCTATGTGTTACCATTTATTGTATCCTTAAAAAAAAAAAAACTACTACTAAGAAGATATCACTGAATTAAAGTTTCACTCAGGCTGAATCTGTTTATTCCAGACATAGTGTCAAGTCCAATAATTCGACAGGTTGCAGAGAAAGAGAAAGGAAGAATCTTCCCAATTTTCAGAATAAAATTACAGCATCTAGCTATCTGCCTAAGTCTTTTAAATAAGGGTTTTCTTTTTATTTCTTGTTTTTGCAAATGTTACTTGGTTTATAATCAGTACTGCAGACCTTGCCACAATATAGATAAATATTGATAGTAAGTGTGTAATATAGCACACAGTTTTATAATACTCAGCATAAACTCATATTACTTAGAGACCATTTCTCAGGCTTCCTTAAAACAGGACTATTCAGTATAATTTATCTGCATTCCAGAAATTAAATTACATTCCCTTCAAATTAATAGAGTTATAGCACCTAACCAAGAGCTAAGAGATGTTTCTTCAAAGT
This sequence comes from Chloebia gouldiae, assembly GCA_003676055.1. Taxonomy (NCBI): domain Eukaryota; kingdom Metazoa; phylum Chordata; class Aves; order Passeriformes; family Passeridae; genus Chloebia; species Chloebia gouldiae. The sequence goes on along the minus strand of QUSF01000003.1, from coordinate 51,593,303 downwards.
TGGGAGTATAAACGAATAGTAATTTGAAACCTCCACTTCTGAATAATCTGCTTGGAGTCACTAAAGAGCCAGATTTGCACCTCACGCTAGGAATTCTCCTCTTTGAAAATTGCCCCTTTCAAGGAATCACAAGCATGATACCCAAAACTCACTCCTGAAAATATAAAGCTGAATGAGTTACTAGAATGTTGATATGTGCAATCTTTGTAATTACATGCTGTTTCTGTTACAGAAATTCAGGGCTTGTAAATGTCCATCTGTCTAGCTAAATATATGATGATCAGTAATCCCTGGAGACATTAAGCTCTAGGTCAAATCCAAGATCCTATGCCAAATTTAAGGGAAATGATCCTTTAAATGACATATGGCATGGCCTTAATTCCCAATAGTCTAGGAGTTCATACAATTACAGTAAAAAAGATCATATATATTAACAATAATTTAAATAACATATTTTTAATTCATTATTGAATTCAAAGTTATGGCATGTTTGTTTATTTTTCATCTTTTACTTTGGATGGCAATAATATATATATATATAAAATATATAGAGCTTCCCAAGACCAAGCCAAGAGATCTAATCCATGGAAACAATATGATTAGACCACCTGATTAATTTGATATAGTACACATAGAGGACTCTAAATCAAATTTTCATTTTCAGAGGCATATTACGAAGAGCTATTGGCCCATGTAACACTGCTTGCATTCTATTTGCCCTCAGCACTTTCCAGGAAGAGTTTGCAGCACTGGGCTTTCATATCTTAAATTTAAAGGCCAGGGCAGCAGGTTTGCCAGATTGCACCATGTCAGTAGATATCAAAGAGAGTCTACCTATTCAGCTTCAGCCTGCCTTACAGTGGGACCCTAGTGGCATTGCTGCCCTTGGATTCTTCAGAGGTTTAACCTAATATATCTCTTTTTTTATGCTGGTTTTAGGAATGAAATAAAAAAATCAGGAGTTTTGTGTCGGTTTTTCTATGTTTATTTTGTATGTGAAATGTGTAATTTGGTGGTTGTCAAAATAATTGTAAGGAAATGAGCCAAAGAAATATGAAAGCAAGGTTGGTGAATATGGTTTCTTAATTATCATCAGTTGCATTCATATATGCCTCTTGACTTCAGCAGGATCAAATACATTTTTACTGTGGGTTTTTTACATTTTTACCGAGTAAGTTTAGTTTCTCTTTTGAAAAGATGGGAGTTGTCTAACAGGAGAAAAATACCACTAAGAACACATTTTACCATAAAAGAAAAGAGTAACATGATGAGAGCTGGCATGATGAACTGCCTTGTGGATAAAGAGGGCAATAGTTTGTTTCCTGGGAGATTAAAAGGAAAATCTAAGTATGTATGGTGTAATTGTATTGTCCACACTTTAGCTGAACAGTGAATTAATTGGGATTGTTTCATTATAATCTAAGAATGCCTCTGAAGTAACCCAGGCTTCATTGTGCCCACGCCTTGCTCTTTAGATATGAAAACCTTCTGTATAAGAAAAATCTTAAGCACGGGTCCACCCTGGTACTTAACAAAAAAATAACTATTTTTTGAGTGTTGTAGTCCACAAGCAGCCCAGGAAACTAAATAGAGAGAGAGGCATTGTTGATCCAATTAGATAATAGGAGTACTTTGGTTCTCATTATTCTGATGAGAGGGTACACATTTGCTCTTTGAGCTTCTTGATGGTAAACGGTGCTAATGAGGCCTGATGGATTCCCTGCTCCTAACAAGCCTCTCAGCAGTACGAGTGATTACAATGGAGATAGATTTGATGGGATGCGCTCCCTTTTGTAGTGTCTCAGCTGCTGACACTCTGCGACATAATCAGGTCACAGAGCCGGTCACAGCCATCAGCAAAAGCCATAGCTCTATTCCTCATTATTAAAGTGCATTATTCAGTTCCAGGCCTTCACAATACTGCCAAGGGCCTTTTTTTCTTCCCCTTTTTTTGTTAAGCATCAGTTCTCAAATACAAGAGTTAATAAAATCATCAGCTAAAGAACTAGTAAATTAAAGAAATGGAAATAAAGTGCTCCCTTTCAAATTCATTGAAGGATCACAATTAAATAAGCAGGGAATTTCTCATCACCACACACTGTACAGTACAATGTAATATGTCATGTGCAATAACAACATGGATAGGATTTTAAAAAAATAACACTGTGCTCGTTGTGGACTGGCTTGGAAAGTGCTGAAGTATCTTTTATGGTAAAGTAAATTTCTGTCTTGCCAACTATTACATGTTTACATGTGGGTACTATTATTTTCACTGTTTTCTGTAACTACTTTTTTCCTGAAAAGAACAGTTATTTGCAAAGTAAATTTATGATTCTAAGCAGAGCAGCTGTCTTGTCTTAGCTTAAGTGACCAAGGCCACCGTCTGGAAAATATTCAACAGGCCATAGTACTAGAACCTCTTTGTTCCCATAGAAAAAGCCACTGCCTTCTTTTGTGGAGTGAGGTAATCATAAAATGGTGTGGAAAAAGGTGTTTGTAGCATTTTCTTTCTATTCTGATGATGTTCAGTTGGGGCTGTCCCCATTCCAAAAGAAAATACTCTTTTAAAATCTAAGGCACATTTTAATGCAGTTTACTTAAACATGTGAGGAAAAAATAGTGGAAAGCTGGAATTTGTTAGTTAGTTAGTTAGTTAATTAACTTAGTTAGCTATTAACTTTTTGTTTTTGTTTTGTTTCAGCTAAATAGCAATAAGATATTACAATACTGAAATGTATACCATTAAAGGGATTTAAACCATTTATGTTAAATCTCTGCAATACGTATTAAGTGACAATAGTATAATTTTATGCATAGATAAAACCAAAGGATCTAATATAGTGGATGGGGTTTTTTTTCTAGCTGTTGGGAAGTTTTTTTTGTTGTTGTTGTTTTTTTTTGGGGGGGGTTTTTGCAGGCTTTTTTCCTGTTAGTCTTGTTCAACTCCACAATTTTTCCTCCATTTTCTTTCTGGTAGAGTATGCTATGATGAGCAAATGAGTATGTATACACAAAGTCGCTTGTAAAACTTTCAGTTCTCAAGAACTACAGATATAAGAACTTTTCAATATCCACACTTTAAAGTTCAGAGCAATTACCAGTCATCTCCAGGAAATGTGTAGAGACTGCTATACTTAAAAGGAGGATGTTGATTTTTTGTTGGGTTTTTTTGTTGTTATTGTTTCAGTTTTTTTCATCTTCCAGAAGTTCTAGAAGGCTCAAAGTCCTGTAATGTGTAAGACTCTTAGAGTCTTCCTGAATATGTGCAATTCATACTGTTCTTCAGGTGTTCACAACATCCAAATGTTCACAAAATTCTTAAAAATAATTGTTTAAGTAGTGACTGCTAACAATATTTTCCTAAGGCTAAGACTTACGGAAATCTGAGTTGGTGGTATCAGAATGGCATATATTAAGGATATTTCATTAGAAGCCTGAGAAATTAAGAGACACATTTTGAGAGAGATGCTAGAGGAGGGATTGTAACAGTCTGATAATACTAGCACTTAAGAACATTCCTTGGAAAACCCTTTACCAGGAGAATCTGTTTTAACAGACCTTCATATTAATGTATTGAATTTCTGCTGGGTGGAGTCTGATTCTCTGTTTACCCCCTCAAAGTTTCACTGTGCTGAATACATGCGGTTTTGCCATTTGCAGGAAGAAAAGTGAAAAGAGAAAAGGTCAGTTGTAAGGGAAGATTTTTTTTTTCCATTGGTTTTCTTCCCCAAAGCTATACATGGAGGAGGGTGTTTGTTTAATTACCTCCCATGTGAATTTGAATCAAAAGACAAATAATTCTTTTAACATATTTTGCTGACTGTGTCTTTATTTTAATGTACTATTTCTCTAATATCAGTTGTATCCACAGTGGCATAAATGTAAAAATGCATGGACCAAGCTCTCCGGTCATGCAAATTGGTAGCTTTATGAAGCAGAAATAGACTAAGGCAGAGTGAGTCTAACTTAAACCAAGAGCTGACTAGCTTTTTTATCTATTTTAGGCAGTGATCACTGAAAAATGGAAAGGATAATTGTGCAATAAAACTTCTATCAGGCTTGGAAATTATCCACATCTCTCCAGAAGAGCCACTGAAATTTCTTTTCTCTAACTTGCAAGCAATCTTACTTTTGGTACTAAATTTCACACTTCAGATTGTAGTCTTTTGCCTGGATTTCTGCCTAAGGTACTCAGTCTTGGACATAGATCTTTCCACGGGTGCCCAAGTCTTATTTTCAAAAGCAACTTTCATACCTGTAAAAGCCTGAGTTTCCTTCAATCAGAGTTACGAGACTGAGTGCTTGAAGGCATGTCTATGCACTGTAACAGAGCATTGCAAGCAAATTGCCGGAGACAGTTCATTTATATGTGCATATCTCAGTGCTGTACTAGCACAGATTGAAGAAGCCAAAACTCTCGGCAGTATGTTATTATGGCTGGACTAATTAATCCTGCTTCTCAACAAGGTGACACAGGATCTAGTTCATTAGTTATTAGCTCTGGGGTCTTGCTAACACACTGTATTATGTGGATTAAATATACTTTGAAGAGACCCTTAAAAGCCTGCAGCATTTAGGCACTTTAGAAAATGTTACGATTCTACATTAATTATTCCAGGTCAGAAATACTGGACATAACTGTCCTTTTGTCATTGCCTTCTTAATTACTTTTGCATGGAGGAGAAAACCAAACTTACTACTATTCAACCCTAATACCATTTTCATGAAAGCTAACCAATAAAAAAAAAAAAAAGAACCTACCATTCCTATAATCTGTTCATCTTAGCATCATGAGGTGGCTATAAGCATGAAAAATTTTCGTGGTTATCACCAGTGACATACATCACAGTCAATGAAATCTTTCTGCTCTACAGAGGTTCTTACACTGCTCTCCTTATCATCATATCTTATCACCTTCCAGTAAAGCATTAAGAAACATGACTAGTGATAGTCACAAATTGGTCTTCCTCTCAGCAGAAACTTGTAGAACAGCACATTGTATGTTTGGTAAGGACATTTGGCTTTGTCTGTCTTTGTTCGGGATATTTTTTAATTTTACTTTTAAAGTTTTGGGTTCGTTTGGATTTTAAAATCATTATGAAGGGATTTCTTATAGATGCACGTTGCTTATATTTACATCAGAGAAAAGCAGACAACAAGAAATGTATTAGCTTTTGCAGCAGAATGTGGTGAAGACAAAGATAATAAGCCAAAGATAATAAACATAGGAATGTTCCTCAGTTGCTGTTGGAATCCATTCCAAGTCTTTGACCTTCCCCCTAGAGCAAACTCTTCTGTGCACAGAGAAGGTTTGACTCTTGTTATCTTAAAAGACTGAATTTGGTAATTATAGATTTCATCCACGAGCTTTAGCTAGCCATTGAGATTCTTGGGAAGCAGACCACAGAAGAACTGGAAGACAAAGAATTAAGTTTTCTTAAGTACATTGAAAACTCTTTATCATGATGTAAACAAAGCAGTGGACAAAGTTGATTCATGTAGGTGGTACCAAGAAAAGGGCTTTCTATGTTGCTGGTGTTTCCCAAACAGTGGAAGTGCTTGAGAATATTGCATCAGTTCAGGAATTGACAAAGTTGAGAAAAATTTAAGGCCATGTCATTGTGTGAACAGAGATTATGGAATCTAAGACTGTTCTTAATTCTGGACTTCTGCTGTGCAGGATGGATTATAGAGAGACTGTAGGAGAGCAGAGGCAATAGAGGACCAAATCTGAGAATATGAGATATCTTTCTAAATGTGCCTCATCATTTCTGCAAAAACTCAGGTCATAGTTCTTTATGTAACATGGTGCTTAGTTTTATTTAGATTTTATCTAACTTATCCTGTATATAGTGTATGATTTTTCCTTGTGTCAGAATTTTACGATCTGCTGAATTGGCATTGATAATCAGAGTAAACGAAATGAAAATGCTTGTTTGGGCAAAGGGAAAAAGAAGATAGATCACTCTGTCAAATGTGCAATTAATGCAAAATTCTAAATATTTTGGTCCTTGATTCACTGATGGAGCACTCCAGCTGTTTTGGTGAGGTTTGGAATTTCTTAAAATTTATAAAGTCTTCATGCATAAATGAAGGCCATTGTCTTTCTCACTGAGCTGCAGTCTTGACATTTGTATGTGTATGTCTTAGAGACAAAGGTGAGGAAAGATTTGGTACTGCCATGTTTGCTGTGCAATCAGTATTTGTTTGAAATCTGAAAGATAAGGAGTCTAGATATTTTACCAATATCTTCTGAAGAATTTGAAAATTAAGAAATATGTCTTCCCCAAGTAGTGTCCACATCATGAGGAGAATATTGCAGAAATACTTAACTGACATTGACATTTGGTAGTAAGACATCCACTGAAATGTATTCATACAGCATTCATAGTGATAACCAGCCAGATGCAGACCCATAAGTTCTGCATGCAGATCCACAAGCTTCCAAAGAGCACAATGAGCTGGAATTGTCCTGTAAGAGGAAGTATTCTCTGTCTTCTGATTTGCATCTAGATTATTGCAAAGAATAGAATTGTGTTATGCCTTCTTCTATGTGTTGATCTGTGTACAGTGACAGGGAAGGTTCAAGCAGAAAAAAAAAATCACCTACCAGTCCATGGACAGTCAATCTATTTTTCCCAAAGTATATCTCAATTCGTCAATTTTTTTTCAGATGCTGACAGTGGTAGGCTTCAGTGTGTATACATGCAAATGGCCCAGATATCAAAAGGAAAAAAAAAAGGACTTTGAAATATCTATGCCAATGTATTAAATATATATGATTCTAAAAGTACATTTTTCACTTAAACTCCCTGCTTTGCACATTAATTAAATATTATCTCTAGGATAAGTATCTCTCATAGAAGACTAATGTATTATTGTCACATAATAATAGAAGAGAATGACAGAATATTTTTCCTTAAGTGCAAAGAAGGATTTATTAATATAAAGAAAACACTCATAGCCCTTGAGCAACTCTGTTTCTGCTTCATAGAGAACCTTTGCTAGACTCCCCACATGTCTAGCTTCATGCTAGAGATTCAAGGAAGCAATACATATATACTGCAAGTATAAAAATCAATCCTCTTTTCAGGGGATAATTTAATATCAAGACATGATGTACCCAATATCCAAATATACATTCATTTTCATGTTTGATGCATCAAATGCTCTGACATAGCCAAGTTTCAAAGTAAATGGTTTGTTTTAGAGGTTGGATATGTCATATTAGCATTCACCCAGCAGATAGAGAGATAGATCAGAGAGTGATCAGGACATCAGGGAGACAGTTTAGAGAGAGATGAGAGAGGCCAGGTACACCTTGCAATGTTAAAAAAAGCTAGCTAGCTAGCAAGAAAGAAATTGTATAAATAGGTCACTGCAGCCCAACTGAAAAGAAGTTTAATTTTAACTTGTTAGTCATCATCTCCAGAGGCCTAATCCACTCCCTTCTTTGAGGGCTGTTCATTTAGCTATGTCTTATTTGATAGCACAAATAGACTCAAAGAAAATCATGGTATCAGACTCATGCAGTGTACTAGCTTTAAGGGGGAATCAGCACCACTTGCCATGCTAAAATTTCCTTCTTCTTTCCTTCTCAGTTCTTCCTATTAGACTTAATTTGTTCTCATTTGCTCTTCTGGTTTCTTCCATAAGTGGAAGCATAAACCCATGTGGAAACAAGAGTATGGGTAAACAGGTGTCTGGAGACACATCCTCAGACACTCTAAGGCATCCAGCTTTCTAGTTTCTGTTTCACTTCCTCTACCATTTTCTTTTCCTGACAATAGTTCTTTGTTTCCCTGTGTATCTGGGATTCAGTTAGTTAAACATAGGTCTTTAGTCCCATTTCAGACATTGCACAATACTACTCTAAGTATCCCATGGCTGATCCAGAAAAATGTTCTTCCGTCTGTGTCTTGCTGCCCTATTCTGACAAAATCCTAAAACATTTCAAGTAGAGCACATATCAACATTTTTTTCAACTGAATTGCTTCCCACTTATGTGAACACGTGTATGTATGCTTACTTAGAAATTTGTGCTCATCTCCTCAGAAGAGATACAAATACCCAAAGGGAAATGAGATTATAAATATTTTAATTACCTCTTGAGTCATGCTTTGGGGTCATTTGACTCTTTATTCTGGTAACAAATGAAAATAAACTAAAACTTCTCCTCTTGGCATGAAAAATTATGTGCTGCTTTTTTTTAGCTCAGATCTGTCTCAGGTGTAATTTTAGATGTGTGCAATCATGACTTTACAGAGGCCATAATTGTCTGCATTCTATTAATTTAATCCGCATATTAATATACGAGGAATGAAACTAGGCCTGTATTTTTCTAGGGGTTTGATTTCCTACATAAAATGTAAGTGCTCTTGAATGACTACAAAGTGAGAGTGAAAAGATACTGAATGTTAACACCCTACCCTTTCACTACTAGCAGGTACTATGTAGACTGGCACTATTGATAGCTCTGTACAAGAGATCAGAGTGAACTAATTAGAAGTTCAGGAAAACTGAGGTTTGTTAATAGAATTGCAGGGAAAATATTTCCCAACATACACCCTCAAGATGGCATGGTCTGCGTGTTTCCTGATGTCTGTCATGTTGATGAACTTTGCATCCACAGACCCCTCCAAAGTGCTGGGAGGTGGCTTCTATTTTTAGGTATTTAAATTACATCTTCTGGGATCTGCACTGTATATCTCTTAATTTTAATTGTACAGATACTGTATGGGTTTTGTATTTACAGTCTCTTAAAATTTTTATTAGCAACTAAAATGCACCATTCTGTATGTTTAAATCTATGTGTTGCTCTCTTGATTAATCTATTTATACCCAGAAGAATGTGTCTCATTTCTCTGATGCACTAAAATGTCCCAGCTGTCACACCTATTGTTCAGGTACAGACACCTGTAGGAGACAGTCACCTATCTTTGATGTCAAGTAGACACATGAATTTGAAAACAGTTGTTGTTTATGTTCGTTGTTGAAACACACTCCTTTAGCTAAAGCAGAAAGTTTAAGCACCAATGCACTGAGAGGTTAGATAAATCATGTCATCACCTTTGAATAAGATGAATATGTAATTGATACTAGCAAAAAAGCACCACATTCTTCTCTACCACATCTGAGAATTTTTGCCACAACAGCCAAGATAAAAATCTGCCCAGAGACTGAGATTAAATATTTAATGACTGCTTAGAAAAAATAAGGTTTTGAATTTAATTTTTTGTTCACAAAGGTCCAAAGAGACTATCTGATTCCCAGTTCACCAGATACAGAAAAGCATAGGAAGCCCTGATGGTCATCTATGAAGTCTAAGAGCTGTATGAATATGTTCTGAAATTGCAATCACAAACTATGTTTTTGTAAGAGTATAAGGGAGGTCTTGGAAATGAGTATAAAACAAATCTTGGCAAGCTTTTTATCAATTTCTCAGGGTAATTATTTAAAATATTAATATTAAACCACTGACCTAAAAATACTGTTAGTAATATACAGAAGCATTTGTCTGATCAGATAGGTTCATGCTTCTGTATATACAGAAGCTTTGCTTACATGGAAGTCCTTAACCAACAATGTATTACCCCCTGCATGATGAGAAAAAAAATATCACAAATAAAGATGCTACAACAAAAGACTTCTTTTCTGAATACAAATAAAAATGTATCTGTTAAATATTACTAAGCTGAGCTCAAATTCTCATAGCCTGATCCATCAATGGAAAGGGCCCCTCCTAAGGAGCACTTAATACGGCAAGTTGTACACTTGCCTTTTATTTCTCCTTAAAATCATATGCAGTGAAAAGAGGGAACAAACATGAATGATGCATTCCTGATTCACTAAATCACTGTGGTCTCTGGCAAGAGCACAAATGTAAAAATGTTTAAATCGGCCTCATACTACCAAAAAAATGATGCAAAAGGAGACCTCAAAGAACACAGAGAAAGGGGAGATAAATGAGTACCATGTCAAGAAAGCAATTTCTCACTGAGTTTGCACAGAATGGAAATTTTACTTCCAAGAGATGGTTAGGGGATCTTTCTAATAAATCTTCAGTCCACAGTCATTGCTGTGTCTTTTTTTTAAACTTACTTTTTAAGAGTGGTATAAGTTATACCCTCCCCAGTGAAATGTGTCAAGATATTACCAGCCAAGTTGAAGGAATTTAAGTGAATCATCTCTATCTCTGTGTTTATATTTGTAATAGACAAGGATGGTCAAAAAGATTTCATTTTGTGCATGTGTTGAACATCTTTTCAACCAGTGAGGTTTTCTTAAAGCCTTTTCTTATTTTAATAATAACTCACAAAAGAAAAAATAAAGAAAACTTGAGTCACATTCCCAGAAAAAATGTCAATCATTTTATTTTAATTTTAGGGATTTGTTTTAAATTATTTTACCCTCTTTTTATCTACAGCTGAGATTGAGATGATCAGTAAAAAGGCAACTTGTTTTCCAAATGACCTAGAGACTGTAGGTCAGTTTTAGAATTTACTGTTTAGCAGAGTTCTCTGTCTCTAGACTTCTGATTTGAATTCCTTTTCCCTAATTCTGACCACATGAAAGGCAATTTCGGCTGCATCCAATCTAAGCTAGTTGTTTAGTGTTTTCTGTCATCACTGAAACAAATAGACACTCCCAAAAAAATAAAACATAGGACCAATCTAAGGCAGGCATTTTAAGCATCAATTATCAATCCCCCATCTTGCAGGGATTTTTCACTCTGTATGCTGAATAGAGAGCGTCGTGAATGACACTCTGCAACTGGATTTCTAATGCTAGGTGTCAAACATTACATCAATTCCATGCTTACAATATCACACAGTAATCAGTTTTAATGATACTTGAGTCCTTTTGGTAATGTTATTCTTAAGCTCACCATCGCAGTCACGGTAGTTTTAACTCAGATCCTGGGATTAGCTGAGGCTGGACATGCAGAACTTAGTACTGGCTGCCTTATTTTTTGACTGACTCTAGAGGAATTATTCTTTTTTGTTGTTCCTGTTTTGCTTGCCTGCTTCTTTGTGTTTCCCAAATAAATAGAGACCAAGGTAATGGTATCTATCTGAATTATTTAAATAATATTTAACTTTACTGATACTTCAACAAAGTAATAGTTTGCAGTGTAAAGGGGAGGGTCTTTCTGTTGAGGATCTTTAAGATCAAGTATTCCATCATTTCAAGTATTCCATTCCATGATGTTATTTAAAAATCGGTTGAGCATAAATGAAGACTTTTCATCTCTGAGGTTCTCCTAGTTTTAAAAAAATCCTTTAATCTGTAGAAGCAGGGAAGATTTGTCTCCTTTTGACAGATTTCTTTTTGCATTTCTCTGGCCATTTACCCTGCTGTTTTGGTTAGTACAGAAAAGGGATACACAAAATCTTCAGAGCACAGACCAACATTAATGTATTTCCAGCACAGTTCCAACCATTAGATGTCTCAAATACCTTGAAAGCGTCTTATGTAAGAATTTCTGTCCTAAAAAGTGATCTAAGCTACACCATCATAACTATTTCCAGTTTTACCAAAATATTTTGTTTACTCCTAGATATTATGTATGCTTAGAAGGGGACTTGAATTTAAATGTTATGCATTTGTTTAGAAATGCAACTTAAATATTTTAATGGAATTCTCCTGATTTGTTACCATCAAAGAGTGTGCCTTATTGTATATTATGATGGGGTCATTAGTGCCAAAGAAACCCCATAAGAAACAAGAGCCCTTTCTAGGCAGGACTTGTCCCACTGCACTTCAGCATCTTCCACAGGACTTGCGCTGAGCCTATGGGATACAGTGTGAGTCTTTCACTACAGTGTCACTTTAATAGCAACTCGAAGAAAGAAGTTTTCACCTTTCCAGCCACTGTTTTACATGACAGCTGTAGCATCTTGTCAATTAACTCTCTTAATTGGTTTCTGTTTCTTCTCTATGACCTTTTGGTCTTGCCTGCTGCACAACACTGTTTATTCAAAGCACTGGGTTTATATGAACTTTCTATCAAAATCATCCCCTTGGAAGGGAAGATATGTGATAAGGAGTTTCAATACTTGAGCATTTTTTTTCTTTATCTCTTGTGGCTCACAGTAGAAGTTGAATCATCATAAAACTGCACTGTAAGTTTATGTTTTGTATGATGAACTTCTTTAAAAGAAGAAAAAAAGACCAGAACACTCTCTACCTATGTTTAAAAAAAATTAAAAAAAAAAAAAAAACCAAAATTAAACCACATCAACCCAAAAACCATGGATATCATGGGTAATAACAAGCAGTTCATATCTTAAATAAAAAAGGTGGTGCAACTTTTTTAGGTGTAAAGTCATCAACATAATTCTAAAGCATTATGGTCTTTGTTGTGAAAAATAAGAAATCCTGTGGTCTCCCCCTAAAGAACATTAAAAAAACATTACTGACAGGAAATTGAAAAAGTAATATATGTCTGAATGAATATGACAACTTTTTTCTGATAGAGCAGATAGATAAATGTCACATACAAGTTTCAAAATGCATTTAATTTTGCCACCACAATGGATACTCTCTTCATAAAATATATATGAATAAGGTTTGAATCTTAAAACTTGACTGTGATAAACAAATGCATATTTGATAACTTTTTTTTTTGAGATGCTAATTCCTTTTTTGAGGTTATTTTTTGTTTACACATCTTTACATTTTCATTTCTGTGTGAAGCAGCCTGGTTGACAAATCTTGTGTACATTTAGCCTGGATAAACTTTCTTTTGAATCTGAGAAATGGATTTTGGGTTTGGGGTTGTTTTTTTTTTTTTGGGGGGGTTGGCAGGGAGGATGGGATTGGTTTGGTTGTGTTTGGTTTTTTTGGTGGGAGGTGGGGTTTTTTGTTGTTTTTTTTTTGTTGTTGTTGTTTTGTTGTTGTTGTGATTTGGTTTGGTTTAGTTTTTTTTGTGAGGTGATGGAAGGGAGGGGGATATGAGGGAAGAAGGAGAAGCTAGTAGATGCACCAACTCAACTATCATCACAGAATCAGAGAATATGCTGAGCTGGATAGGACCCACAAATACTGATATTGTTTAAAGGCAGTTAATATACTCAATTCTGTCTCAGAAATGAGCACAATTCCTTGACTTGTAAATTTAAAAATCTGTCATTACCTGCAATTAAAATACTTAATATATGAATTATAGTATGGCACTTTCTCTTCACTCATCTCTTCATTCTTCTGCTGTAATTCCCATATGCCAGGAAATCTTCTCCACTATTGCTCCAAGATTAAACAAGAAGTTCTTTTGGAGGTTTCATATTACTGAGACTGAGTTGGTTTGTTGTTTTTTTTTAATGTATTATAAGAACATTTGTAACTACAATATGCATTTTGACAATGTTTAAAACTAAGTAGCATTTTGCTGTTGCTTTTTTTCTCTCATTCACATCTACTTTGTTCTCCTCTTGGAAGATTCCACCACTTTTAATTCTATTTAATATCTTTCTCTTCAGATTGGTAACAGGGAGGTTACTTAAATTAAGGTAAAGCCTGAATGAAGGAAGAACCATCTGATGATCCTTATACTTTCATATGCTAAACATATCTGTGGTTAGATTCTCTGGGTCCTTAAAGCACTGAGTATAGTACATCACTCTATGAGGAACCTTCTTGTTTCACTTCAGTCTTTTCCACTTAAGGCATTACATATCGAAAGAGAGAGGTGGACTTGGCAGTGTTAGATTTAGAGCTGGTTTTGATGATCTCAAAGGTCTTTTCCAACCAGTATGATTCTGTGACTTAAGCGTTGATTGGCAAAGCTGAGCTGTGTAAGAGCTCTGAATGATCTTGTGGAGGAACAGCTGAGGTTCCTATAGGAGGGCTGTAGCTGTAACTATGAATGATGTCTTCTGAACTTGCTAAGGATCTCTTTACTCAATGCAAGTTATTGAGGTCCCCTGATACCCCAGCAGCCACAGCTGCAAGAGTAATGTGGAAAACAATACCTTTAGGGAAATATTTAAAATAAATTGTAAACATGAGTCAGTTCTAGACTATCACGGCATTTTTTTTTGCCAGCTTCTGGCCATGATTTTCAACATTTTATGCCATGTTTAAAATGGCATTAATGTATTTTCCTTATGTAAAGGAAGCATTTCAGTACTGATGAAGTTAAAGTAGCAGCCCCTTTGTTCCTCTCTCAGGAACCTGTAATCTGATAAAAATTCTCAGAAAATGCAGCAGTAGCATCCCACTTGAAAGTCTTGATAGCATGCTTCACAGTCTTCAGTCATCCTAATTAAGGAAATGTGAGACTATTATGTAATATAACAATTTAATTCTTTGATGACAAATAGGATTGTTGTTGGTTTTTTTTTGTTTCCATAATCATGGATGGAATACATAGTCACACTGGAACAATGTGCTAAGGTCTTATTCTAACATATCAAAAAAAAAAAA
>QUSF01000003.1:51447681-51569884 GCA_003676055.1 Chloebia gouldiae | reverse complement strand
AAATAAAATAAAATAAAATAAAATAAAATAAAATAAAATAAAATAAATAAAATAAAATAAAATAAAAATAAAATGAAAGCATCATGATCTGAAAAGAGAAACTCTCAGGAAATTTTACCTTAAAAGGCTAACTCTGAATATGCTTCACCATGATTCACTTTCATGCTCCATAAAATGGGGGTAATAATCTTTATTGATCTGTCTACCTTTTAGCAATGCATTAAGAACTTAAATTGTATCTTTACAGTCTTTTGAACAGTCTTGATATATGCAGCTCTTACAATACAGCTTAGTAGCTGGGCTTGCCATTTTATCAGGTTCTCCCACAGGAGACGTGTCCTGCTTTACTTTCTGGTTCTCTGGTCTTCCCATGCTAAGACCTTCTAACTGGGCAAGTATGGTAAATTGATGACAATTTCAGCACCAGCTGCTTGTTACCTGAGCTGCTGTAGCCAACAGTGCACTCTTCTTGCTCCAGGAGTCAGTGTAGGCTGTCACCTGGTACTTCATGGTTGAGCCTACCTAGGAGGCACCTCACTGGGTGTGACTGCTGAAAGAGCAGTCACTCATTAGGATCCTGTCACTCAATGGATTCATATCTTAGCCTAATAGTGGGAGAGGGTTGTGAGAGCCACCTGCACCTCCAGCTATGCTTGAATTACTTGGTTATCTTTGCATGGTGTTTTTTTAAGAATGGATTTTTTGGGGTTGTTGTTGTATATGACCTCTGGTGATTTCAGTAGGCAGAGGTCTTCACATACCTCCATTACTCTTCACCATGCATTTCACACCTGTATTAATTTTATATCGGCAGCAAGAGATTCAGTGGTGTTCTACTTTTGAACTCACATAAAGCAGTGGTCTGCCCAAAAAGCTAACTGATGTTTTCACTAAATAGTTATTTTAGACCTAATTTTACACTGTATTGGATGGGTTCTATTGATAGAATATAAATTAATTGTTGAAATCAATAAGAATGTTATATGTTTTGTTTTATATGTTTGGGAAATAAACTTGCTTTTGAGTTTCATTAGGAATACTTCAGCCTATTTTCATGAGGAATCTACTCTGTGTCTAGTGCTATGTATACATCTCCTTCTCTTTCTGTCTATTCAGCTCTCCATACCTACTTAATGGCTTGAATCAGCTAATTAATTTCTATAAAATTTGTCAGAAACAAAGAGATCTAAAAAAATTACTAAGCTCCCAAATGGAATAAGAACCAGCAGAGAGACTGTGGAAAACTATAATATTTCTATCTCCACTCAGGAAAAAAATGGGATCATACTAGTGGGAGTCAAAATGGACAATGCAGTGTGGTGAACCCTGAGAATAAAGAGGAAGAAGCAAGGTTTCTGGAAAGGGCAAACTGGAAGTTTTATGATGAAGTAGATGTTTTCAGGGAGGCTATGATAAAGAGAGAGGAGAAGGTGAAGGAAATTGAGATGTGCTATTCTATTTTTATTTTTATTTTTTCTGTTGCAACAGTTCTATGACTCCAGCTACGTATGTTGCTGTTTGAAAAAAAAAAAAGAAAAAGTTTGGGTTTAGGCTCAAGTTTCATCAGAAGTTTATTTCAGATTCTCTAATACCTGTAAAAAGAATCTTGCAACAGCATAACTTTTTACAGCCTAGCAGCTTATTGACTGACAATCTTTCTTATGACATCTGTTTGACATCTCATCCTAATATTAGTTTTACAGGCACATTCACATTTTAGGAAATCACTGTATTCTCAAGTCTGAGATGTCACAAGTGTCTCTTTCTGCAGCTACTTGCCCCAGAAATGTTAGCTAATATATTTTATCTAACATCAGCCCTCCTGTTGTGTTGTACTTCATAGCTGTCATCCAAAACCAGCTGCATTTTTATGAACGTGTCTTAATAAGGCACGCCATGAGAGGTACCAGTATCCTTTTGTATCTTCCTGAGATCACATGGGAGTAATAGGTGGCCATCTAGAGTACCTGGTATTACAAAGTCAAGTAAAATTATATAAGCCCCGTTGGATGTTGTAGAAAGTAAGACAAAAAGACTGATGCTTTTATCTGTCTCAGTCAGTGTTAAAATGAATAGTGGAAAAAAACCGTGATCCAGGGCCCAGAGTGTGGGACAGCATTTGTTTCAGACACTCATAAACCACAGCAGGTTTGCTCCAGGTGACAGTGGACAGTAGTAAAATGTACAGGTGATATGTGATGTAACAAATTAATTGGAAAGTCCTTATCACCCCAGTGAGGGAATGACTGTTTCCCATCCTCAGCCTGTCTTAGCAGTCTCATTGTGCTTTTATCACCTAAGTTTGATTCAACATGCAGAATATAAGGTGTGGCAAGTATATGTGGCATGCATGCATTCTCCCTGTGTTGTTTCTTCCAGATTATTGGAACAATCCCACTGATGCCTAATCCAGTCCCGTCCAGCCAGGCGGCAGGTGGAGCTCAGGGACTTCAGGTGCAGCCGATAACTCCACAGTTATTGACCAATGCCCAGGGTCAGATCATCGCCACTGTCATCGGCAACCAGATACTCCCAGTGATCAATACCCAGGGAATAACACTATCGCCGCTCAAACCAGGCCAGCAGGTAAATTGTCTGTAGCCTGAATGATTATCAAAATAGACACACAGAGATTTTCTGCTCCTCATAGACACTCTCGTGGCCTCTCTAAAAACCCCCACTTCTTTACCATTTTTAATTTACAAAAATTAATTCTGTCCTGCATAGTGTATTACTGCATATTATATATGTAGTAATTAATAATGTCATATTATATAATTTATTTATAAATTCAAAAGTTATCCATTTGTTCTTTTTCATTTCTTTTCAAGGTCAGTATAGGACCAATTGAGATGTTTTCTGCAATGAAAATGCAATAGGAATATGAACCAGAAGAGATCCATCTGGCCGATCTGGCCTATAAAGTTCAGTTCCTTAGTTAGGGGGCACCTAGTAGACTGGGGCTTGAAATGATTTGGAACATGCAGGGAAAACAAGGGAAAATACAAAATCTTATTAGATTTCCTCATTGGAAAATCAGATATGATTACATATAATAGCACAGGCAGAAAGTGTTCTGTAGAAATTATTACTCAGTGTAAGGTTGCAGGTAGTTGACAGACTTAAGGATGGATCCAGTGACCACACTGAAGTCCAAAAACCCTTCAGTAGTTCTTCTTATAGCACTTTAGAGTCAAATCCATTAGTTTTGCCTACATAAAGCAAGGAATTCTAGTCCTACCTTTTATCTCTGAAAGAGGGGAAATTGACAGAAAACACATCAAATGGGATTACCAAATAGGTACTTACAAAAACGTCCCTCACTTAAATATCTAGCTTAGCATTCCTACTGCTGGTAGTACTTGTTTGCCATTCCTGCTGACACCTCCAGACACAGGAAGCAGCTTCTTGTATGCTGCTGAGTATCCCAGGCCACCTGAATTCCGAACTGATGGTTTTATCTTTTTTTTTTTCTTTTTTTTTCAAATTTAGAAGTAGAGAACCAATCAATCTCTAATATCACTTTTTTATTTGTTCTGAAAACATTTCACATCCCATTGGTTACCTGCTCTTTCCCCATCCTGTCCTCTGTAGTATGTAGGATGGACATTTTTCAAAGCACTTATCATTTATCTAACTCTATTTTCTTTAATGGGAGCGTACTTGCACTACTGGCAAATGCTTTTGCAATGGTTGCATATACATGGTTTCAAACAAAGCTGAATGGATCTGAGGGCATGTTCTCCACCACAGGAAAGCCTGACAATGAAATATGAAACTCAGCAGTTCACATTTGGTTTCCTGGGGCTGTGTGGGATGTTTGGGTTCTTTTTTTAAGTCCCCTGAAGGGATTAGATCTTTTTCTCTGTTATGGGGGAAGCATTCAAAAATCATAGAAATCCTGAGATCCTATTTGAAACTCATGAAATTTAGAAGCAAATAGGAGGATAAAGGACCTGTATTATTGTCTGAGACATTCTCACATGAAGAGCAACTCACCTTCTGAATTCTGCAGCAAAGCAACTCCTTCCAGGCAATGTCTGCCAGTAGTGTCAGTGGGCAAAGAGGATACAGAGGTGTAGCATTTTCTACACAGCTCGTGGCACTGGGCTCACATAAAGGGACGAACTCTGAAAGCTGAAGCTTGCTGAATGAGCAGGGCTGCAAAGTAGAGAGCACTGTTTAGGCACATCATGCTGTACTGTACTTGTTCACCCAACCTGTGTTCTCGTGTGCAGGGATCAGCTGGCAAAAATATCAGTCTGCAGAGAACAGATTATGTCCAAGAGCCAAAGATGCTCCCCATTAAGCTGGTTTTGCCAATACTATTGTCACAGGGTTCAGCCTCTGCCTCTTTCTTACATGGAGTCTGAGGTCCCAGGGGTTGCAAGGAGAGCCACCAAACAACACAGTCTCCCTACCTTGAATCAGCCATTCTTGAAGTTTAATCAAGACAGTATTTTTGATCAGGGAGGGGAAAAAATATAGTGCAAATACTATATGAAGAAATAGTACAGGTTATCGTTTTTATAGGAATCACAGAAAATTATTTCTATGTGTTTGTGCTCCCTCTACTGGCTCTTCTGGTTTTACTGAAAGAAGTCAGAGAAAATTTTGTAATGAATTTCAGTGGGAGTACAAAAGATGCATGAGAGCTAGATTCCTCATAGGAATAATGCTGATGGACAGTGAAAAACAATTGAGCTAGTACTATACAAACTGTTGTGTCATTTGGAAAGTGAATAGATTTTCTCGAAGTTTAAGGAGATCCTGGGTTTATTTTTTTGCTTGAGTAGAGACTTAGACTAACTGTAGCATTTGGCTAATGATAGCATATTAAGTCATAAGGTTTAAAATATCATTTTCAAAAGAACGGAGTGAGTGCTTCAAATCAGAGGGCTCAGCAGGAATTCAAAATGTTTATGAAAATGGTGTCACACAGTATTTGGTGTCTTCTAACTTGAAAGAGGCTTCAGCAGGGGGAAAGATTACAACACAAGTTGGGGGAAAGTTTTTAGCATGTCTTGAAGAAATAAATGGAGGAAATAAATAATGTAGTAAAAATGTTCCAGTTACAGATAATCCTAGTTTAGCTTTCAACTTGTCACTTCCTTGGAAACTTAAGTACTGAAGGAGAAAAAGAGCAATGATACTGAGCTGCTGCTTGTTAGCTGAGTCACAATAATTGAACCTTTGTAAACTGTTCCAGTTCCTAAGTAATGCATGCTAGTGCTTACTTTTTCCCTGATGACTGAAGACTTAAATGCCTCAGATGTTGTTAGTCAGCTTTACTTAGGTAGACTATATGTGTTATTTATTCATACAACTTTTTCAGACTTGACAGACTAAAACTTCAATGTCTCTTAATGGAAATGAGTTCATGGAATACTTACATGAAGTGTAAAGCAGTCTTTCTTTTTCTGCACTGTAAATAGGTTGCTTTTCAATGTATACAAGCAAGTCTGATGTAGTCTTGTTCTTCCTGTATTTAAGTATAAATAGATCGTTTTGATTTATGTTCTTTAAACTACCCTCAGTCGGCATTGTTCCTCTTCAAATTATACCAAGTAGGTAAAACATCAGATATTTTACTGTTTTCTAACATTTTGCTAATCTAAGGATTCTCCTAGAAATTGCAATGGCTTTCAAAAGCAGGCAGTTGTTGGCATTCCTGTTTTATTCAGTACCCTTTTTATCTCTGTTCATTAAGAAAGGGGCTTTTGCCTTTAATAATTTTTGCTTAGCCATTTCCACACTCTTCAAGTGTAAAAGTTTTCTTTTAAGTTTCGGATCTTTTGATCAGAACTGAATGCCATGGTCACAGGAAGGATGCATCCCTGTTTTACATAACATGATATTATTTTCAGCATTATTTTCTTTCATTATCTCAATACAGCCTAACATCCTGCTTTTTTCTATCTCTGTTCATGGAAAAATTTTACTTAATAAGCATATGTGTCCACCATTATATATTTTTGCTTCCCTGATTATTAGCATGTGTATCACTAAAATGGTTCTTTTTAATGTGAATCACTTTGCACTGATCCACCAGATTTCAAAATGCTCCCCTGTCATGCTCTAAACAGGATTTCTAAGTTTTTCATGGTATTCTGTACTAATTGAAGAAATTAATGTGTTCTTCCTGCAGATTCCACTTTAACATTATTCACCATATTTCCTTGCTGGTTGCTAAAATATTTCAGAAATTTGATATAAATCCATTGTTTGCTACTTGTAGTCTCCTTTCTTGAAAAAGAAATAATAAAATTATTCTCTAAATTTATGTTTCTTGCTTTATAAGGTCTTTGTGTTCCATAGTATAAGACTACCTTGTAACTTTAACTTCTGCTCTTCCTCCATGCCTCTCAAGAGGAATTTTGTCAAAATATAGGTTGCATGGCTAAGAGCACATTGTTTTTGTGAACAGATTAATTTGTTGTAAAAATTTGTTTGCACTGTCATTTGTTATCAGATTTGAAAAATTTGTTCCAAGGCATTCTTTCATATCACTAACACAACCTTAACACCAGCACAGCTGAACTTAACCCATGAACTGCAGTCTTATAAAATATAGGAAAGTGTGCACTTTTCTTAACTTAGTCATAGAGGAGTCAGGTATCTGGTGTAATTTAGTTAACTGGATTTCCTGTATAGATGTAGACAAGGAGACATATGCATGTCCAGTCAAAAACTCAAGACATCAAAATAGAAACATTTTTTGATAGGTTGAATCTCTAATAGGCATCTTAACATTTCCATTGTTTCCATTGACACGAGAGAGGGTTAGGGTAGCTATTTAAGGATTTTCAATTAATTCTAAGGTGAGCAAAATTGACTAAGAAAAATCCAATGCCAATGATCACTGAAGTTCAAACACATTCTTGTTTATGAATTTCCTAAACAGATTTCCTAATAATTGATGTTTTCTTAACTATTTTATTTTCCATACAGAAGCAACTTCTAGACATTCTATTGTTCTTTGGTATACCACATAAAGCAGGTTCCCATCTCACTTTTGCCTGGCTCTTTCTTTCTGCATAGACTCATTAAATCAGGACTGTAGTTCCAGTTGTCCTCAGTCTTGTTTTATCTACAATGCCTGACAGAATTTTTCATACTTCATCGTATCTTAGAGCACAGCCAGTTTTGGGCTTCTGCCAATGCTAACGCTGTAAAATGAGCTAGTAGGCAGCATTTTCCTACATTTTCAGTTCCCCATCTTTGTTGTCATTGGCTATCATGCTCCAGATTAACTGTTGAAAAGACAGAGATGCCTCTCAGATGGGTCTATGGTGATTCTTGTACATCTGCTTGCCAAATTTCACGTTAGATGTTCCCTTTTTGCTGTCTCAACCTGCCACAAAAACTCTACCATCTTGTTATCACTACTCTGTGCAATCCCTTGTTATTCTCTCCCATTTAAATATAACCAGCTCTCAATCATTCCCTCTCTGCAATGCTTCTATAGCTTTGATGCTGTCTTGTTTTATGAGAAATGCACTCTTCTTTCTCTGTTTCAATATAGTCACTAAACTGTGTTGTCTCAATACAACTTTGTTTTTCTTTTGCTTCTTATATGACTTTCAGTGATGAGGGTGACAATTTTTCTTGCTTCTTTCTCTTTTCCTTTACCATCATCATTGCATAATTCTATTTCATCTGTGAATAAATTGCTAGAATTTTGAAAGTCAAGATTACTAGACTTCTTACTATTACAAGGGACAGCATCAGACTTTCCATGCCACAGCATGACACTTGACTTGTAATGTCCATCTTTTCCTGACCAGTTTTCTTTGTGACATCAGCACCTACAGGAGAACGATATCTCAAAAACAGTCGATACAACCACACCAAACCATTGGAAATAGGATGGTGTCACTACATTACCTGTCATTCTAAGCAACTTCAGCACAGAAAGTATGCAGTACTCTTCACTGTAGGAATATAAGGGTTACCTTTGAATTATGCACTTACACATTTAAAACAGTTACTATAATACTACTGTAATATTTACATTATTAACATTATTAAGTGATAATTTATAATTAGTGATTAATGTATTGTCAATAATATTGTTATTATATTGACATTATATCCTTCCTGATAGGAGTAAAAAATTATTTATGCACCTGACTTGCAAATAAAATTAAATCTTCTAGAGAAGTCAAGCTATATTCACAAACTCCTTTAACAAGTTGTAAGACCTTCAAATTACAGTGTGCTTTGAAAGTAGTTGTGATTCAATGGAAAGGCTTTGGAATAACTTCAGCAGATGCTGTCTAAGTCCTGCCCCTAGTTATGTCCACAGCATAGTCTTCATTTTGGGTGGAGTATGTACACAGCCAGTGTGAACATAAGGATGTTTTCTATATTAGTTTCCAAAAGTAGCTATTCTGTCAGTCTAAGCAGTGTGTACAAATGTCTTTTATGCTATATGTACTATACTATGTCACACTACACTGGGAGAGAAGATGCTTATTATGTATCAAATACCTTTCATATTCAGATTCATATATGCTGTTACTTGAAATTATTTGAATAACCTAAATTAGGTTATTAAATTAGGGTGATGGGGTACATTATTTGTGTCATACTCTGGCACAGTTGACTGTGAAAGGGCTTTGGCATGAAGGATGGGGATATGTGTATTAACTTGTTCTTTCCAATTGCTAGAAGATTTAGGAAACATCTTTGAAGCCCATGCCTGCTCATGCAGTATGAGTAGGTTTAAAAACAGACTTCATCTGCCATCTTGCTCTTGAGTCATGCAGTGTCCTCAGCATGCCATTACTCTTTCTCAAAATCAAATGTATTTTAGGAAATGTATACAGAGCAGAGGACTCCATTTGCAAGAAAAATAGAATAATGAAACATTAAACTACTACTTCTGTAAGGCATTATCATACAATTTCGAAGATTTGGGAATGTCTTTTTATATCAACATATTTATTTTTCAGACCTTCCATGGACTTTAGTCTTTCCAAGAGCTAATGTCCATATTTCTCAGGATGAACTAGCTGACATCAGAAAAAATTGAATATCTTTAACATAAAGGGGATTGCTTAAGATGCATTTCTTGCTCTTTGTACCATTCCTCTTAATTTCATCTCTTCTGCTCTTTTTGTTATACTTCTTTTCACCTTTTTGTTATACTTGTCTTCTCTAATTTGTTGTGTTTCCTCATCTCTCAGATTTCCTTTTCACTGAATTATAGAAAAATAGCACTGGAAAGGACCTGAAGAGATCATATAGTCTGTCTCCTCCCCCTAGGCAGGATCAGCTGTCCCTATATCACCCTTGACAGATGTTTGTCTAGCTTGTTCTTAAAAATCTTCAGTGATGGAGGTTCCCTGACCTCCCTAGGCAATCTAGGCACCTTTCCTTAGCATTCAAAAGGTCTTCCTGATGCCTGACCTTGGCTTCCCTTATTGCAAGTTAAGTTCATTATTTTCTTATCCTTTCCATTAAATCCATATTTCACCCTTGCTGTTTGTCCAGTCTCTCTGTAAAACCAAGTAGCAGCTCTGTTATGATAAAGGGGAATATTCTGTCAAAACTTTTCTAGATTTCCACTTAGTTTCCTTCTCTTTCCTTATTTTATGCTAAATACCTTGTTACCTTATCACTTTTATGCAGCTTTCTGGATGCATCTGGATGCATCCCAGATCTCGTAAGACCTTTAACACAGAATTCCAGTCAACCATCCCAAGCATAGGAATACCCTACACAAATAATTTAAGAACAAAATTCAGTCTTACAGACCTAACTAATTCTTTACCTCTGCATTTGTCAGTCTTCACTGTTGACAACAATATGTAAAGCTCATGCAAAAGAAATACACCTAAGGCTCTTTGCAGTTTTCAGTTTATTCTTATAAAGTATTAAGATGCACTTTTCCCTTCTCATATTCACTTCATCCCTCTAGCTGTAGTGTGCATACATATATTCCTACCAGATGCAGATCATGGTTCCATACAGTCATCATTCTGGCACATCGACTATATCCACTTACAAAGAATGGCACTTACAGCAACTGTTTCTGTAATTCCTGTGCCTCCTTCTGTTCTTTGCATGGAAAATGCACAACAATCATAAATATAATTCATATTATATATACGTGTCCAAAATTGGGAAAAGTCAGCTATTGCAAGTACAAATTTATTGTGTCATCTAGAATCTAATTCATAATCTAATCGTTGCCTCTCCTTAAGGCTATTTCTGGAGTGGAAATTATAGTGGATGAAAATAAAGAGTATTTTAATGCAATTTCATACCATAGATAATGATCATTGTTTTTTAACCAGGACATTTACAGCTTAACAGCATCTGCTATAAAGCAGGGGTGTACTGGAAATTATGTAGGGAGTTAAAGATGGAATCCTCTCTCAGTCTTTGGTCAGGTCTTAAGGTGATTCTTCAGCATCTTCAATCACACTGCTCGCTTCTCCCTCACAAGCTGTGAGTTAGAAACCACCCTGTAAATATCCCTTATATATATCACTGTTGCACCTAAGGTTACTGTGAATCCAAACTTCATTAGCCATATTCCTTTATACCCAGCTAAATTATGATAATTTCTTATATTTGTTTAAATATTTCTAGACCTTCAGCAAGAAAGTTGCCAAGCTTCTGGGTATTCCAGTTACTTTAAAAATGTATGCATAGTACAAAATATGCACAGAGACTCAAACACTTTAGATTCAACCATCATATTGTGCACATGCTACATAGTGCCTCTGACTTTGTGCATGCCTTGCATGCAGAGCTGAAAAATGCAGATTGCCCTCTCATTCAAGAGCTTCCTGGAGGCTTCAGTTTTACTGTGCATGTGGTCAGTAATTGAGCTGTTCAGTGACTATATGTTGTAACAAAGCTGGAAAATGTTGGATTTTTTCTCCCTGAGAAATGCTGATGGGAAATGATGTTTTTTTAATGATGAGAATCATTAAAAAATTAGGGGTGGAAGGTCAAAGTTCAAGAGATTATCCAGTCTAACCTGTTATTCTTAGATGGAGTAGCTATTCCAGTTTTTAGCTAATTTGGTCCTAACCACTTTCACAGAAAACCACAGATTCCACCAGTAGTCTATGCCAGTGTTTCACTGTCACATTAGATAGCTTTTCCCAACATATAATTTGAACCTTCCAGATATCTAGGCCCATTATAAAATTAATAAAGCACAGAATAATTATCTCCTCTTCTCATTACCTATGCCTGTATTCAAAGCAGGCATCATACCCTGCTTGGTCTTCCCTCCTTTAGATTAAACATGACCAGTTCATTACAGGCGTCTTCATAAGCCTCAGTTAACTCCCAGGCCTTCAGTCATTCTAATTATTTAACTCTAGTTAAATAATTTTAATGCAGTCTGGCACCCAGCTGTGGACATGGCATTGGCATCCCCCTCTGCAGAGGTCTTTCCAGGGCTCAGTAGAAAAAGTGCACTTCAAATATCACTCCCACTCACGTGCCTTGGTATGGGAACTGCCTTTGCTTCACTTCAAACCACAGGTTTGCAGCCAGTATATTCAAAGCACAGAAACATTTTGATTCCTAATTCTGTAATCCAGCCTGTCAAAATTTCGTCCCAGCATGTCATCAGCATGTAAATTTAGTAAAGGTATTCTCTGCTCTGTCATCCAGGTTCATTAAGAAAATATTGAGTAGTGCAGAATGAAGACAGAGATCTGTGAAGCACCATGCATGGACAGTTTTTTCCACAGATACTTTATCCTCGGTTTTGCTTTCTAAATACTTTGGCATTCATTCTGCAGCAATTTCGTCTAAACTATGCTTCCTTAGATTATAAAGAATGTCACATGAGGGAGTGTCAAGACACTTGTAAAGTCAAACCACCTACTGCTTTTTCCCTGTCCACAAGGCCAATTACCCTGTCTTAGAGGGGGATCAGATTGGTTTGACACAGTTTGTTTCTAGCAATCCAAGTTGTCTGTCGCTACCTTGTTTTCTTGCAAGTGCTTACAAATTGTTTGATTATTTTCTTCAGTACTTTTCTATGGTTGAAGTTTAGTTGACTGGACTATAATTTTGCAGATTTTTCTCTTTAAAGATAGCTGCTGTATTTGTTCCTCCATGCTCACAGATAAGCACTAACATCTCGTAGGCTGTTCCACGTAGTGTGAAAGCATCTAACTCATCTAAATACAGTACTTATCTTCCCTTGCCTGGGCTGAAATCTTTAGTTTTGCCAGAGATTCCCTCAGACAACAGACCCAGACACCAAATACCTGCCTATTTCTGAAAGCTGCAGTCTGGATGTGATGTGGATATAATACATGGGCAGGCAGTCCACTTCCTCTGTGTTCAGAAGACACCAGCCCTTAGAGTGGGATGTTTCCCTAAGAGAAAATATTATAAAAGTAATATCTGAATTGGGAATTCTCTGTAGATAAAATCCAGCTGTTAGAGAATTTTTTTTAAGAAGCTTACTCCTTGCATGAGTCTGAAAGCTGGAAGCCTTTTAATCAGCTTCTCAACAGTTATCCCCTTGATAAAATGCCAGTTATATTTTTTTAAATGTACTTGAGAAAAAAAATCCTAGATATAACAAAATGTTTTTTTTATTAATCCACAAGGAAGTCAAAATACACTAAAACTGGCAAGATAAATAATTATCATTATTATTAAAGATTAAATCAAAGTTTCTTCCTTCATTTTCTATCATATTATTCCATATAGAAAAGCCAAAACAGAAGTTGAAATTTTTTCCATTCTTAACAGACTCTAACAGGAATATTGTCATTAATATAGTTCATATATATTCTGCAGAAATTGTCATCTTGAATGTGAACAGATACCTTTATCTACAGATTTATACAATTTGTTGTCTGCTTAGCATCAGACATTTCTATGTGTGCTGGGAGGATAATACATATAATTTGAGTGTTACTAATGAATGTAGCTCCTTTTCTAAAGTCATTTTTCCAGTCAGATATCAAAAGAGAAAACCTCATACTTCTTAGCATTCAAGAAATAGATTTTAATTACTGACTTCAAGCAAGGCCACATAGGCCTTTATCTTTTACCTTGTAGAAAATGCAGATAACAGCTGCAGTGAAGTGAAGCCTTTTTAGAATATTTTTACCATCTTTTTTGATCACTATCAAGAATCAACATAAAATAAAGGTACAATAAGCAGCGGTCACCAGAGTGTATCAGACCTATATTACTGTATTCTTATGCTCTGAAAAGACTATACTGGACTACTAGAATCCAATGTAAAGTCCATTGTGTGCCTTTATTTTGTAGAGAGACTGCCCTTCAAATTTTCTGAGAGTTTTATGTGAAAATCAGTACCAGAGAATGTGCCTAGATTTCAATGCCACATGAAAGCATATTATAGGCAGAATGGATCAATGGCTCTTTCTATTCCCCTAGTAAACAAACAAAGGCTACACTCTTGTAATATTTGTTTTTAAAAATTTAGAAAGTCAATTTGCATCTGTCTTACTCACTAGAACTTTTTACATGCGTCTTACTGGATACAATCTTGATGTGAATGGAGCTCAGAGGTTTCTGTGTGTGTTTTAGTCAAATACAATTTATTCGTTCCCATGATCTTTGTTTGTTTGCCAGGTCTGATGTCATGAAACAAATCTCTGGTTCCTGTAGGAAAGGGATTTTGACTTAGTTTATATCCTCTTCCCCATTCCCACTCTTCTTGGTCCTGGTCCTGCAGCATGAAAGGACCTCTGTGAAACAATCCTAATTTCTATGAGAATCCATGTCGGGAATAAAAGTCTGGTTTCATGAGTCAGAAAAGAGGTAAGGATAAGTATTTAATAAATCAGAATCCTGCTGTAAATGTCATAGGTCTCTTATCACCCATTTCAAAAGAAGTATTTACCTTCTAATTATTTAGAACAATATTTTGAATGGCTCAGATTGCTCCTGTAACATTGTCACTTGAATAAAGCCCATGGTGTCTAATGTTCCTATGTGATTTGTTCCCCAGAAGTAGATGGATGAGATGGTGCACTGCAAGTTTCCTATTACTGCTTCACTTTCTAAATACCTATTTTTACATTTTAACATGTAGCTCCATCAGCCTTCCCAGACGCAAGTGGGACAAGCAGCTTCACAATCCAATCTCCTGCATTTGGCTCACAGTCAAGCATCTATGTCTCAAAGCCCAGTGCGTCAGGCTTCCTCTTCTTCCTCCTCATCCTCCTCCTCTTCAGCTTTGAGTGTTGGCCAGTTAGTCAGCAGTAAGTATTGCTCCCTGGCTCTCCTTAATTCTCCCTTCTGTTTGTTCTCCTCACTGCTGAGTTTTCTAATCTGCTTTTCCTCCTTGTAGTCGATTGTATATTACTAAATAGCTGGCTCACCAGTGAGAATTACTAAGTGTTATCATGGGTGGGTCTTAAGGTAAACATGCCATAAGAAATTTAATCAATGTTGAAAATGGTCATAAAAATGGTAGCAGCCATTAACTGACTCATGAGGACAATTGTTATAACTGAAATGTAGTTTATGTTTTTCGGAAGTTAGAAGTTTTTGAATCAACCAATATAATGAATTGCATTTCTCAGAATTTCCTTGGCAAACAGGTACTCCTACTTTTGGTTAAGCTGCTTGTTTGTTTGCTTGGTTGATATAGCAAACCATTTTACACACCCTAATACTGCACAAATCCAGAGTGAGAGATTTTCTTGCCAGAAAAGGCTTGCAACATTTAAACAAGAATGAACTGGCCACATTGGGAGTGAATGGACTGACACTGGGGAGAAGGGAGAAGCACACTGTAGTGAAATAGCTGAGTTATAACAGCTGACCTGAATAAGACTTTCTTCCAGATAGCACGATTGAGAACCTTTGCTATTACCTTATCAGCATTAACTTGGTCTTTACATAGCAAAAACACAGTTGATAGTATACATAAGAAGCACTAATGGTTTTTGCACATTTGCAAAAATCCAATTGATTTGTATGATCTTGTTCTATGATACTCCATGTACATATTCTAAGTAATCAAACACTATAGTTTAGGCCATATTGGTAATGAAAAATATGTTACTGATACAAGCTTATGAAGGGCTTGGAGAAACTGTCATGCAAGGAAACGTGAAAAAATCTTGGTTAGATTATTTCAGAAATCATTTACATGGGGAAATTACTAGTAGAACTGTAGTGGTAAAATTATGTTGATGTAACTCTCCATGGGAGTACTTTTGTTCTGGAATAAAAATATCTGCATATAGATACAGATATAATCACAATGCTATTGCACTGTCACTAGTAAATTTTCTTATGTAGACATGTTTGTAGAAACAAGAAAAAGAAGAGGTTTTACATTACAAATATGTAAAATTTACCTCTAGTCCATGTGGGCAAATTGAGTAAAATAGCTGGTACACAGTAAGTTATTTTTCAATAGCTAGTCTAGAATAGCTTCTCTTTTGGACATTCTTATTTAAAATAAATGCAACATGGAAGAAGCCCTTTTGAGATTACAGGATAAATCCATCCAAAGTTAGAAAATACTTGAAAAATAGCTGTTTGTTCAACTGTATGCAATTCCTCTTAGAAATGTGTTTCATTATAACAATATATTGTTGTGATTAAAATCATGCAATCGTGATTTTTTCCCCTCATCCTTCTTTCAGTGCATTCCCAGTGGAATTTTCCTAGGGATGTATCAGAATTACTAACACAACAGGTGGGCTGTTGTCCCAGGGTTTACCTGATTCACTAATCTGTTCCCCAGTTTGCATAACTGGGGAACATAATTTGAGGTAGGAAGCTGTAGAGGAATAAAAGATGGTGTTGCCTGAGGTAATAGAGGACTGAGGAGCTGAAGCCTTCTGCTATGTAATTCCTGTGCAAGGTAGGCAAATCACTTAAAAGAGATTTTTCACAAGTGCTCTCTCAACATCCAGCTTGAGACCCCGGACTTTAATTTACAGAAAAACTTGGTACTTATAGTTGTAATTTTAAGTGCACTTTCATAGTGGAACTGTATCAAGAACCATTTAGAGACAGTCTAAAAAATCATTTCCTACTTGACCTAGACTGGATACCCAAACTGCTTCTTCCCTTAATATCTGTCCACTTCTCTGTGAATGAGAAGGGGAAGACCCTCATCCTGTAGAAACACAAGAAAATAAATTAAGATTTTAAAGAAACCAGAAGAGCTCAAGAGGAGATGGCTTTAGTGAAGAGCCTTAATAGAGGTCTGGGGCCACACACTGAACAAGTAAAAAGGCAATACATCAATCAGTTTGTCTGTAGTGAAGGACAGTTCATCCTGTGCACTGAGCAAGGCACATGAAAAAGAACTGATAATTCAGGGCTCAAATACTATGCTACACTATGTTGTGGGCTGCTGTAACTCCAGCATTTTGTAGCTTCTGAGTCTTAATTTGTTAATAAGGATGTTCTTTTAGCTTCATTTTTTTTTTCACATGGATACATTTTAAGGTTTATTCAAAAGCAGAATAGTAACATAAATCAGTCATGTAGTGAGATAATCTATATGTTCATAGTTGGAAATAGGAGATGTGTTGAATGGATGGAAAAGCTGATAGTTCTGTTATCATCTTGTTGGTTGAGCTCTGAAATAAGCATGCTGTGCTTATGGATTTGGCTTAGAGTAGAGTATGATGCACAGGAATATCAATTTGAACACAACTGGGAGATACATTAATGAACATAAAACATTTACTCTATCCTCTCAGGCTTCACCCCATCCATTACTTGTCTTGTTCTAGTCCCATTAATTCTTCACACTATTCTCCTCACAATCTACTCTCCCTTTGCCTCCATGCTTTTGTTCCTCTTTTCTCCCTGCAGTCCTTTCCTCACAGTCCATCATTACCCATCTTCTCTTCCCATTTCATTTCCCACTCAGTCACTGTCTCCAGACCATATCTGTACCCTTTTACGAACCTTTTTATTAGGCAGTTTCTGTCCTCTTTTATATTGTTTTATCACTAGTGACACCTCTTTTTCCTTTTTCTTTCCTCTATCACAGTGACTGGTATTGTGCACAGTCAGGACCTCTCTCCCTCCAAATTCTAATCCCTGCTCTTTAATAATCTTCAAGTCTGATTTTTTTCTTCTATCTTATCTTTTTCTTTAGAGTAAAGGTTAATTTTTTCCCCCTCTGCATCCAAATCCTGCTGATGCCATTCCCACCCTACCTAGCAGCCATCAGAGAAGTGTGAAAAGTGATCACAAAGAAGAGTGTCAAGTCAGTCTCCATGTCTTTACTGTGGTCCTATCAAAAAGAGCTAGAGGCATAGGAAACTTTTAATACGGTCATACTGATTGTTGAAGGAGTTGCACTTGGAAGTTAACTCAAATTTTCCAGAAGGAAATATTATTGATAAGGATCTCCTGAAAAAAATTCCACATTAAATAAAAAACCTGTGGAGCTGTTTTGAGTTAATGCTTCCAGCTTCATTCAGTCTCTGCTGTCCAAGACTAATTAAATAGCATGAGGGGCAGATCAACTCACTTTGGCCATTTGCATAGTTACCTTACACAGATAGAAGCAAACCAGTCGTCTCAATTATCCTTAAAGGCTGAGAGTATGTAGCCACCACAAACTGGAGCTAACGCTGCATGCCTAAGCCTCCTTGAGCTGCCACATCAGGGATGGTGTTGCAGGGCATAAGAGAGCTACCTTCTGTCTTCTAGTAATGTGGAGAGAGCCTACAAGAAAGAGGAAAATATGGTCAGTTCAGTAAGGAAAGATCAAACCACCTGTGTAATGAAAAATGAAAAATCAGATGGGATCCTTTTTTAGCTTTTCCTTCAATGTGATAAACCAGTGATACTGTTGGGACAAATAGTATTAAATTACCTTCATGAGTTTGAAATTTTTTTCATGTGACTGAAAAGTAATTTGCACAAAACTGTGGCTGCACATGAGAATGTAGACAGAAAGTCATCCTTGTTTCACTTCTTTACAGAATCTGTTCAGTTTCCAGATGCAGATCGCTGAAGGGCAGGAGCACCTCTCTGTCAAGCCTGAGACCTTCTTAGCATCCCAGTTTCCACACTGGCTGAAGAGCTTTGTATGAAAGGCCTACAATTTAAATCCAGTATCTGAAAGTCTATTTTAAGTCTTTTAGTGGGATGAGATGGGCAATGGGTCGGTGTTTCTGAGAGAAGTACTTACGCATGAGGGCAGCAGGAAACAACTTGCGGCCTCCTGAATCTATCTTTGATTTCTTTATTCCTCCTGAGGTAGGCATATTGCTCTCTTTTCCTGATTCCTTATGAAACTGTAGTCCAGACCTCTGGCAGTGGTCCTGGAGCTGAGTACCTTGGCAGAGATTTGCTATAGTCCAGAAATAGTTGTTAAATATAGCAAAGTTCATGTAAAACTAGTCACATTTAGCCACTTGTTCAGTTAATCAAATTGCAATAGAGCATCCTAACTTCAGCAAATAATTCTTTGGGGCAAGCTTCTGCACACTGACTGCAAAGACAGTAACTCTTTCACAAGATGTTGCTTCACATCAGAGAAATTATTAAAGCACAAGGAGAAAGTCATAAGAACTCTATTAACTGTAGTGTTCCTTGTTCCTTGGATTTATTACTTTTACATTTCATTCTAGTAATATTTTCTATATTATTTTGCTTCTTTTTCTTTAACATGTTTCTTAATTTCAAAAATGTTTCCTTACCTTTTGTTTTTAATTTCTCTTTCTTTTTTATTTCTTGTCCTTTTTTTTCCTTTATGTTGTTGTCTTCTTTATAGCTTTTCCCTTTTCTCTCATCATCACCCCTTCATCCCTAACCAGCAAGAAATGCTAATTATTTTGGGGACAAAACATAGAAGTTATTTCCAAATAAAAAATATTTTAAAGTAAGTTCTGTCTAAGCAAGGTTCATCTCTACTCTTCCAGTCCCTTCTGTATGATTTCTTTGCATTGGCTAATCGTATTTGTATTCTCTTTTGTCTTTATTTTCTCTTCATTCAATCTACACCTTTATTCCTCCCCTTTTTCCATTTCATTTTCCTCTTCCAAAATGCATCCCTCTGCTCATTTCTTTAACTTTTCCACCATATGTTCTCTTTATGGAAATCACTGGTTTCCCCTTGTGCTCTGAGATTTGTGTCTCCATGAAGTTCCTTTCTTCCTCCCAGATTAATTTTACTGTCATCTGTTATTATGAAATTAAAATGCCTCCCATAAACAAATTATTCGTCTTTTTTTTCCCTGAACTCCACTCCATTTTCCATTATCAATGTTTTGCCCTGCCTTCTTATCCAATTTACTTTCCACTGGACCTCCTCAGCCAGATATTTCTCCTCCTCTCTGACTGGGGAAATCATTTCCCTGTAATCCCTCCTGTGGCAGAATTCTGTGCAACTGAAATTTGATTTCTCCTTAAGGGTGCACTGATTTCTCTGTAGCAGCTCTTTCCCCTAACTATTAAAATCACAGCATATTTTCATTCAACAACAAACTAACACAGGATTTTCAGAAGAATTCAAAGGTGGGAGAAGTATTCCCTTCAGAAGGAAAAAACAGATTTCTGTGCAGAAGAGCCTGTGAATTTAATTTCTTCCATACCACTCATCTATCTTCCCCATCCACCAGGATGGCTGGAATTTTAGCTGTCTTCCTTTTTGTTATATGTATCCATATCCTCTGAAATGGTCCAAGACAACCCTCTGACCTTTCTCCAGCACGTAGTTTCATAGCCAGCCACTGTTTTCTCAGGCAATAATGGAAACATGGGAGTCTTGAAATCCATTACCATAGATCCCAAACACTCAATGGGTTTGGTATTCTCTATTTACCTGTTGTCACTGGGTGGCCTTCCCTGGGATATCCACTTAATTGAAAAAGAGCCAGCTTATTTACTGTCTTCAATAAGCTACCCTTCCTAAAATGTGAAGTGCTCTATATGTTCAACTGTTTTAAAAGCTCAGAACTTGTTAAGACAAAGTCCATAATCTCTTTGAATATGTTTATGAATATGCATATTTAGACCACACAGTCTAAGACTGTATTGATGGCATTTTAATGCAATAGTGTAAAACAGACGAATGATGGTGCCAATAGAATGGTCTTCATAGCATTATTTGTGTTTTAGGGAGGTGGCAGAAGACAAGATCCATGGATTTCAGAGGTCTTTGAATTGCACCCAAAGTAGAAGTGGTTCCAATTTCACACAAATGCTATTTTCCCTGTAGTTCAAGATAAAACCTTTCTGTGTTCCAGTCCATCTGTTAGTACTTTCTTGTTGCCAAAGATACTATGAAAGAATGAAGCCTTTTCCTCAACAGATATTCCACTGTATACTATATTCTACTCCCATATTACTGAAGGACATCACAGGTTTTTTCTTATGTTAAGGAGAACTCAGCTTAACATTTCCATCACCCAAGTGCCACAGGCAGGAATGGTCTTTCCATGATGCTCACTGTTGCAACAGTGCCAGATCATTCTAAATCCAGCAGAACTTGACAGAATTTCTCTAGAATTTCTCTAGAATTAGTTTTCTGACTTCCTTTTGTATTTCTAACAGGATTTGGGGTGGATTACAGGTGCCATAGTTTGCTACTTTAGAAGTTCTCTGGCAACATCTGAATTGTCCTTTGTTACATTTCTAATAGCCTTAGTCAGAGGCCTTAAATTAACAGAAGGAAAGAGGAGAGGAAAGTCACCATTTCAGTGAACTTTGCTCAGGGGAGTTTTTGAGGCCAGTATAATTTATGATATTCAGTACAGAGACCTAAAGTCAGATAAATCTGCAGCTCCATTCTGTGTCTCTGAAATTCAAAACTGGTATGCTAGATAGACTATATGGTGTAAGCAGGAAAATGCCATGCTTCTAAAGGCAATTACTTTATAAACTTGAGTGGCCGGTACTTACCCCTAAATCAAACACTATGCACCCTAGCTTTGTACTGAGTGAGTGCATGGGTGTGCAGGTGACCACGAGTACAGCAGTGAGAACAGCAGACATGATTCTGAGCGTGGAGTATCTTGAAACAAGGTTCAGCCTATGTGCATGTTTATCTGTATGCATAGTTCATGTGGTCCCTGGTTGCATTCACAGGAATTTTAAAAATACTGTCATTTGTGCTTCTTGCAATCAAGCAACAGACTAAATGTATATATCAGAAAACAATTTTCCCTCTGTCTATTACTGGACAAAAGGATTTTTTCATAGGATGTTTCCATCACTAGGAAATTTTACACCAGGCTTATAAACCCCTGAAAATAAAAGCTTTGCTACTTTAATGCTGATAAGCCCTCACTAGAGCCATACTAGCAGGAGCCATTCTCATATAGAGTTCAGAATGGTAATGTAGTCTAGCACTGTCCTTGGACAACTGCTTGCATTTACAGAAATTGAGGGGTTATTGTACTGAAAACTCTTCACCTCAGAGTCTGAGGAATGAGGCGAAGAACAATAGAGATGTCTCACTGGGAGAATGGCTTCACTACATGCAGGATTGCACAACACTTTGAAATCTTCTACCATCCCAGTCCCATGCTGTCTCTGACTTGGCAAACACTTTCATTTAGTCAGGGATCAGTAGCTTGGGGGGGGGGGGCGGGAGGGGGGCTGGAAGTTCCATTCTCCAGCTGTTGTGTCATTTCCCTTGATAAGTCCTAAATTGACCGAGTTATCCAGCTCCAAAGGAGCTTTTCTGTGGTAGACATGCTTTATTATGTGCCCTTTCAGGGACAAAGGCTTCTGTGTCAGTAAACTGCTATAGAGAGGAAGGACAGATTTATTCTCACAGCATCATAAGCATTATCTTCTGAGGGGCTAATATAAAAGTTAAAAAACTGTGCAGCATTATCATCCAAAACCAGTGTTGCTGCTCCTTGATTATTGACCTGATGGGGGGCACAATAAAAAGCTTGAAAGGCTGCTTCTCAGAAGAGCATATTTCAAAAGATAATTATTAAATTAAGGAGGTTTTAAAGGCAGAATTTTTTTAGGCTTGTTCATTTGCTGGGTTATTTCGCACATTCATGTGGCAGTTTAAGTTGGATATTGTGTAAAAGGGAAGAAATAGTTGTGAATCTCTTATTTGACATTAACTTTAG
Organism: Chloebia gouldiae; assembly: GCA_003676055.1. Lineage (NCBI taxonomy): Eukaryota > Metazoa > Chordata > Aves > Passeriformes > Passeridae > Chloebia > Chloebia gouldiae. The sequence goes on along the minus strand of QUSF01000003.1, from coordinate 51,547,835 downwards.
GTAAAGTACAAAGATTTGATTTCAAGTTAAAATTCAAGCAGCTCATACATATATATAGCCCTCCCTAAAGACTGGAAATAAATTTATTAACACCAACCATCGCGCTATGTGATAAAAAGGGAAAACAGGGAACATGACTCCTCAGTGCAGAGAAGACTTTGCAAGACATAAATGGCAGCAAGGATCCCAGGCACATCCTCCCTCAAAGGTGAGCTGGCCTTTGTCAGGAGTTCAGCAAAGACATATCTTTGGAAATCTTCCACCTGCAGACAACTGCAGCCCAGTCAGCTTCTTAGCAATCTGAACACACCTTACAAGCCAAGTCTGTTTCTGTTTGGGGAAGAAAAGAAAGGGGTCAATATTAAAAAAACTGAGCTTGAAAGTTTTGGCAGTGAAAATGTCTGTAAGCCTGTCCCACTGATACGTGATGCAAAGAACTGACATGATTAAAAATTATCTCAACAGATCCTCAGACAGCCACTGGAGAAGTGGACGGGGTAAATCTGGAAGAAATCCGAGAATTTGCCAAAGCTTTTAAAATCCGGCGCCTGTCCCTTGGCCTGACACAGACTCAAGTTGGCCAAGCCCTGAGCGCCACTGAAGGCCCAGCCTATAGCCAGTCTGCCATCTGCAGGTAACAAGTTACATCATAAACTCCTTTCTTTGTCCTTAACAATGATCCAGCTTATTGTGAGGAGCATGCTTGTGTTTGAGTTTCATAACTTTAGAGTGTATTATTTAACCTGATATTTAAATGTTATCTGACATATAAATTGTTCTTACTGTGTATCTTTAGAGTGATTTTGGTCTCTTTTTTTTTTCTCCTCATTTTCTAAACAAGTGAGAAACAATGTTCCTGGCATAGAGACTTAATTCCATAGATGAGTTGGAGATCCTGCTGATGCTGGATAAGCACCAGCTGACCCTCTTCATACTGTGCCATTTTCTACAGATAGGGTTACTGAACAAATATTTCATGGCTGAATCCCTGCTAAGTTAAACCTGTATTACTGTGGTTAGCACTTCACATAGAGGATGTTAATGATGATTTACCTAGGCAACACAGAAGGGGAAAAAATAGCTTTCCTGCTATCTTGCAAACCAGCAGCTATTCATCTTTTATCACCCAAATATTTACTGAAAAAAAAAGCAGACAAACCCATGTATGCAAAGCAGAAGCAGAAATCTGTCCTAATCATAAGAAATAATAATACACTCTTGACAGAGTTAGAGTAGAAACAAACACCTTATATGCATGTATGTGTATTACAGTAATTCCATGTTTATGCATGAGGTAACAAACACACTTAGGTAACAGCTTTTTCCTCTTTGGCAATGCCTTATAGTCCTCCATCAGTGAAAGCCAAGAAACCAACTCTAAGCTTATTTAAGTGGATTTTGTTCTTGGTGATCCATGAAATGCTCTGTCTTTTTATCTGCTCTTTATACTTTTAATGTATTCCCCATAGAATGGAAGTGTACTTTTCCTGCAGTTAAAGACTAAGGTTATAAATAACATCAGTATGGGGTAGTGTGCTTGCAGCTCACATTTTGCTCAATGATTTTCCATAAAACCCATTGATTGTTGTTAAATACAAAAAGCTCCATAGGATCCTCTCACTTCTATGGTCTCCCCTACTGTTTTTTCTTATAAGATACCTCCCTGTTGAAAATAACCTTTATTCAGTCTATACAAGGATACTACTGCTGGGAAATTTGTTTCAAGACTTGTATGTCGTTATACCAAACATGTCCTGCAGCAGCAACACTAACAATGCCAATGATATGAATGCTGTTGCTCCCTATTGCTAAGGATTAAATTTGATGTTGTATAATTTTTAATTTTTTTTACTTCTTTGTGGTCAGTTGGTAAAGAATGCCTAAAATGGGTGGAGTTGTAACAACTGGAAATTTTTTGTAGCCTTAAGTTGCTGTTTATCATGCTATACTTTAAAGGGACACATTGCTGTTTCCTTTACTTTTGCCTAGTTTACTGTCTTCTCATTTTCTCCATCAACCTCACACTTTGAGAAAGCACTGGGGATGGTGGGACCTTTTACAGAGGTCTCCATGGAGGAGCAAGTTGCTCAGAACATGAGATAGGGTGCAAGAACTTGTCCCAGATATTTGCAAGATTACAGGTTTTTTTAAATTTCCTTTGCCTGCCTCAGATGGACACCATTTTGGGGTGTAATTACACTCTATGACTGTGCACTTTTTGTTAAGCTGCTTCAGTGGCACCATGTTTTTGTCAGAAATAGTAGATTTAACTTTTTTTCAGTTGAAACAAAGGAGTTTCAGTATGAACTCTGGGTCAGTGGAAGGGGCAGTAAGGCAAGCAATCTGAACAACCAGCTCAAAGAGAAAAGTAAAATCTCCTGGTGGCCTATGCAGGTCATATGAGCAATATACCACCTTGATATGTTCTGCATGCAAATAGAAGCATTTTCTTTAATTTGAGACAATACATCCTAAAATATATCCTTCAGCTTGAAATATCACTGGACACCAAGGAATGACGCCTTGCAGTCAATACCACATTAAGATATCAGGCACCAGTTACAAAGTCTTTGGAGGAGTATCATTATCTGAAATTATTCTTTGTGTTCTTTGTTTGTGATAAGTGCTTTGTTTCATGCTGGAATATTTTTTGCTGCCTCCACGTGCTGAATGGAGACACTAAAAATGTCCAGAAACTCCACCAAGTTTCTTGGCCTAAAGGGATTGATTCAGTTCCTCTCATCTCCAGAGCACTCTGTGGTTAGTGGTGGTGGTGGTGCTTCAGCACCGCCTGGGCTGGAGAGCACAGCAGCGACATCCAGTAATTGTTGCCTTTCTGCAGCATTAAATACTCAACGTGCTGAGTGGACAGAGCAAAGTGGGAAAATACAAATGGATGGCACCAAAGAACTTGGGTTAAGACTTTTTTAATGTCTAGCAAATGAAAGAAACAAATACTTATAGGACTTGAAACGTGAACTCTGCTCTTCTGCTTGTTTTTGAAAGGATTAAAGCTTTGTGTGGCTGCTTTTCCAGATGTTTTATAATACTTGTAAAATCTGGTTTGGCAAAAGATTTTTGATGGCAAAATGATATATAGAAGACCTCATTTACAGGAAATGATATCATTCTGGTACAGTTTGCAGAAATCCCACAATAAACTCAGCTTGGTGCCACAGTGTATTAGTGGACTGTTATGCTGGATTTCATCTGGAAAACATTACTCTGTTTTTGCACATTGTGGGGACAGCAAGATAATTGCAAAGTGTCCAGCTGTTTCAGCTGAACACCACCGTGGCTATGGGAATTTTTTTCCAGCCCAGAAAAGGGATATAGCATTAACTTACAAACAGTGAAAATTGCTGAAAAATGGAAAGAAACCTGATATTCAGAGACAAGTATTTGCCATTGGTTTTTATTATTAAAGCTGTGGTGTTTGGATAACATGGGATGGGAGAGATAACAAAAGGATTAAGCACAAAGGCAAGATGATAAAAACAATGCCTTTGATATCATTTCCTGTAATTAAACTTAGTCTCAAGGGTCTTGGATATCATCAGAAATATGAAAATGTGATTCTTAACCTGTATTATTTAGTGTACTTAGAATTTTGTTGTAGTGCTCATTTTGTGTTAGCTTAAATCTCTAGCTATATATATATCTATATTTATGTATAGATATACCTGACAGTTTTCATAATCTACTGTAAATTACCTCTGCCAGTCAATTAGTCAGGCAGGCAGGAAGTCCCACCCTGGCAGAGCATCAGTGTAAGACTCTTCTTTCTCAATTTTCCCTCAGACACACCATCCTGAGAAGCCACTTTTTCCTACCACAGGAAGCCCAAGAGAACACTATAGCTAGCAGTCTGACAGCCAAACTGAACCCTGGCCTTTTGTATCCTGCCAGGTTTGAAAAGCTGGACATCACTCCTAAAAGTGCCCAGAAGATAAAGCCGGTGCTTGAGCGGTGGATGGCTGAGGCTGAGGCCCGCCATCGAGCAGGGATGCAGAACCTTACCGAGTTTATTGGGAGCGAACCATCCAAAAAGCGCAAGAGGCGTACCTCATTCACGCCACAAGCCCTTGAAATCTTGAATGCCCACTTTGAGAAGAACACGCATCCCTCTGGGCAAGAAATGACAGAGATTGCAGAGAAACTGAACTATGACCGGGAAGTAGTTAGAGTTTGGTTCTGCAATAAGAGGCAAGCACTGAAGAACACAATTAAACGTTTGAAACAACACGAGCCTGCAACAGCAGTTCCTATGGAGCCTTTAACAGACTCTCTGGAAGAAAACTCCTAAAAGCAAAACAAAAAAAGCCAAATCACACATAAAAAAAAAACGCCACACCAACTGAAATGTGTCCATTTGAACTCTGTGAAAATACCTATTCATCACCCTTGTAAGTAAAAGACTGAGAAAACTACAAGAAGGACAGGACAGTTTATAAATGTCCATGGGTTTTCCTATTAAAAAAAAAAACTAAACAAAAAAATACACAACACTTAGAGTGTGTGTGGTAGAATTAGTTCCCCGAGAAAAAAAAAATGAAAAAGCCAATTTTTTTTTAATGGACTTAAAGTAAACCAAATAACTGCTTAATTTTTTCTGTATATTATGAAAATACTAACACATTTTAAGGAAAAACAAAACAAACAGCAACAAAAAAAAAGAAAGAAAAAAAGAAAAAAAAAAACTTTTATCTGTTTAAAAGAGAATACAAGCCTGCCACCTGGAGGAGTGATTGTAGCCTTTCAGGTATCAAGTGCTAATTCACTATGAAATCTATTAACCAAAGTCAGAAACATGGCATTGCAAACTAGATTGTTAGCCTACTCTTTTATGAGTGTAAAATTGTGTTACAAATTTTTACATTTGTATTTTGCAAAGAGGAATATAGGATTAATTTCTTTCATCCTAATTTGTACCCCCTGCAGGTGTGTACAAAGCCATTCCATAGTAGTCACCTCACTTTCTTTTCTTTTAGTCAACAGTTTTGCAATTTCCTAATGTTTGGGTGCCAAAAATAAGTACTTTTTATTGTGATTTGTGGGGTTTAGTGTTTATCTTCTAAGGGTGTATGTCTTGGTTTACATTTCTTTTTCTTGTTTTTTTTCCTCCTGATTCTATTTGCTGCCTCCTCCCTTCCAGCTCATTCTCTACCCCTTCCCCAAGCCCCCAAACCCAGTACTGTTTGAGGAATTTTAAAAAGAAAAGTGAAATCTGAACACTTTTATATGCTGGAATGCAATGAGAACAAAGAAGGATTAGGATTATATCTGACGGACGCTCAAGCTCACACTGAACATTGTGCTTTTTGTTGAATGTGTAGCTTGAGATTTCTCTGTCCTTTGGCCATGAACCTGGAGAGGTTACCAAAACTCATTTTGTCGTATAAATATAAATTGCACACTTGGTACAGTACTGCAGCTACATTATGGTTCCATTTGAAGCAATTTCTCTCCAAAGCCTGCTAGCCAAAGAAATTTCTTGAGGTTCTGATGAAAACAAATGGACAGGCTGAGAAGTGATGAGGATATTTTGATCATTACATCACTGTGGACAATTTTGATGGTTGTGTTTTGTTCCTTCTGGCTTTTTTTAATGTCATATTGATGGCAAGCCCTGTTGACTTCTTTAGCAGGAGGATGTGCTTCTGCAGGTGTTGGCCGCTGGCTAGACTAAGCAATTGGGACATAGGGAAAAACACTGAATGTCTCTTGATAATATAAGGTAGGTCACCTGCAATATGATTCAGGTGAACTGATTTTTCTTTAAAGACACTTTATCTCTGCGGCTTCCTTTGTGACTGGACAAGCATCTACTAAAATACTGTGGTCGTTAGATCATACAAGGCTCAGAGGCAGAGAAAGGTGTTTCAGGTTCTTGATGGGGTGTGGTCTGACCTGTGAAGGTCATCTTCAATCTTCATCTTCTGCTCAGTTATGCTCAAGCCTTTGGGATTCAGTCCACCATTAGGGCAGAAGCTTCATCTTGATCAGGTCATCCCAAAAGATAACATCAGATAATTGGTTTAGAGATGGTAAAATAGAGATGGTAAAATTCTGCTGGTATAACACCTGATTGCATTCCTTGACCTCGGAATGGTTGTGCTGGATTTTTGGTGGTCTACTTAGGATGTGGAAGGAAGTGCCTGAAGTGCTGGAGTCTTCAAATAACACCTCTCTTACTAAAGAGTTTTCAAAAACTCCAGGCTATATCCAAAATTTAGTGAAAGAAATAGACTTTCATTGATTTCACTGTGCTTTGAATCTGGCCCTCAGTATTTTATTAATGGGATTTGCCTTGTAAAGTGGGGTATTTACTGCATGGTTGGTGGAGCTTTAAGATTTCAGAGACCATAATCTGGGCCAGAAGCTGCTTCTAAATGTGAGCATTCTCAAAGGTCGGTGTTGGAGCGCACTAAGGATCGAATACTCCAGGATGAGCTCATGTCCAGCAATTGCATTTTAGACCTCATGCTTCAGCAGGATATGTTTAGGATATTTTCAGTTCTTCCTTTTATGAGGAGGAGAGTGACAATTGTTATTGACTCTTTTTCAACTGTTGATATATAAATAACTGCTGGGATAAAAAACACCTCAGTAACCACTGGCAAATCATGAGGGACAAAATAGATGCTTTATGCAAGCAGAGCATGTCAATTAGAGTCTCACAGCAACATCTGCCCCTCTGGATTTTCTTTATACCCTCTCTCTCCATAGATACCTATATCCTCAGAAATATCTATGTAGTCTATACCAAACAGGTCTAAAGTTGTCACCACAGTTCAATCTACATAACGATCAGACCGCCATCCAGTAGCTAATAGGAAAGCAAGGATGAATAAATCATATTTGGAAGCAGTTACTCCTGAAATCCTACCCATGTCTCCAGAACACTCCTAATTGCCCAGTCATTAATGCCACATACACAATTACATGTTCAGTCATCCTTAAGGGCGAACCCTCCCCCACTCCATCCCCACCATCAACAGCCTGGGAACAAAACCATCAACCATTCACTGCCTGAAAACTAAATTTCCAATTCTCCCAGGGACTGCTCTAAATTCTGTGAAGAAAAATCCCCCAAGAAAAAAAAAGTTAACCAAACACTGTATGAAAGATACTAAATGTTTAAAAATATGCTGGCAGCACTTATATAAGCTCTTTTCTGTTCCAAAGTACATATCGGAAGGATATAACTAGGACAGTGAAAATGTAAAATAAATATAAATTGCCAGCATGGAAGAAAAAATAATGTTCATCCCACAGTCTTAAAATCATTCATGTGCAGTGATTTTTTTTACAGTTTTCTAATTTTGTATTATGTTTTATAAATTATTTATAAGGTGTTGTAATGCTTCTCATGTTAATTTTTTTATACACAAATTTTTGCTATGAGGCATAAATGGTGCCTGAACAGATTCTTAGGAAGATAAATTGTATCTGAGTCATACATCTTTGGGAGGGCCATAAATATTTTGTTTTGTTATGTTACTGGCAACATTTCTGGTTCCCATTTGTAAACAATTTTCATGTATTGATAAAAATTGAATAAGTTTTAATTTTGCATGTGACAAAAGATAGGTTGCTACCAGCAAATGAAACAAAAGTCTCTTTGGTCATATGTGAAGGTTTAATGGTTTTCCACTTTGTTGATAATTGATTTTTTTTATATATATATATAAAAATATATATAAAATATTATTTGAATAATGAACCAAGGGTTCACTTACTCTTCTAATTTTGTCTTTTTATGTTTTTCACTAAAAAGCTATTTTGGACAGTTGAAGAAATCAAATGCATTCAAATGGTTCCAATTTCTTTACATTATTACTGAAAAAAAATTTTTAAAAAGCCAAAAAAGGAAAAAAAAAAGAGAAAAAAAAAAGGAAAAAGAGAGAGAACAAGGAAGCAAAAAGGAGCTAGGAAGGAACAAGTAGAGGCGTATCAAAGAACTCAAGCTATAACCAAAAAGAAATATGTAAAATGCCTTTGCTCGTCTTCTCAATGCTGGACCAAAGCTCAATGTATGTAGGTATATGCACATTGTATAGATATGGCTAAATGTTGCTGACAATCTCGCAATACTAAACTGTTACTATTTTAAAAAAATACAAAAATAAAACTGTTCATCAGTGTTTTACCTCAGCACTCTACTTGTACCCAGTTATTGACCAACATTCAAATAAGAAGATAAAAGAGAAAATTGATTTCCATGTCAATGTTTGACTGTAAAATCTGTTTGGAAAACATTTTGTAATGAGCTTTTTGTCATGTGGTTTGCTTGTTTCCAACTTGAGACTATGTGGGGCACATTCGTTTATTTATTGTTAAAAAGTGATATTATTACTATTATTATTATTAATTATTATTATTACTATTATTATTATTTTTTGTCCTATGTGCTATAATCTACAGAATGGTCACCAGGGTCACTTACGAAGCACTGCAAAGAGATCTGTTTTTCCGTGCATGGAGCATGCAGGGGGAAAGATGGCAGTACAAAATGGACTGTATTGTGTTGTTAAAAAATATGAATAAATAAAAAAGGAGTGGATATGGTGGACTTGTGACCAAGAAAACAAACTGGATATTTAAAAGCTCCTTATTACTCTGACTTTGAAACCAAAGCTGATTTATCTGCACAGGTTGCTTAACATGAAAAAAATAAAAACTAAAAAAAACTGACAAAAACTGTACTTAATCTAGAGCAATATCTGTATGGTCAGTAAAGCTGCACTTTGTGTATTTCTTAACAGCTTCAGATCTGTCACTTTTAATTTGTACCATAAAAAAATAAAGAATTGTTTGACATGAAAAATAAGCTCCTTTCATGTGTTTGTCTTAAATCTCATGCATTATTCACATTATCCAAGCTCATGTAATTTCACATCAGTTCAATACAAAAATAGTTAAATGCTTGAAAAAAAAAGAAGAGAGAAAATCCATTTGCACTGCGGAGCATAACTTTATCTGCAAAACTAAACACTGTTTCTGTACCCAGAGTGGGTGCACGCATTGGCGATGTCTTGTTTTCTCTACAGGTATTGCAGAGCAGAGGATCTCCCTCAGGAGTACTCTGGAACCCCCCAGGTGAGTGTGTGTTGTCCCCCAGGCCAAATGGAGCAAAGTACAGATGGACATGAAGGCCAGTGTACCCTCCATGCTTCCATCCACACTCCCATAACAAAGCCCTGGTAAGTGATAGGAGTGTGTTAGAGAGGCTGCTAATTAAAATGGTCAGCTGTTTTAATAATTTCTCTTGCATTTTTGCCAAAGCTCAGAGGGTTCATTATTCAATTCTTTCTGTAATTATGATATTAGGTCACAGAAATGCCTGGTTTTCAAGCTACTTCTCTTGAGTCATATTGAGTTCTGTCAAAATATAGGATTCTCAAATATCAGCATATTTGAGAAATTAATTAGTTGTATTATAAAGGTGTTTTTGGAAAAAAAACAGCCTTGAAATAGAAACTCTGACAACCTTAGAATATTACGTTTGAGTCTTGGAAACAAAATTTTTACAAAGACGTTTTTCTTTGATTTTGTTTAATATTGTTTTACTTTTCCAATATCATGTGTTAAATAATCAAAACTAAAAGAGAGGATTTATTTACATAGAGAAACAGAGAGCATTTGGAATATTTATTTATTGTGATTTTTTTTTTCTAGAACAGAATTTCCCTTTTACATGCAATTTTTCTCTATTTTATGAGGTACATAAGAAAATGAACAAAAAAGGTGGCTTTCTTGTAGACATGATAGAAGCTTCATAAACAAGGCAGAGATTGCATCAGGTCCTCTAAGCATCATGTCTCCATACTATGGTCTAACAGCCACTTCAAGCACATGTCATTCATCTACTTATACAATACAAGAGTGTGGAGAACAACCCTTCGTGCTTTCATATCAACTACCAAAAGTTGAACACGTGTTTTCTCATCCTATTGTGGTAAAGCAGCAAGCAAACATTGATTAGAGTCTTTTCCCACCAAGACTATTTAAAAATGCAAAACTTCTTTTCATCATACTATAAGTATTTTAGCTGCCTCATAGACACATGATCCTACCTAGCCATTACAGTCCAAATAATCTGGGTCTATTAAGTTGCAAGAAACTGTGACTTTGCAAATTTAATCAATTAAGTTCCTATTGATCACTGAAATCTCAAAATAGATCCGACCTTAAAGCTACTGAATACTGTCTATAAGATTTCACACTCCTTACAGACTGCTTAAAAATCAAATTTCTACAAATTGACTATGACAGGACTTCAGACATCCTTAAGTGCATCATAAAGGACAAGGAGTTTTGGAAGCACATTTCTTTCCATGCCTCTCTTTTGTACTTCCAGAAAAAAAAAAAAAAGAAAGAAAAATACTAACAAAATCCCTAAAACACAAAAATCCCAACATATTTGCAATACTCTTGATAAACAAAGAACTGTGTCTGTGTCCTGTCTTTCCTTAAGACAGGTATGATGTGAGGAAAGCAGGCATTAAGGTCAGAGAACTACACAGGAGCTGTAAAACATGTGTTTTTATACAGTCTCTTCCCCTATGTAGCTGCTTTAGCATTGATCACAGCCTAAATCTATACCTGTTTAAAACCCTTTTAGTACTAGCAGGGCTTCAATAAGCAAAGATTCTCTTCTACTGGCTTAAATTTAAATCAAACAAGCACTTTGGAAGTAAAACAGATTCATCAAGAGGGAAGGTTCCAGGAGAGCTTGTTTTTTAATCTGAGAATCCAGAATAATGTTAATCAGTCCCATACAAGATTGTGAAGTTCTTGAAAATATTTGAGAACTACAGACTTGAAAGATTTTTTTCCTTCTCTCTCCATCTGCTCTACAGACCTGAATTTTTGGTTTTTTTCTCTCACTCACAGTCCTTTACTATTTCATTTTGCCACACTATGGACAGACAACAGTGGTCAGGACTGAGAAAAGTCACCAGGTAGCCCACCAGCCTGTGGTTTCTAATCCAGATCCCAATAGCCCTGGTTTGTCTAAAACACCAGCAACAGCCTTGTATAAAATCTACCAGCTGCAGGGAGGGCATGTTGCAGCTCAAGTAGTAACAAGTCTTTCATTTTATTGGACACTGAACTTCGTGTATAATCAGTGGCCTCATATCAAAACATTTCTCAGACCTAGAGCTGTGTGTGTGATCACAGGCACACTCAGTGTGAATGGGTCTTGGGTGAGGCCAGAGACTCATACACAAATCAAGGGCGAGTAAAAAATGGCTTTGGTGGTAATAAAACTGTGGTAGGGACTACATGAGTGGGCCAGTCCTAAAAGACCCCTAGATTCTGTTTTTCTGCTGTGGCTTAAAATCCAGCCTCTACCATCACAGCATCAATCAGCTTGTCAGGGATAGAGTCACTCCCTTCTTTTCAGACTTCACATAATGTTGGTATTCAGCTAGTGAGATCCTGGCTTTCAATGAAAAAAAATCCGTATTCCATGCAATTTATCCATCAATACCACCAACAGGAAGATAACTATGTATGTTCTCTGTCATTGATGGCCCCAGAAAAGTTCCTCGAATGGTCTCAGAATACTGAAGGTCTTAGAAGACAGTAAGTTGTGACACTGCAAAAATCTGAATTGTGTGACAATCTGCAATCGATCCTGGCAGAGCCAGAATTGACCCAGAAGCACGGATTTCCTGGAGACAGCATGTAACCTCTGCCTCACTTCTGTTTAAAATTCACTGAAGAACTTGTGCTTACACTCAGTCATTTTTGTTAGGTTTTAGTCATAGAATCATAGAATGGTTTGAGTTGGAAGAGACGTTAAAGTTCATCTAGTTCCAACTTCTTGCCATGGGTAGGACACCTTTTGCTACAGCAGATTGCTCACAGACTCATCCAATCTGGGTCTCGTATACTTCCAGGGATGTGTCATCCACAGCTTCTCCGGGCTCTTTGTTCCAGTATCTTACTACCCTCACAAGAAATAGTTTCTTTCTAATATCTAATTTAACCCTATTATCTTTCAATTAAAATCCATCCCCCTTTGCCCTGTCACCACATGGTCGTGTAAAAGGTACTTCTCAATCTTCTCAATCTCTTTTAGGTTTTCTTTAAGTACTGGAAGGGAGCAATTAAGTCATCCCAAAGCCTTCTCTTCTCCAGGCTGAACAACCCCAGTCCTCTCAGCCTATCCTCATAGGAGAGGTGGTCCATCCCTCTGATCAGCTTGGTCTATTGGCCTCCTCTGAACTTGCTCCTAAAGGTTGATGTCCTTTCTGTGTTAGGGACCCCAGAGCTGGATGCAGCACTCCAGGTGGGGTCTCACCAGAGCAGAGCAGAGGGGCAGAACCACCTGCCTTGACCTTCTGGCCACACTGCTTTTTATGGTTGTCTCTCTGGGCTGTGAGTGCCCATGGCTGGGTCATGTCCAGCCTCTCATCCAGCAGCATCCCCCCGGTCCTCCTCAGCAGGGCTGCTCTCAGTCTCTTCATCCCCCGGCCTCTGATGATACCAGGTGTTGCCCTGACCCAGATGCAGCACTTTGCACTTGGTCTTGTTAAACCTCATCAGATTTCCATGTGTCCACTTGAGCTTGCCCAGGTTCCTCTGGATGGCATCCCATCCTTCAAGTATGGCAGCTGCACCACTCAGCTTGGTGTAATCTGCAAATTTGTTGAGGGTGTTCTTGATCCCTTTGTCCATGTAATTTTTGAAGATATTAATTAACACAGGTCCCAGTACCTGCTGAAGGACACCCCTTTTCACTGATGTCCATTGCGATCTGAGCCACTGACCACTACCCTCTGGATGTGACCATCCAAACAATTTCTTATCCATATAATGGCCCACTCACCAAACCCATCTCTCTCCAATTTAGGGTGAAGGATGTTGAGACCGTGTCAAAGACTTTATTGCAGTCCAAATAGATGACATCTGTAACCCTTCCCTTGTTTACTGATCAATTAGTCACTCGGTTGGAGAAGGCCACTAGGTTGGTCAGACAGGATTCGCCCTTGGTGAAGCCATGCTGGCTGTCCTGAATCACCTCCCTGTCCTCCATTTGCCTTAACACAGCTTCCAGGAAGATCTGTTCCATGATCTTCCCAGGCACAGAGCTGAGGCTGACAGGTTGGTGATTCCCAGGGTCGTACTTTATACCCTTTTCAAAGATGGGTAAAATATTTCCCCTTTTCCAGTCACCTGGGATTTACCTGACTGCCATGACTTTTCAAATATCATGGAGAATGGCTTGGGAACTACATCAGCCAATTCCAAATAATGCTATTAATTTTTAACACCTGTGTCCTTGTAAATTCTTGCTACCTTTTGCTAAAATATATTAAATTTTTTTTAACTATTAAATGAAAGAAAATAATGCAAAACTCTGAAGATACTTTGATTTCTTTTTGCAAGGAAGTAACTATGGTGGTTTTTGCCATTTTGCCTCTGTCCTTTTGAAATTTTCAGCCCAATTATATGTGCTTAAACAGAGGAGCATGAAACTTTCTCCAAAATAACCCTTCAATGTATTCAGGTTAAAAGCAGCTGAAGAGAAGTGGCTATCTCTTGAAAAGCAGCAGCTGTTTTCATTTACTAGTTGTGCAATCTAAAGAGACTGATCTTGTGAGTTCATAATGTGCGTAACTTTATTTGCCCAGCTAGTGTTAGTGATGCTTTGACACTACCTTCCTAGATAAATTTAGTGACATGTGTAAGTCTTCACAGGATTGGACCTACCCTCTGCATATGTGAATCAATACTTTTATTTATCACTTTTTCCCACTCATTCATCAGTAAGTCTTGGTGCCCTTTATTGTTTTTGAAAAACAAACTCAGAAGGGATTGTATCTCAACAGGAAAGGTATGTGCTGTTTCTTCTAAAATTCATATATCTATTTCTGGCTTGCCAGTTGACTGTCAAAAACACTGCTGAAGATAATCTGGAGGGTAACATGAGGGAAATATTGAGGAATAAATGCAAGGAATAAATGCAAGAACACGAGTCATTATTTATTTTTTAAATACTCTCTATTGTTTCACTTAATTTAAGATCCTTCCTTCTGAACGTACCCTAACAAATTTCCACACTGACCACTAAGAGAACTTACAGCAACACCATTTTGGATCTGTGGTATAACTAAACCCTAGCATGTGCACTAACAACCTTATCCTTAGAGTTATCAGCTCATCTGGGGATCAAAACTTGCCAGGTGGTCTGTATATCCAGAGTGAGAAACATAAAGAGCAGGGATCTAAAATCCACATTGGCATAAGCACTTTATGGGTCATGATACATTCATAGAAAATATTTAATAGGCAATATGTAATAAAGACCACATCTGAAAAAGAAAGAAACCAAATTAATTTGTTAAAAAAAAAAAAAAACAAAGAAGAAAAGGAAGAATTGACAGACCATGTCTCTTCCTAAGATGTGTTGGAACAGCCATACCCTGCAGTAAAAGCCTGTTAATCTCTTGGTATCAGCTGAGCATACACTCACTGTACATCAAGGTTCTGAGAAATCTGTATTATTTACAACACACTTTCCTCTGCTGTGGCTAAAGGTGTGATAGCAAGAGCAGTCATGTGATCCCAGCTATCAATTGAAGATGAGAATTTGACATATTACTTCTGTGTCTGGAAATGGGAAATCGAAACCTGACTGTCCTGAACAAGTTAATTTTTTAAAAAAATATAAATATTGAGCCCAAGATTATTTTACTGGAGTAATAGGGCTAGGAGTAATAAGGCTAATTTTAAATATTCTTTAATATGCAATCATTCCTGGTTTTTAGAGCATGGGAAGTAATGTCAATTTTCAAAGAACCAAGTAGTATAGTTATTTATCATTTATGTGCAGATTTGGTTTTTCCTTTTTTAATTATATTACTCAATTAATTACTTTAACACTTAATTATTTAATATGTAAAAATGAATGTGTTTATATGCAAAGCCAGTATCTCTTGTTTAGTTCAATCATGTATCAGCAAGCTGGATGTATGTAAATGTTTACACAGTCATGTTAGCTTGGTATTATAAAGAAACAACTCACTGCATACTCCTTTCTTTATCTGCTTAGATTTCATACAGTTTTAACCTCACTGCTTTAAAAGATTGGCCAGTTTCAAACAAATCTGACATAACAGAGATAGATAACTACAGGTTTAATGAAAATAGCCTAGAGAAAAAGAGGTAGATTGGGCTCCCAGGTGAGAAAAAGGCTGCAGTAAGTACTTGTAAGTAAGCTCCCCTCCAGATTATCTTCAGCAGTGTTTTTGGCAGTCAACTGGCAAGACAGAAATAGATATATTAATTTTAGAAGAAACAGCACATACCTTTCCTGTTGAGATACAGTCCCTTCTGAGTCTGTGTTTCAAAAATAATAAAGGGCATCAAGATTTACTGATGAATGAGCAAGAAAAGGTGATAAATAAGAGTATTGCTTCACAAATGCAGAGGGTATGTCCAATCCTGTGAAGACTAACATGTCAATAAATGTATCCATGAAGGTAGCATCAAGGCACCACTAACATTAGCTGGGCAAATAAAGTTAATTGCGTTCTGAGCTTGAGTAAGTAAACCTTACTGAACACCCAAGGGAATCGACCAGGACAAGTCTAAAAATAGTCTTTCTAAAAACCCCACCTGTAGGAAGAAATATCACTGAGCTCACAAGTAACCAGGAGATGCATATCCTGGGAAAACAGATTTCATTTGTCTTAGTGCTTGAAGCTTTTCATAATTTTCATGTGATTTAGAAGACCAGCCACTGATGTCTTGGAAAAGCATACCAGAAAGGACCAGTGCTGGTCTCACATCCTTCCTTTCACAAAGCTGTCTCCTAAATTTTTCAGAGAAGTTTACTTTTCAGGAGTGCATTGAAATGATAATAAATGGGTACAAAGCTTTTCCCAGCACAACACATATATGACTTCCTGTAAAACTGTTCCTTACTGGGGGGAGGTACTGTGTTTAAAAGAAAGCAGTCTGTCACTTCCATTTCCAATACAGCAGGTATATTTTTATAATTTAGGATGAAGAAAATCTCTAGCCAAAAAAAAGCACTCCATTCCTCTTGCACTGGGAAGGGGGAGAAAAAAATAGCATCTCTGTAGATACTGGTTATGAAGAAATTAGAAATTAGGAATTCTATTCTTGTGGTTCAGGGTATAACACAATAAAATAGGCTACTTGTGAACACATGAGAGAAATAAACACAAGTTTTCACTCATTAACAAAATCTCTAGCAGGTTTACGGCTATTTGTGTTTGCTATTATCATCAAGCATTATTTAAAGTGGGGGGAGATGTGAAAATGTACAAGAATATAGGTTTACCTTAAGTAGTTTGGTGCTTACCTGATGGAGTGTTGATTCAAGAAGTGTAAAGGATTTGGACTTTTTTTTCTAAAGCTTTCCTCTTTTTTCAAATGTTCTTCTGCTTTCAAAGAAGCTCTGAGGCTCACTGCAGCACCTGTTCCATAAAATGGGTTAGAGGACTCCAGAAAAGTCTATACCCAGTTGAGTTCGTCGGAATGAAGGTTGCTCATGTTTGGCAATGAGGCTTATTTCTCTCAGAAAACAGCCCTCCAAGGAGAAGAAGGAATGTTCTACTACAAAGCACCGTGCAAGCCAGACATTCTGCAAGGTTAAACCACATCAAGCTTAGAGCCATGTCTCTTCTCTGGGATTGCATCTTCAGGGGCTCTCTGGTGATAAATCCTGTGGCTGGGTAATGCAATAGACCCTGCAATGCACACGCCTAAAGCATGGGGTTCCTGACTCCTGAGGCCTAAGGACCCTCCATGACCACCCTTATCCTTCAGGACCCTTCAGTATGCCACCATGGGACATATGAATAAGGAAGCAAAATCATTACTCAGCCACAGAGACTGAGGAGCTGGAAAGTGCAGCACAGGTGACCAGCCAGTCTTCAAAATGGAAAAACTGATGAAATAGAGAGTTTAGCAAGTAATACAGCTAACTGGGCAAAAATGTAATCCTGAAGACCTTTTCTTATGTAAAGCAATTTTTAAGTATAGTCCAGATAATCTACATGTGTTTATTTTCCCATTTCTTTGGTCAGTCTTAGTAACTTTCCTTGAGGCTTTCCAGTTTTTCAACCACTGCTTTTCTTTGCCTTTGATGTTTAAAGCACAATCAGAACAGAGTTAAAGACTATAAATATAGCTGTCAGATGCAATTTACAGTCTTCCCCAAAATCCTCATATCCAGATCCACTAGGCAGCAAATTCAGAAGATGGTCATCCATCATTTTTTCTTGGCATAGGCAAACAGCAGGATTGTCTGCTATGCCCCTTTCTCATCCCTACCCCCAAGAGCTGAAAAATGTCTCTTCATACCTTCTAGCAGATAATCTCTTCTTATAATTCATTATCTCATTTTAGTTAGGACAGCCTCAAGAAACACATAGTTTTCAAACTTGTTAAGCCAACTCACTTCTCTATGACCACAACTGAAAGGCAATCACACAAGCTGCTTCAATAGCAAAGGTGCAAGAAGAAGAGAACAAGGAAAAGGCTGAGCACAGAAATATAATGTATGAGCACAGGTGTATCCAAATCCCTACCCCATCCACATCCACAAAAAGCAGACAACTTTTCACTGCCTCAGAGTTTCATTAGGTCCTTTAGAGAGGAACCTTATGATTGCGCTTTGAATTTTCTGCTTGCTCACATCATCTCAGTAATATTTTTTTTCCTCCTTTAGCAATATGAAGAATTACCATACCTGTTCAGAAGGAAAACTTTTTTTTTTTTGCAGACTGACTTGCTGGCAATATCTGTATTTTTGTTAATGAATCTCAGAGAATTTTCCTTAGATAAGGAATTCTATGAGGAAAAAATGAAATGAAATGTGCTCTTTTATATATATGTGTATATATATAAGTATTGAAGCAGTTTAGGCTTTATCTTTATTATTTTTAAACATTTTTTAATATGATCAAATCCCTTCTTTGTCTCTCAGTTGTTTAAATTCCAATTTAAGCTGCCATTGTGATGAAGAAGAAAAATTAAAATTAATAATTCTTAATTCATAAGGTAAGGTGGTCCTTTATAAGCATGCCTGAGTAAAGAGCCAACGGCTGACCACCTAGTACACTCCCTTCTCCCATGCTGGGAAGAAGTTTATTGCATGTGAGAAGTATCAGACTGGTGGAAAAATCTAGACCCATCTTTCTCACTGATGCAGTATAGCACATACAACAAGAGAGTAAAAAAATAATCGAGCTCTATACCCCTACCTAGACCTTGTCCTTCCTCTTGAGACTCCTGACAGAGTCAGGACAGAGTGCAGGCTAGTACTGATATAACAACAATTTTCCTGTAACAGATACCACTCTGCTTTGAGCCTGATTCATCATCAACAATTCACCTCACACAGGACACCAAATGGCATTCTTCATGTGAAAACAACTTGTAAACTAATAATAAGAGGAAGAGATATTTAATAATTGATAATGAAATGGAGTAAAATCAGTGACCTTGGCAGGAAATATTCTATGTCTTATTAGCAATTGCCAGAGCCAGTCATCCATCCCTCTTAAATCTATTTCCTGAATGTATTGCATCTCTTGAATTTCTACTTCTCTGTCATGAAACCATGAACATCACATTTCTGCAGTTCATTCTCTTGCTGTCTAAATCCATCAGATTTTGCTCCTCCTACCAACAATAGCCTCTTTTTTTCCTACGTATAGATATATAAACTTCTCTAACTTTTCACAGAACTATAGCTGTAGAAATATTTGTGGGTTGAATGATTGTATTGATCTTGGTAGCCTCAGATTGCACAGTGCCTTAGCACAACTGGAGTTTATGGACTACTGGCATGAGGTATATATTTTAGAGTTCTCCTTAGCAGCTAGAGAAAAAAAATGAGAGCCATATTATTCCTTCTACAGGTTTTATGGTAGAAAAAAGTGCATTGTAGACAATGATTACACAGTACGTTGTGCAAAAATCATTGCCAGTCACCAAAAAATCACCTCCTATACAGTGTTGTTGGCAGCACAACAAACAGTCTACACCAGGAATTTTATAAGCATTATTAATCTTTTGTGCTGGAGTTACCCACTGTTAATGCACTCTCATAATAAGGTTGTATGTTTAAGTCATTTAGGAGTCCTCACTTTTTTTATAAACTATTTTTCAAGTATATTCTGACAAAATCAAATGAAAGTACATCTCATTTCTGCATCTCCTAGAGCCTTTTGGAAGAGATGCAAGATTAACCACATTTACCATGTATGTTCATGTGGATACATAGTCATACAAATGCTGATGTTTATGTGAATACATGTATTTCTGTATTTATATATGCACACACAAACATGCCATAGACATGGAGACAGATGCATAAAACTTTTCATCTGTAGCTATTGTAGACACATTTCAAACCATTGTGAATGAGTGCTTGACCCATTTAATCTTTGTCTAAAGAAATGCCTTGCTATGCTATTTCTGGTTTCAGTTGCATTTTAAAGCACTCACTCCAAAATTAGAACTGGGGAGGTTTCAAGCTTCATAAGAAGGCTAGCATTTACTTGTCTCCAGAACAAGAGCAGCCTGGATCCCAAAATAAACCTTCCTAACTATTTTTCTTAATGCACCTGGGTATTTTAAGGGCTCAGCAGCAGCAGTAGTAGCAGCAGCAGCAGCAGCAGGAGAAAAAGTCAGGTATTTCGGATGATTCTATTCCTTATACCACACAGATAATTATTTTGGAAGAAGTTTTTTCCCTTTTCATCATTTCATTCCACGCAAATATGGATTGATTTTGTTTTCTGCCATTGCCTGAAGCGAAGTGAAAAGCACATATAAAATAACCATTAAAAAAGTGTCTAACAACTTTTTTCAAAGTGTTTTCTTACACATCCTCCTGGAAGAAAAATCACAGAGATTTGTTGTCAGGGGTGTGTAGAATGTTGAAAGAGGAGAGGGGATAGTATATTTGTACACCTGCCTAGATTCAGAAGAGCTTTAAATTAATAAAATTTCTCATGTTTTCTGAAAAAAAGATTATAAGTCATTTCAATGGTAGGAAACAATTAACGGGACTTGAATGAAAACTAGGAAAAAAAATTTGTTTGCATATGTGTTGGAGCTCATTCATGAATTTTGTTTAGTGACCTTTCTGTGTTTGCTTTCTAAAGACATTTGGGGATTTTTGCTGCTGTGCCGTCTTTACTGTCCAAGTCAAAAATTCAACCACTCACACTAAGTCTTCGGTGGCAGATGCGCTATATTCACTAGCTACTTTGAGAGATTTTACATAAAGCACAAATAAGATAATTAGTGGAAGCATCTTTCTGGAATATAAAAGAATCCAGATGCATACTCAGACTTTGAATTCAGGAGTGGTCTGTGTTCCTTTCAGATATAGTGGAAGAGTCTAATTCAGTAGTGAACTGCAAGTTATGATATGAAATGGATAAAATTCAGGCATAAATTATCCTGTCAAGACAGTCTGTAACTACTGGAAATGACTCAAAGAAATCTGCACTGGTTCTGAATGATACAGACTGATGGCTATTCTCCACTACCCAGTACAATCTAAAACAATAGAGCTATTTACATGAAAGTACATAAATTACTTAGCTCTAGGAACATCGACATTTTTCATCCAAACAGCCACTTGGAAGGTTGTACAGAGCATTAGAACTCTTTTTGTTTGCATTTTGGCAGTGCTGAAAAAAAAAAAAGCCCATGTACATGCTCTGCCTTTGCTTCCCAGAAGGGCAGATTGCCCAGTTATCTTTCCCCAAAAACTTTTACATCTTTTACAACAGCTCCACCTGACCAGGCCAGTACCAGGCACCGCCTGCAGCGCTCACACGCCAACCTCCACCCAGAGCAGCAGCGACTGCAGCCCCCTCAGATCATCTTGAGGCATTTACAGTTTCTCCCCTCTCTTCCCAAGGGCAGAAGTGTCCTGGGGGGACTTTATGGTGCTTGTATCCCCATTCGTCTGTTTAGCCCAGAAATGGTTCTGAGAGCGAAGGGGGAGAGAAGGAGCACAGAGTTTCCAGTGTTTTCAGACACTGCTCTCACTCCTCCACATTCCTGCTCCTGGACTGTGCTGTCTGCGGACGGACACACAGCGGGACAGAGCTCTCCTTTCCTTTTAGTTAGCTTTTAGCTAGCTGAGGCAGAGAAGTTCCCTGGACTGTGGTTTTTCCTTTCTTTGGACCTGCTCAAAGCTGCTCTGGACTGAACACCCAGAGGAGCAGCAGCAGCTCACAGCTCTGGTCAGGCCTGGCCTGCGGCATTTCCAGTGTCAGAGGGACTGATAAGAGATTGAAAAAGCTGGGCTACAGCCCACAAAGAGGATTTTTCTGAGTTTGTCATCTCCTTTGGTGTGGCAAGAGGTTTTATTGTTTACTATTGTTCATTTTTGTGCTGGTAAATGCTTTGCCTGGTAAAGAAACAGCTTTTTTCCACTTTTCTCCAAGGAAATATTTTCCCAAACCAGCTGGGGGAGGGGCTACTTTGGAGATTTTCTCCCAAATTTGTCCTAAACCAGGACAAGAAGTCACTATAATCTTGGGCCGGACGGCTCCTCTTGGCACCATGAATAACATTCAGATGAGCACAAAGTGAGATGAAACAGGTCTTCAGGGGCTGAACGTCTGACAAACCAAAGCATGCATCTACTAATTGTCTTTGTCAGCTCTCAGTAGACAATGTTTTAACATTTACAGGTAACTGAACGCTGCCATTTCCAATACATTTACAGCAAGAATCTCTCTCATCATTAATTCTACAGACTTCTATAGATGTAAAAATGGTGCTGACATTTAAAGCATGACAACTCTAATACATGCAACCAACAGAGATGTCTACATAGTAGAAAATTAGGTTCCACACTGCTGACAATTGCTCTGATATCTTGCAATTAGCATTTGCCTTGGTAAGTAACATGTATCTGTGCACACACAGAAAACTGAAGAACCAGTTTTAAAGTCACCTTGCTGCAACAAAGAGTTTTGAATACTAGTAGCTGTCTCAGGAGGTGCAGGTGGAGCAAGGACAGACCATCCTGGAGAAAACCTGCAGGGTTGGCACGATGGCAGATGGGGTTCAGGCATCACTGGACTTTCTTCCTTCAAGGAAGGTTTATCAGTTTGATTTGGGGGTTATTTTCTCAAGGATGTGGACTTGTCCAAAGACCAGTATAGTCAATGTCCCAACGGTACCAACAGACCCAACTGTCCCTGCCTCTGCCTACAAGCCCATTTCAGCCCAGCCGGGGCTGTCAGTCCCTGTCTCAGGAGTGCTGACATCCAGCTGCCCACAGTCCTGCCCTGGCACTGAGCTGCCCAATGGCCTGGCATAGCCTCATATCTCTTATCATTATGAACCTGCCAGACAATCTGGTATGACCCCAGCTTCCCAGCCTCCCTAAGCCTGCCCTGCTCACACCTCCCAGGGATGATGGCACCAGTTCCTGGCCAGCAAATTCCCCTTCCAGTCTCCTTAAGAATCTGCTATGGCTGCCCCCTGACAGGTGCTGTGCAATGTTATCTTTGCTTTGGGAGCTTCGGTTTTTTTCTCTCCCTTGGAGGGAAGAAGTCTGCCAATGTTTCACCTGGATCTTGGAGACTGAAACCACCTGAATGCTTTGAGGTGCTCATTTTACAGTCAGAGCAAGAAACCTTTGCTTTCACGGGCTTGTCGTGTCTGTATACTCAGATATACCTGTATTGTTATACCCAGGATCAGGACTGAGCAAGAAGGCCTTAATAACTCACCACACGCTGACATAAGGGTAACTTTGGAGTGCATATTCCCAGTCTACTGCAAGCATGAAGTCAAGACCATTAGCACAGCCCTCTGTTGTGGAGGTCATGGGCAAACCCCCAGAAGAAAGAATTGCAGCAGCTTAAGATCTTGGATGCCCAGGAGCTGATTCACACCACCTTTTGCTTGCTTTCTCTTTTGTGTTGCACCCACCACACCGCCACCAAAGGAAAGAACAGCTTTCAGCAGTCACATAGTCCATGATTCTGGGTTTAAGTGGATAGTAAAGCAATACAAGCTGAGCACCTCTGAGAGCTTACAGCTTTTAGAAGGGCTCACTTCTGCTCCCACCTATGTTGCCTCCAGCAGCTTTCCCTGGCTGTTCAGTCCTTCACTTTGTTACCAGCTCTGATGCTCATCTAACTGTGCTCCAAATTCACCCAGCTCATTGATCCAGGAGAAAATACAATGGATCAAGGGTACCTCAGTCAGTTTTCCACTGAATTAGTAAACTGAATTTGGCTGTGTTACCAGGGAAGCATCACAGGCAAAGCAAAGCACAGGGAAATGGGACTACTCTCTTTTTGTAGCTGCAAACTTCTGGATAAGCTGCTATTTATTGTCTAATTACACATTAAGGTGCCAGACCTACCACTGCTATGACTAAGGTATAAGTTCATAATATAAACTTCTAAGGACCTCCAACACAGGAGATGGAAAATAGGCAGCTTAGTACAATTAACTATTGAAAGATCCCGACTAACTTCACAGGATTTTAGTGCACTCTGATCTATGAATCATGCTAGAATGAAGGTAATGTGTTTTATTCCACTTTTGCTACAAATTCAATGCCAGTTCCAAGTCAGCAGTGCTGATGACATACAAGGATTTGTACCGGCACTCCTGAGCCTACAGCTGTGGCATACCGAGTCATGAAAAACGACAGTTCTTACTCTGCAGAAAGGAGTTCTCAAGACAAGGCAATGACAATGAACTGGGTAAATAAAACAATGAAAAGTGAGGTAGAAAGAGACTAGCAGGAGAAGTCACTTGGAGCTATTTGGCAGCATATTTTTTAAATTAATTCTTTTGCTTACACTTTGAGGACTTCAGTTACAGGTTAGTAATGTTAATTAGCAATCAGAGTTACTAATAAGTTATCTTGAATTGCTAGAGTATGTATGAGTTAGGATAAATTGTAAGATAATTGTAGACTTATGTAGACTTATTGTAGACTTATGACACACCACACGTTTACTAAACTGTCATGACCACTTCATCTTTCCACAATATTTTCTTTACATGTATCATGTCATTAATTATTCCATTGCAACTATTTCTTTCAGATGATATCATGTCACAACTCTTCAGCAATAATCGAACACTGCAGTTGAATTCAGACTGCCTTTCAGTTGCAAGGGGACCTCAACTCATTAAATAGATATTATTCTAAATAAATGACTCATTTTTGGTGTGACACAAAGCAAGAAAAGAAAATTGAAAGGATGCATACAAAAAAGTGTACTCTATTTTTCTGATCTTGTCTTTTCCCTAACTGCTTACTGTATGGAATATGCCACATGGTATATCTAATGCTCTTTGTATCCTTATGTAGGAATGATTGATAATAAATTAATAATAAAGTTTATCAAGTAGAGCACCTTAAATTAAGCTCTGAAGTCTAAATGCATGTGTCTTACTGTGGCTTTTATGTGAAACTGGAAAACAGCTGGTCCTTCACTACTCATTTCAAAAGGAGTGGCGGCTTAACCTGCTTTTAAATTAAAGTAAGGGTCCTAAATGGGATTTAATTTTTTAGCAACACCTTGGTCCCCTTATCATAAAGATTGGTGCTAGTTGAACATTCTAGGTGCTGAGTGCAATACCCTGAATAAACACATGGCTTCTTGAAGAAAAGAATATTGGACTAGTGACTCTGAAGTGTCCGAATTTTTTCCAAAGTGTCTGTACTCTGCACAGATACATTTCTATACTCAAATCTGAAAACAAGTAAGAACTCTTCACATAATACCTAATCATGCCCACACTTCAAAGTGCAGCGGCAGGAGGCTAAGAAATTTCAAGAGATAATCATTCTGAAGAACAAAAAAATTTATTTTTCCTGTTAAGCTCTGATAATTTTAAAGGGCTAGAGAAGATCTTGCGTTCTATTGATGGTGTGGAGGTCAAGGAATTTTTATCAGGAGTCATATTTTGAGAATTGGTAGACCTCAGTTTTGATACTATGTCTGCCTGTACCTGCAGCATCCCTTCTCTGTCAAAAACATAATGTTGCTTCCAAGTTTATGTGGAGACTTTGTCCACATGGAAGCATCCATACACCATTAGGCCATAGTACAGCCTACTGTGGAAATTACATCAGAGGCTCATGTATAACATGGTGCTCTGTGGAGGCTTTAAGCACTATGGTTACCCTTGTCAATCAAAGTAAGACAATAACTAGAATATGCTTGTACCACATGACTAGAGTCCTGACTCAGGTCTCTAAGCAAATGATAATACAAATAAATTATAGTGGACAGCAGGCTTCTGAAAAAGAAGACTTGCCCTTTAAGGGACAAGAAATCTGATGAAAACAGGAGGTCAAGTCCTGAACAGGTATTTAAAATTCTATTAGTATTTTTATGGTTGTGGATATGATTGATTTTTGATTTTATTTGTCCTCTTTCCATTGGATTTTTTATCAAAATGAAATCTAATCACAGTCAGTAACCAGAGCTCAGCTGACAGATGGTAACTTGTTAAGGCATGGTTATGTGATTGTGTTCATCATTTGCCCCAGTCTGTACCAGAACCAGTAGCCCTTATCTGGTCTCAAAAGCTTTATTAATGTAACTCAATTTGTCTCAAATCACTCTGGGCACTACTTTACCCCCATGGTGAGACATCATCTTCTTTCAGGTTAAGTTAATAACTGACTGACTAAACAGCACTTCTTAAGCAATTTAAGTTTTGTCTTGAAGGATGAAAGATAAATTAGTTTAGAAATAGTTTTGTTACACTGACACTAAGCAAATCATTACCCTTTTCTGGGCATATAAAGTTTAAGTACACTTGAAGAACTGTCAAGTTATAGTGGTTCAAAATTGTATTGTCCTTCAGTAAAGCCACAGCAACAGGCTGAGTGCATGCTTCTGTAAAGTAAAACACAACAGCTTAAAACTCTCTTTGCTAATTAACATACAGATTAAACTGTTTCATTAAAATGTAAACCACTATGTGTTACCTTGAAGTCAGATTGACCTAAGACTGTCTGTGGTCAGTTGGTACTTCTCAGCTGATAGGGATAATTGGTTAAACCCCTCAGTTTAAAGTGGCTTCACATGCTAAGTGCATTAACCATTTCCATATTTTAACCACTTGAAGGTTAAAAGGCATTTCAATTTGAAAATTTCTCATGGTTCTGATAAGCTTGATTCTTTTTCAGTGTGTCTGAAAGCACTAGAATTCCCCCTTTGGAAGAGATGCACAAATGGATGTGTCTTTGATGTGTTTAGAGCTGTGAAAGTTTGATATTTTCAATTAAAACAAGTGCTATTTGCTTCTATACTTATGGATAATAGAGCACGTTTGACTTTTACAAAGTGCCTGTTATTAAAGCCCTTCGCTAATGTACAAAGACACTTTCATAAAACAAGGAAGAAAAGAAGCAGTCCTCTTTCAAAATGTCTCTGTAAAATGAGATGAAAGTAGAAAAAAAACTTGCAAGAAGAGTGTTCTTTAACAATAAGAGAGCTATCTTCAGCTGTTCCTGTGTATGATTTCAGTCATCATCTTTATGCCTAGAAGCACTTTTATAAACATTTGTAACAATTTAAACATATTCTATCACTCAAAACTTTTCACACAAGGGTTCTTCACCCTAACCTTTTTGATGAGGCCAGAAAACACTCATCTTGTGGTTTCCAAGGTATTCCTGAAATAGTACAATGGAGAAATAATATGCTATTGTTAGTGTTCAGGAACAACTATTACTAATTTATTACTTAATATCATTATTGAAATTTTATATGTACCTCTTATTTCTATGTACCTCAGTTTATTTATTTTCCACAAACATTTCCTGTATTATCCTCTGGAATTGCAGTTTTCAATAAACAGATTTCATTGCCTACACTTTTTGTTCTAAACATATTTCTAAACATATTTTTATCTTCTACACTTTTTGTTCTCTTTTGAATTTAGAACTGACAATGACAGAGATCCATCAATCAGAAATTTGCATAGTCATATCTGCAATCCAGATTACTCTCTGGAATGAAATGTCTGAAAATGCAATTATTATATTATGGTCTTGTTGGCCAAACTGAAGGAATAACTAGTGTGTTTTTTTCCAAACCTTTTCCCGTTAGGCCAAGAAAGGTTTTTATATTTCTTTTATTCAAAGTAAAGCTGAAAGGTTATTTTATAGAGGGAAAAAATTATTTCCAACAAAATACCTCTCAAATTGTGATTGTCTCTGAAATGGCAAAGAAAAAAAAAAGTATTATTTTTCAGGTCATATAGCAATGTTTTCAGTAATGAAGCATTTCTAATGGAGAAATCATCAGCAGAGATGTTGTTATTTTTCTGTAAAGATCTTTGTGCAAGATGCTTAAAATCTCCATTTCAGTTTCAGAATAAGGCAAAAGGATGGGCATCTCACCCACTGTCTCTTAAATATACTTATTGCTTCTCATCTCTGAGAAAGAAATTTTAACCTGGGAATGATGATTACACTGCATTATTTCACTTCTGCAGTGTACCTTCAAAAACAAAAATGGCCCATCTTTGTTTTCTGTCAAAAACCAGCACCTTATGACTTCTTCACTGCCTGTCCCATCAATCCTCCTGTCTCTAAATGATTTCTCACTTTTCACTCGTTTGTGTATTATCATTTCATAATGATAGATTTTTCATTTTTTTCTTGTTGGTGTAAGTAGTCAAATAAATAGAAAAAACAGCTAGAACAGGGTTTAGTACAGAGCATGTAGCGAAGCAGTTACAAAGAAGTTTGTCTCACAGGAGAACTAAACAGCAAAGCTTAACCATTGGCAGCTGGATTTCTGAGGCCAGAGTCAAAAAACATCTTTTTCATAAAGGATGCATTTTTATGCTTCTATGTGCCAAGATTTTTTGTTGTCTTTTGGTTTGGTTTGTTGTTTGTTTTTTGGTTTCTTTTTGTTTGTTTTTTGGTTTTTGGGTTTTTTTGTACAGTAAAATGTCAACTCATAAGAGCATCAGGTGCAACTAGAGATGCTATTATAGTTTTTGTGTTATTAGCATCCAAGAGTGCTGGGGGTGAGGAAAAGGTGCAAGAGCAGCAGGGGACTGTTGCCATAAACAGGATTTCACAGAGTCATGCGTCTTTCAGAGACATCTCCACTTACATTACTTCTAAAGTTAGCATTATTTCTCCATTTGAAATAATCAGAAATAAAACATCAGACAGGAAACACTCCCCCAGTGACTAACTGTGTTGTTTGGGTCTTTTCTTTCCCCCATTCCTCACTCCCCCCACCCTACACTACTTTGCAGAAAGAAAAGACACTAAAAGTTCCTTCTGTGAGTTGCCAAGGTGCTCCCAGCCCATTGTGCAGAATCATTGTCAGGTTAAATTAGGGAGTACAGACTCCATGAGTGTAAAAAAATCAATACTTGATGGAAGATTGCTCCCCGGAAAATCTGTTTTGATTCCAGGATTAATTCACGACCAAAGGCTCCTGCAAAATGACATGCCATTAGTCAGAAAATGAACACATTCTACCCTTGAAATTGGATGGAAATATGTCAGGTGATTGACCTATTCATTCTCTTCGCTTTCTGGGCAGAGAGAGTAGGTGTGGTAGCTGTGAATTAGGCCCCCAAACCAGGTCCATTTTCAAGCACTAAAAAAAAAAAAAAAGAGAAAAAATAGTCCAATGTGAATTGCAAGTATTCTCTAGGCCATTGTTGTAAAGCTATTGCAAATGCATTCCGTCAAGGTAAATGCATTTGTCTGGAAGGCCTGACTCTCTTGTGTTTTCTAAATCTCAGAATAAACCATACTAAAAATCTTAAAATAAAGCAGGGATTTTTTTTCTTTTGAAAAAAAAGGCTTGCAATATTAATGACAGTGTAAATTGATTGCCATATAGAAAGTAACATTCCACCCCCCTTCCTTTGCTTAGCACTTTCTTCCACAAAAACTTTCATGAAGCAAACCCAGCACTTGAGCCATGCTACCTGATCTGTGTTCAGGCCTCTTGAACAGTCCCAGTGGCAATCACAGCATTCAGCCAGGAGCCGTGGAAGTGGCCCCTGCACTCGCTTCCTGGCGCTGTGTATCCAGTGTGTTTCCTTGTCTTGCAAGGTGCCAAGATCTAGGACAAAAGGGCATTTTAATTTTTGTATTTATACATTCTGAGCCTGAACTATGTCTGCTTATACTGTTGAAACATGCTGAATATGAGGAATAGAAAGGTCATGACAGGAGATATTTGTATTTATTTATCTTGTGTGGAGTTGTCAAGGTGAATCTAACCTCTTGATAGACAGGGAGTTTCCAGTGGAGAAAGAAGTTATGGGTAGCAACGATAGACCTTGTACTTGGAGTGTGGGCAGGCATTGTATCACTCCTGGTGACCTGATTGCAGTGCACTGAGCCTGGAGAAGTTGCTCCCAAACATATTAATGATTGCAAATTTGCCATGGAGATGCAGCCATTTCAGAAACAAGTCGCCACCAGAATTTTATTTTTGTAACCACTCCAATCCAAAAACATTACCAGCATGTACATCATACTAGGATTCAAGTGATCTGGAGTTTAGCTTGAAAATCTGGAGAACCATTTATCAGGAGAAAATGCATGCCTAGGTAGAATGGAAGCAACAAACAAAATAACCAAAAGATATATTATCACTGACTGAATATTCATTAGCAGCCTAATCCATCAAACTTCTAACTGCTGACATACCAGAGAACTTCGTTTCTAAAATACAAACACTCTTAAATCTGTAATCTTTAGTCTGTAATCTGCCACCAAAAATGTCTCTAAAGTAATTTTTGAGCATTTTGAACTTGAAATTCTACACCTACTGTCTTCAGTGTCTCTTGACTTTCTCATAAAGATCTCACAGTAAGGATTGAACTTACAAAAAGCTGTAATTTTTCTGTCCAGTTCCAGTGTTTCTTTCATTTAAACCTTGAATATAACATGTGTAAATAGTAAATCATTGATGGTCCACGTGTGATTACCTGGAGTTAATGAGTAGGTGGTTCTTCTACATGAGGCCAATCTAAGCTTTTCAACATGGCCATTAATATCTACAGGGGGAAAATCTCCTTTCCAAACAGTGCCACAGAAGTGGCTAGGGATGATGATACCTGGAATGCCCAACTAATCTTTATTTCTCTAATGATTTCACAGTCTAAATGTCTTCAAAGAAAACCACTTAGAATGTCCAAACTGAGTTTAAATTCAGCAGGAGACATTTCTCTCCCCAGATTACAATGATCATCACTTTTCTACTATAATTATGCACCAGACAAATACTGTAACCTTCTGGTCAAGCATTGAGGATCCTGTCAGACAGGCTTTACTGTGTTACACAGAATTAATTATTATTTCTGTTTGGTGGGAACACTGGAGATCTAATACCCTCAAAACAACAAAAGGGAATGATGACTTATGTTAATACTACAAAGTAAGACCAGTTGTTTCCCCCAGAATATGTCCCAGTCACACAAGGAGAGTCTTGTCTTTAATCCAAAAAGTCAAAGCAGACACCATTTCATTTGAAGAAATAATAGAATCCAACTCTTCGGCCTTTTTCTCATTTAAAAGCAAAGTGTCATATTTCCTTGTCTCAGAGAGATAGCAACCTCACAGAAACAGATCTTCCATGCCAAGACAGGAACAGTGAACCGTTCTCCAAAGTCCCTTTCCTCTGCCTATTAGTTTCAGAAGGGATCTTACAAGATTATCTTAGACCAGATGCCAAAGTGCTAACACCAGTTATAAAATGAATCCCATTCTTCAAGTGCATATCCATACACCTGCAGAAGAAATATCAAAATTACCATCTCTTAGATAAGACATTCAGAGGCTTTCCTAATTAAAGACACTGTCCCTTTCTCAGTGTCAAAACTGATTTCAGTGGAAACAGGAGCAATCCATGAAGTGCTTTGAGGCCAGTGGATGCAGCTTAAAAGTGCCTTGGAGGAAATTTGGTTATAGGCTTAACCTGCAGCAAACAGACTAGATTGGATGTTATGGGAAAAAAACTTTCAAGGCAAGGCACACGGACATCTGTGAGTAAGAGCCTACCTAAGCAATCAGGAATTATTTCATTGCATCTCATTTTGTTTCTAAACAAGAACTGAAATTTTATAATTCTGTCACAGTTTTGATACCCTCTTGTTCATTGGGGGAGTGGGGGTGTCATCTAGAAATTTATCATTGCAGAAGATATATCACTGCAGGCATGGAAGGTGTGCAAGATGATTACAAGTTTCAATAGCACAAGCTGCCAGACGTTATGAAGGTAGCATAACTTTTGGGATGCTGTTACATTGTGGATGCACATTTCCAGACATCTGCTTATACTCCAGGCTCTTAATTACTATGATCTTCTTTTCTCTAAAGCCATTTTTTGCTTTCTTTCTCATTTCCAACTCTCAGTCCTTTCATCTATATTGTCTGAATGTACTGATTTTGTATTTTGGATACTTTGGGCATCTAGTCTCAACTCTAAGGACATCCGATATAGGCTGATAATCAACTAATCTTCATGAACTATTATGTGAATAAAAGGTTGCAGGAATGAGGGGCTTTGCCCAAACATTT
Organism: Chloebia gouldiae; assembly: GCA_003676055.1. Classification (NCBI taxonomy): domain Eukaryota; kingdom Metazoa; phylum Chordata; class Aves; order Passeriformes; family Passeridae; genus Chloebia; species Chloebia gouldiae. The sequence continues at coordinate 51,516,256 of QUSF01000003.1, read as the reverse complement.
TTAAATTATTTTGAACTATTCTTCAGTGGACATAACTTGAGCCAAATGAGCTAAGGTTTTCTTTTTTTCTTATGAGAAGGGGACCATTACTAGGTTGTACATGAAATAAAAAGGGAATAAAAGACAGTTATATACATATGCAGTTTTGTGTCTGCCTGTATTCGTATCCTGTGTTAATGTGTCAGTAGAACATTACTCCTATTTTCAACTGTTCTTAGCCAAGTTTCATACTTAATGGATCTAGAACTTGAGATAAATTGACAAATTATTCTAAGGCTTTTGGTGGAATTTGTCCTTCAAACTAAGAATAAAAATTGCTCCTGAGAGCATGGAAAAATACATTCAAATTACAAGTCTAAACTGGCCTTGATTTATTATTTAATTAATTCAGCAAATTCTATAAATAAAGCCCTGTATGTCTCCTAGACCTACAACACTTACGTACTTCCCTAAAGAACTCTGAACTACCTCATTTTCCCGTGCACCCTAAATATTGGTAATGGCTTGTGGTCCATCTTTTGATCATTCCTATGCATGGCCACTGCTATATACTCGTAAGTGTGGCCAAATTTTGTTATATATTGTCATGCTTTAGGAATGGTACTCCCCAGTTTAGCGCTCATACTGAGACTCTTCAAACCATGTTCTCACTCACTCCCCCTCTGTCCCTTGCTGAGGGCTGGAGAGGAGAATTGGAGGCACATAAGGTGAAAAACAATGGACTGAGGTGAGAACAGATTACTGGAAACAGCACCACCCCACCACTCCCTCTAACAAGCTACCCCATCCAGAAGGAACCCCTTCTCCCTGGAAGACTCTATTCCTCCCACCCTGGCAATGGTGAGGTAGTGTAGAATTAGTTTTGTGTCCTAGCCAGGCCCATCCTGGCTACTACAAAAATTAACCCTGTCTTGGCCAGAACCAAGATATGTACAAATTCAAAGGAACATGCCTGTTCTTCCACGGTGAACACCTTTGCTTCTCATTCTCAACTGGATCTGGCATCTTTTCCACAGCATAGGAATAACCTTCCCTTAGGACAATCCCTGTCCATATGAGAGATGTGGTAACCACCTGCATTCAGGCCAAAATACAAACTCATTCCCACCAGGCTCTGAGTAGCCCTTCCATTTTCCTCTGCCTGTGTGTCTGCCTTGTGCCTGATCATGAAGTCTTGAGTTCTCTGGACAAGTACAGATGAATATGTAACACAATGATCATTCAATCACAAGAAATTTAAGGAGAAAGAAATTAAACTTTTCTAATGAATATGGCTAAAAAAGGAGGTAAAGATGGATTGAGCTCATCTAGGTATCACCTTACTAAAATACTGTTAAAGATGCAGACATTTCTTCCAAAAGACTGAAAATGGACCTTGATGCCAATGATCAGAAGAAGAGCAATAATCCTGTAAAGCCAGAAAATTAACTGCATGTTGCAATCAAGTTTCTTTGTGAAGTTCTAAATGCTTTCTTAGAAAAATCTCTATATATTAGTGACTTTAAAAGAAAATCTACAGGGAGCTGAACTCTTGATACGGCTTCCAATCACAGTTTGCACATATAGTTCATAACAGTTAATGACATTTTTCTTCTCTTCAATTTCACATAAAAACATAAAAAGGAAAGTTGCAAGAATTTGTCTATAGCATGATGGCTGTGGTCAATATCTTACTATTTGCTCTATCAATGTCATGAAAATATTGTTTAATAATTTAGAAGCAACCATGTAATTTTCTTCCCCAGTAGTAGCAAATTAGGCACTTACTAAATAATTGACAAAAATACTTAATTCTAGGGGTGCTTTGAGGAACACACTATTAGCTGACAGATTTTAAAACTATTTCTTTCATTAGTAATTATATTTTTTTATTATTTTCATGTTAATTCTTACCAGTGTAGGAAACAGCATAGCTTGATAGGTCAGCCTTCTCATTTTTAATAATTAACAACACTTTGAGAAAAAGAGAGAGGGACTCATGCAGGCAATTAATGAAATGGGGGTAGAATTCACACAGGTGGGTTATGCAATTTCAGGCTTCATATCATGGTGCATTGAGTTTACACACCTATTTCTATTAAGTTTCTGCAAAAATTAGAATTTGAAGGAGAAATTACAACAGTTTAAAATAATGACAAGTACAGTTTTCCAAGCAGCTTGAAAAAAGACAGTTTTAAATAATGAGCAAATTATACATTTTTAAATCTTTATAGGAAAAGCATGTCCATTGTTTCATAGAGCTACCTTCTTCAGACAAAGAAGCTGAAATAGTGGCATCAATATTCATTAAAAACACCTGTAACATAGGAATGTAAGTTCCACATTGTCAAAAAACCAAAGGAGGAATTCCATTATGAAGCAATATCTGATAATTAAGTGAGAGTGGTTCATGGGTGATTCTTCTTTCAGAAAGGAAAAACATAACATTTAGATGAATTCAGCTGGGTCCCACTGACAATACTGAGGGATTACCACTGCATTTCATTTTGGGCGACTGTTCATTCTGAGCAAACAGCAAGGGAAATTGTATACCATTGTCCAATTGCACCAATGGTAGGCATATCAACGAAAAGACTTGTGTAATGAGTTAGGCAGATTTGCTCAGAAGTAGAAGGCTCATCAGTTATGTTGAACAAATGTTTGATATTTTGCCCTTACTTATTTTTGCAAAAACCTCTAGGAAAAGAACTGGAGTAGAGACTATGAGCACTTTAACCAAGGTCTCTGTAACTGAGTTGATGATTCCAGTAAGTTTATACTTCTTCCTCCAGGGAAAGAGATGTTGCTGATTATTTATTATATGGGCTCCAAGGGCTACCAAGAGCAGCTCCAGTGCTGGCATAATTTGCAATGAAACACTCTCATGTGGTGCACAGGACCCAAGCTGGAGGAAGCTCAGGAGAAGATGATAGAGCTGCTAGGAGCCTACAGCTTGCATGACACCAACAGAAATTACCTGAGTGGGGCCAGGAGCAATGGCAGCCAAGCCTACACACAGCTCAACCAGGGAGCTCTGCTATCCACCCAGCAGAGAGCCATGGTCTCTCTAAGCTCAGCATCCACCACAGCTGACCCAGCTTCCCAGACAGACCTCAGTAAGAACACGCTGCCAACCAGGTGTCAGCTGCTCTGACAGCAGTACTGGCCAGCAGCAGTAAGCACCTCTGTGGGACAGGTAGAGGGACTCCTTCACTTAGTGCAGGAGCCCTGAGAGCAGGTCAGTAACTTGAGGATTATCTGGGAATGATAGAGCGACAGACCACTGGAATCACACCCTACCTTCCCTGAGACAGGCTTGACAGCAGACAGCATGTGTGGCACAGAGGATTCCCTTTCCACCTGGCTGAACACAGTGACGGAAGGTAGAGGGACAGTGGCAACAAGCTCCTGCCCAGCACAGCAGGCACATCTCCTCTGACTGCTCCACCATCCCAAGCGCCCTGGCATAACAGGCAAGAGGCTCTGCAAGTGCAACCAAGCAATAACAAGGAGGACGATTCACCTGGCACAGAGTGAGATTAAACTGGGCTATGTCCTGCAAGCCCCACACTGCCACTCACTCACTTCCCACCATCAGGATAAGAGAGAAAATTGGAAGGGTAAAAGCTGAAAAACTCATGTGTTGAGATAAAGACAGTTTACCAGGGAAAGCAAAAGCCGTGCACACAAACAAACCAAAACAAGGAATTACTTCAATGCGGGCAAGTGTTCAGTCACCTCCAGGAGAGCAGGACCTCATCACATGAAACAGCTACTTTGGGAGACAAGTGCAGTCACTCCAAACATTCCTCCTTCTTCCTTCTTGCTCCCAGTTTATGTACTGAAAATTATCTCATATGGTCTGGAATATCCCTTTGGTCATTTGTGGTCACCTGTCCCAGCTGTATCTCCTCTCAGCCCCCCATGCAACCCCAACTTCCTCACCACTATGGCAGTAAGACAAGTAGAAAAGGCCTTGGCTTTGTGTAAGCCCTGGCCAGCAATAACCAACACATCTCTGTATTATCAACCTTGTGCTCAGCACAAATCCAAAGCACAGTGCCACACTAGCTAAGAAGAAAATTAACTCTACTCCAGCCCAAACCAGTACCCACAAAAGAAATGAAATTACTTTTCTACTCATCTCACAGAGCTGAAGGTCCTGTCCTACATACTGTATGAAATGCAGGTGACATGTGAAGCTCTGCTGTTGAATGTTCAGATATCTGTAATTCTTCTGTTCATGGCTTTAAATGTTCTGACCACTGTCATAGAAGTGAAGATGTGCTAGATGTTATTATGTTTTTTAAAAATAAATTCCCTAGGCTTAAAAACAATAGTATCTAAGTGGTACAAATTACCAGGCTTGCCATTCACACCTTACCGAGGTAATGAAGTGGAACCAGAGTAAGTTGCCATCTGCTACAGTTTGGGTCTAGACAGTTTTCTGCAAGACTAAGTTAACTGGTCCGCAGCACATCTGTTTTTCCTGTGATCTGTGATGCCTGTAATTGCCCACTGCAAAAATATAAAAGCATTATTTTAAGACGACAGTTGAGAATTTGCAGCAGATTACTGGAGTCAGTGAAAGCTGGCAGGCCATCTCTGAGGGTTTCTTATCTTCCACCTCTGACTGGTATTGTGGAAAAACTGAGTGTCCATGTTTCAATAAGACACTGTGGTCTCAGCCTTATAGGCTGGAGAATTAAAATTTGTAGTGATTCTACAGCTTTACATATTCCTTAGGTTTGTGTTTTTCCAATAGGCTAATTTAGGTGCTGATGTTTGTCACAGCAGAGTTCAGTTTTACTATTGTGTTAATAGCAATTCATTATCATAAAATACTCTCAGGAAGAAGTCAGAACTGTTACTAAGATTTAGAATCCTAAGCAGAGTCAGAAGAAATTTTAATTCATCAGGTTTTAATGTTTCTTTTAAGGAAAGGTTTTACCTTATTAATAAGGTATATTTTCGTGTTATGTTTCAAAACCCCTCCCTGCTGTAAAAAATTTCTGTGGCTATAATAGGGAATTCATTTTGCTATGGGATTGGAGGGAATGTTTGATTTTGTTTGCTTGTTTTACCAATATGGATGCTTGGGGGAGGGTGGGAGAGGTTTGGAATACAGAGAATGAGAGGTTGAAAGTAGTGACTTTGCAGAGATTTATGAGGTCCTCTTGGAGAAGAGGTATTACCTTTTAGTCTTACGGATTTTTTTCCCAAAGATAGGAAATTATCTTTCTCTTCACAGACAAAATATATTTCCAGGAATCTCAGCAATGGCCTGATTTGAACAGGTAAAGCTGAATCTATGAGAAAAATTATACACATTGACAACATGACTTTGCCCATCTACTATGTTAGGCATCCACTTTTAGCAAAAAAAAAAAATTTGGACAAAAGCTCTGAATGCTGAGAATGAATTATTTCAGTATGGCTGTGTTACTAAAGAAAACATCATATAATAAATAAAATATTTGGTCTTGTTCACTGCAAAAAGTCTGTGCTATATTATACAGGTGTCTGTGACTAATCCACCTCTCTCAGATAAATATATAGTCAATGTTTGTCTTATTCACTGTAACAACAGAGAACCAAGTAAGTTTGAAAATGGAAATAACTACAGCCATTCCCTCAGATGTGTTCCTTGTAGGGAAGTAAAATGGGTAGCATATAAGTTTGTCTTTGATGTACACGCATGAAAATTGCTAAGGGAAATTAAACTGAAGGGATCAAATCATAGTAATTTTTTATGTCTGTTTTGGATTGGTTTTCACAGGATAGGTCCAGTTGAAGTATAAATTTAATCAGTCTTGTAATTGGTAGAAATCAGAAATGTCAGATCATTGTCAGTGTGGGAAGCAGAGTATCTGTGAGGAGGACTTGCTTCGAACACTGGAAGAATAGCACAGAACAATTTTCTGTCAAATAAATTCTTTAGCTGTTCTGGTTTAGGGTAAATTTGGGAGAAAATTTTAAAGAGGTTTTTTAGAAAGTAAATTTAAGTGGCATTTTTTTAAATTGGCTTGGGAAAAGATTTTATGAAGAAAAGTAGAAAAATTGTTTATTTAATAGGTAAAGCTTTTATTAGTGTAAAATGGATAATACTAAATAATATAACTTTTGGATGCTTTGAAGAGATGATAAACTTTGAAAACTTGTTTCATGGTTTGTAGTTTGGCTTATTTAGTTTTTTTCTTATTTTTTTGGTGTAGGAAATGTTGTGGCCCAGGCCCAGCCCAGTGGGCCATAAGTGTGAGTTGTTGGTGGTTGTTTAGGTTTTCAGTTTAGAGTAGCTTTAAATAGTTCTAATAACAGAAAAAAAATATATAGTTTAGGAATTTTTGTTTTGTTTTAGCTAGTTAAAATTAATTAAATTTAAAGGAGGGTTCTGTTTTGTTGTTTATTTATTTGGAGATAACATAGCTTAGGAGTAGGAATGTGGAGGAGTGAGTGTAGTGTTTGAAAATAAATTGTGCACTTTTTTTCTTTTTGTTTTTAGAATTAGTTTTAAAGGTGTAAAACTTATTTTTGGGTTAAATAGATGAATGGGGATATAATATAGTATTATAAAGTTATTTTAGGATATTTCTTTTTTTATTTTTATATTGTCAGCTTATTAATAAAATTAATATATATATTAATTATATAAATAAATATTAGATATATAGTATATAGTTATATATAGATAATGACAGTAATATTTAGTAAATAGTGAAATTTATATAGAGTTTCATTTAATAATTCAATTTTTTGAGGTATATATTATGTTTTATTTTTTGTGCATTATTTATTATGTGTAATTTGTTTTTTGAGCAAAGGTAATTTTAGGGATGGGTTTGTTTGTACTTGAGTTAGAATTCATTTAAATTGTTTTTAATAATATTTTGATTGCATTATTGGGATTATGTTTTTATTTATTGTATATAGGGGTTTAGATTGGGTAGGGTTTGTTTGGTTGGTGGAGCCTTGGGTGACAATTAACTAGGTAATTTTTATTAGATGTTGTTTTTAATTTTTGAGGGATTTTTTTATTTAATGTTTTTAGGGTAGTTATTAATAGTTTATTGTTTTTTTTTACTTTGTTTGTAGATGGTGTATGATAGAGGATATTGTACACTTATTCAATGTTATGTTTTTTAGCTTAGGGGTTGATAAGGTTGTTTTTGAAATGAGTCCTATTTTCTCATTAAATTTATTAGAGCTATTATGCTTCTAAAAGATTTGGTTTTTTAAGCTTATGATGGTGTTATGGGCCGTAGTGTGAGGTATAGGTAGGTTTTTAGTTATTTAGTGGTGGATTTTATTATTGTGAGTATGTAGTGTTTGCTTTGGTGGGTTTGAGGCAGTGTGATGTAATTAATTTGTTAGGCTTTTTTATATTTATATTTGGACTATTCTTTATTATAGGGGTTTTAATTGTTTGGTTTGTTTGATGATAGTATACATTTTATATATACTATATTTATACTACATTTATACTACATACATTTTATTTATGGAAAATTTGAGAAATATTGTTTATGGTTAAATTTACTTTTTGGTTTTGTGCTTATTTATAGGTGGTATTTTTACTTTGATGATTTGAGGTATTATGGGATTATTGGGCTAAGAATAAATTTTTGTGTTGTAATTCAAATTTATTCTTCACATTTTATTTTTTTATCTTGATTTATTTGTTGATTGTTTTGGGGTTTTTTATTAGTTTTATTTTTGGGGATATAGGTATTTATATGGTGGAATTTTATAGATAGTTTTTATATTTTGGTAGTGATTTTTTTTTACTTTTTAGCAGCTTAAATAGGATTTTTTTATAATGTCGTTAATTAGGCTTTGGGCTTTTTTAGCTATTTTTATAGAGTATTGGCTGCTATTAATGAATTAGCATGAAGGTATAGTTTTAGTTTTTTTTTTTTTAATAATATTTAGGGTTAGTTGAATGGTTTAGTAAGTTGATTTCATTTTTTTTAGTAGTTCTTGTGATTTGTTGTGTGCTTTCTGCCTCTTGCGGTAGGAGCAACAGCCATTGGTTGAGGCTGGTTGTTTTTAAACCATTGTCTGGTTTAGCCAGTAGTAGCTGGTAGTAGCCTGAGTAGCTGGGGTGTTGGCTGCAGCCTGAGTGACTGGGGGAGCTGCTGATTTATCCCCCTGCCCCCTTCCCTTGTCTGCTGCCCTACAGCATCTAGCCGGGTGTGATGAGCATAGGCCAGAGCCCAGCTTATTGCAGTGATCTTTTTCTACTTAGAGGCATCGTGGCACTTCTCTTTCAAGTATTTCCCCACCTCATCTGGATTCTGAATTTGGTCATGTGGAAAGTCCTAGGCTATAGGGTCGGAAAATTCCTTCAGGGTTTGGCCCATATCCTCCCATTCTCCACACCACTCGGGATTTTCCATCTGGGGTAGGGAGTCTCATCAGCTCCTCTGGAAAACTCAGCCCTCATTCTAGACAAGTGGCAGAACATATAGAGGAAGCCTACCAGATTAAACACCAGGAAGGTGGTATCCTTGGCATTTAGGGGAAACTGAACATTCTCAAAAAGTGACGTAACAGATTCAAAGGAGAAAAAGGAAAGGAAAGTCTAAAAAAGCCTCATTCCCTGCTCCTCCTCTAACAAGCTGGGTGCAATTTTTAACAAATCCCCAAAACATGCTATTGGAATTGGGATGCAGGATAGGACGAAGAAACATAAACCATACATATATGGAACAAACTCCAGTACCTTTGTAAACTCCCTGTAAATCATTAGCACTGAGCCCAACACAATAGTTATTCTAATCTGTGCCCCTCTACTGTAAAAACTGCATGTTAGGGGCAATACTGGAGCTATTTCCAGATAAGAAAACAAGCCTAAGGACCAGAAAGGTATTAAAACTTAAAAAAGCCTAGGGACCAGATACACATGAAGGCCTCCACACTGAGAGGCATGATTAATTCAAGCAACATGGCTACTGACTGCTTTATCCCACTACAGAGTAAGCACAACCAAAATGCAATCTGTACAGGTTTTTTCCACTTTCTCAAGGCACATATTGGGTGCCAAAAAAATGTATTTGTTTTGGTTTAGGGTAAATTTGGGAGAAAACTTTTAAAGGTGTTTCCTCTAGAAAGCAGATTTAAGTGGCCCCTCCCAAAACTGGTTTGGGAAATGATTTTTTTGGGGAAAAGTGGAAAAAATTATTTATTTAATAGGTAAAGCATTTATCAGCACCAAAAAAAATGAATTATATTAAACAATAAAACGTCTAGCTGCTTCAAAGAAATTAAAATCTCAGAAAATTTCTTTTGTGGGTTGTAGTTTGGCATATTTAATCTCTTATCAGTCTCTCTTGTGCTGAAAATGCTGAGCTCAGGCCCTGCACAGTGGGCCACAGGTGTGAGTTATTGGTGGTTTTTTTGGGTTTTCAGTCTAGAGTAGGTTTAAATAGTTCTAAGAAAGAAAACAAACTGTAGTCTAGGGAACTTTTTTGCCTCAGCTAGCTAAAAGCAACCTAAAAGCAAAGGATAACTATGTCCCACCATCTGTCAGTCCACAGACAACACAGTCCACAAGCAGGAATGTGGAGGAGTGAGTGCAGCATCCGAAAACAAACTCCATGCTTCTTCTTGCCCCACTTCGCTCTCAGAACCAATCTTAAAGGTGGTTCTTATAACTTATTTTTGGGCTAAATAGACAAATGGGGGTAAAATTTAGCATTATAAAGTTACCCTAGTGCATTAGGAAACCAGTAAAACACTTTTAAAAGACTTTTGATTAAAGTGCCAGTGTTAAAGTATGTTTCTTTTGATTTTTTAGAACAATAACATAAATTTGGAAGGAGGTAATCTGGTTCAATCACCCTGTACATCCCCAAAGCAAGACAACTTCTAACTTCAAGAAGCAAAGTATACACTGTTTTGTGGCATTTTTAGAAGTACATACATGTTGGAGAATAATTTTTGTCTGTAATGTACTATTGCACACTCTGGTTCTCTTTCTGTCTTCATCCTCCATATTTTAGTAGTACCAAAAAAAAAAAAGGCAGAAAAGGAAAATCTAAGGTTCTTCTCATTATGGTAACTGTAAAATTTTACTTTTATTATTGTAGAATATACTTTTTATTTAATTTTTTTTTCCTCTGACTTACGCTATCCCAAGGTTTTGTAGATAACTGAGCGGTCATTTCAGCTGTTACAGTGCATGGGCTGTAAGTCAAATAATATTGACCATATTGTCACTCCTTGATTCCCTTGCCACATTCTCTCACCTCAAAAAAAATGTAAATAAACAAGATAGAATAAATTAAGTCTCCAATCTTTTAGGAATATAGCATGTAGCTTGTTAATTGAGGGGAAGTTATTTCAGAAGGCTAGAAGGTCTCAGAAATTTTTGACAATAAATCCAGGAAAAGATAAAACCAGTGGCAAAGTCTTCAGGGACGCTTGTAACAGATAAGAGAGATGTACCAGACAGTGAGAGATACCTTACAGCTATGATGAAAATAGCTAGAGGAAAATTAGTACAGACCAGAAGAACACTCCAGTACTCCCTACCAAAACCAGCCAAAACATATGAGAGAAAAAAGTAGACAAAAGTTTCTGGGATTTGGCCACAAGGATGACCAGAGTGACCGTCAGCAAAAATTAGCTCCTATTGAGTGCTGGACTCACAATTAAAACTATAGTAGTGAGATGAAAAATAGGGAAAATATCAAGGATTTAAGTGACTAATTAAAGAGGAAGGGTTGTCTGAACAAGGCTTGCAAAAACATTGTATACTTTTAGGAAAGGAAAAACATTCATTTGTGAGATAGTTTCTGTACCAGAGTTGCTGAGCCAGCTGTCTTATTTTCCAGCACTATCTTCTATGGCTCAAAGAAAGTAGAGCTTGCAGGACAGGAATTGAATAGAAATCCCAAATTAAAGCAGATGTTAAATGACAAGGGAATAAAAAACTTCTGAGGACTATTTAAAATTTATGTAGAACATACACTGTATCATATATTTTACAAATAGGCTTGCATGAATACCACAGAAGGATTTGTTTGACCACAAAAAAAAAAGGAGAAACAGCACACCTAATTTCCAAGCAGATACTGGTAGCATCAGAAGCTGTACAAAGTACATCATCTCGTTACAATATAAATCTCTGCCCCCCACCCACTGATGCTCCTTGTTCCAGTAATCATTTGTAGTGAAATTCCAGGGAGAACAGCTAATAGAGTCACAGCAGTACACCTGCATTATAACAGGAGGGGACTGCGATTACTGGAGGAGAATTTAAACAACTCAGGATTATGTGATACCCCAGCTGTTCTAGTTCACAGAAAGACCTCAGTGGACTTAGGTAATTTTTTCAAAATCACTCACCACCCACAGCATTCTTCAGTTCTCTGTACAGAATAATGCACTGTTGGCTCATGAAAAAGAGGAAAATGACTGACACTCCCCCAATTAGAGGGTCTCGCTGTCACTTTTGCCATCCACTGATATCCAGTATAACAAGAATATCAATATGACTTCAATTGAACTATCACACCGTGTATCTAGGCGGATTAAGCAGTAATAAGAAACACACTGGATGACAGGAGATAGGGATTGTTCTGCCTACGTTATGGAATATTGGAAGGGGGCAGCTGTTCAATCAATACTTGTTCTTTACGGAACCTGTTGACTGGGAAAGTTGCAAGGGGCATTTTTAAAGATATAAAATGGAGGGGAGCAAGTCTATGCTCGCTATTCTTAATGTCATGTTATCCATAGTTAAAGTTGGATTACTAGTACAGCATATAAATGCATGTTTCCACCTGTTCTCATGAATGTAAACATAGGTTATCATAGGTTATCTCAGTAGGCCACAACTAAAAACTCCCCTTTACACATCTCCCTCCCCCACCAAAAAAAAAAAAAAAAAAAAAAAAAAGACCTCATTGGAATATAAAATGAGCAGACAAATGTACCTGACATGAACAAGATATTAATATGAACGTCCTCACTACACTTCCCACAAGATCTGGTGAAATTTTTGTGAAAAATCAAAAATTAAAATTATATTGTAGATATTCTTTTAACTGAAACATTATCACCTACTAATATGAGGTAAAATGGCTGATTCTATACTTCAGCTTTTTCTTGAGTTCTTGAGTGCATCTCAATGGAAATATCATGACCTAATGCTGATATATATATATAAAATTTGATTAACGTCTAATGTAAATCTAGTGCAGTCTAAAAACCAAAGTTGGAGGGCAAAAAATGTTTTTTTTAGGGGCAGAATGAAGTTTAAATTTGTCATAGATAGATCAAAGTCATTTGAAAAAGGTACCAATACAGCAATGTGGGTAGAACAATGAGATAGAATTCAGAACAGACAATACAAACATACCTTTATTTTCCTTTTAAATTTTGTATTGAAATGAATTTACAGCGTAATATGTAAATTCTTGTCATGTCTAACTAGATATACAACTGTGCCATATTTTCATAACAAGGTCTTATCCTGAGTAAGGCAAAGCTGGATTTCTGACTGCTCATTTGGTAGCCATGAAAGACCTTGACAGATTCCAATTCCTTCTGAGACAGTTTTCTATCAAAAAAACTGAAAAAGGAAACAAAAGCCCACTGATTCTACTTACCAAGCCTCATAACTTCTCCATACATGTAACACTTTCCAATTCAATGGCTTTATAATTTCTACAATGTCAAGGATATATCAGAACACTGTCTATACCCTGGCATTTTCTTCTTCCACAGTAGCCTATCAAGAGCTACTGAAAGAAAACGAACCATTTCTGTTTTGAGCTAGGAACAAAACATATAGAGGTGCCATGGCTTTCCGAATTCTTGAATCTTTCTGTATGAAAGATGAAAGAAGATTTGAAATCATGCCCCTTTAAATACTTTTCTAAAGTTATTATTATTATTATTGTTGTTGTTGTTTTTGTTGTTGTTGTTGAATTCTTAGAGATTTCCTGCCATTCCCAAAATTTAACATTGTAGTTCCTTAAGCAATACTGTTGTCAGCAGAGATTTGGACCCAAAGAAAATCAGAAGCAAAAGTAATACCAAGGTTTTCTTCTTCAGGTCAGTCTTCTCCTAGATGATCAAAGGAAATCATTATGTGGTAAATAAGCAGAAAAGCCACCATTCAGGAAGAGACTATTTGGCAGCTTAGGACTGAACTGGATTTTTATGGTTATAGAGAGGATGATAAAAACCATCCTGGAACTGTTCCCTAGCCATTTTCATACCCTTTCTCCTCTGTATCTGTTTATGAAGTTATGTGATAGCATTACACATATTAAATGTTCTTTAGTTTGCCATTGACATGATGACAACTGAGAGCTCCTCTCTGATTAGCAAGATGGATTGGGAATGCACTCATGTGGCTGCTCTGTGCTGAAAGTCACATTCTCATCCTGCGGGATCTATTTATGCACTGCTGCTCACTTCATTTTTCCAACCCTTACTTAGGGCTCTGTGTATCTTGCAGATTAGATGCAATTCTCTCTCCATAATTCAGAATTTCAAGGAATCTTTGCACCTTCTTATTTATCTCTCAGAGACATGTTAGTGATACTTTCAGCTTTATTGTGATCTACATGTACATTTCTTCCACCATACAGGACTTAAGTTTTCTTTAGTTTAGTTCTGATTCTCTCTGTGCCTCCAGCTATGTTCAGCTAGTGTTTTTCCCAGATCAAAACGTCATTCCATTAAACCTTCATGCCTTCCATCCCATCAAAATATTGATGAATTTTCCCAGAAAACACCCTGGGAGCTGAACACATGCCAGTTCCACTTGCTGTTTTTGCTGGACTGAAACTTTGAGGCCTGCATAACTTTCTGCCTCAGGTGACTCTCAGTGATTTGGATTTTCTTATGTCTTCAAGTTCAGAGCACTGACTGTCCTCCATAGTATTATTGTGGACTGGTTGAATTTCTTTGCCTGGTGAGCTCAAAATGTTTCACAAGGATTTAATCCTGATTTTTTTCTGTAGTAGCTCCCAGAATTTTTTATTCCACTCACAGACTCACCTCCTGCTGGGTACATATCTAGTCCTTAAAAATTGCTCTTAGGTGTCTCAGTTCTGGTTTCATCTCTCTGGTTTCATCTTCCATTTGTATTTTTCATTGTTTGCAACTATCTACTACCATAATCTTCAAATTTCCTTATAACAGTTGTAGGATTTCTTTCCTTTTGTCTGAATTGCATTGAAATTATTAGGCACATAGAGCACTTCAAAGACAACTATTCTAGAAATAGGGCAACCTTCTAAATCATTTTCTCTGTTGCTGGCATCCTAATCCAGATGCTTGGAAGCACAGCATGACAGGCTATTTAAAACTTCCTGTGAGTTTTCCAAATCTCCAGAGAGTTTTGGCTCCAATGAAGCTTTTAGTTACTTTATTCTTTCACTCCAGCTCTTTTCTTGTTCCATTTTACAAAGACCAGGAGGCGATCAGCAACCATTCAGAGCCTACCATTCCCACTAGAGTTCTGCTTTATTTGATTGTTCTTGCCAGCTGCTTTGTGCACAGTCAGAGGGAGCAAATAAGCAAGTACTCTTACCATGTACAATGAGCACACAACTACCTGCATGAAGGAAGAGGTGACAAAAGTTACTGTGAACTCTGAAAAGAAGCAGGCAAGGAATGGCAGCTCTCATCACCCAGTGAGAGTGGGTGAGGGAGAGGGCAGGTGCTCAGCCCTGGCTCTGACATGTGCCCTCAAATCACTAAAGCATGCAGATCTTGGTGTCTCTTTTTTTCATGTACATCAGATCATTTCTTATCGGAAAGACACAAGATTTACAGTTCGTGCTCTTGTCAATCCCAAAAGAGCCAGATATTCTGTTGCTACCATCAGAGTCCTGTGGGTTCTAATAGCCCTGATCAGCCACTCTCCACGCCCTTGGAATATTGGTCCAGGAACCTTAGCTCAATTCAGCTCATCACACCCACTTCTAGCATAGGCGGAGTCACAGGAGTGCCTGTCTCTACTCTTGAGTCTGGCCTTGTTTCCTGGATCAAGCTAAGATGTGTGTTCCAAGTAGCTGCCATCTAGCCCTGTGTTCTGGATGGACTTGGGATACTCAGTGCAGCCTTGTTTACAGCCCTTCTCCAGTCAGACCCTGGACATGGCTGATTTCCTCACTATGCCAGAGGCTGTTGATAGACCCTGCTTCAAACCTCCAGTTTTGCGTCTTTAGTTTGAGCCCTGTCGATGGTACCCTGTCAGTGAGATGCTGTCCTGCCCTGGGGTCAGCCATTGCTTGGCTCCTGCCATAGTGTGGCCCTGTTTATGTTGTTCCCCAACAGGTCTCTTCTCTCCCTTGCAGAGAAGAGCCACTTTATAACATGAAGGCTCCTGATGGAACAAATTGTACAGGTAAGTCAATGCACAGAGTTTTATGTTTTATTACATGACTTTATTTATCCTAGACCTATGCAGGTGCCATACAATGCAAATTTTCATCTCTGCTTTTTCAATAAAAATATCTAAACTTGCCACATTAAGTGACCCATAGCTAGACTGGCTGGTCTGTACTTTCCCACTGTTATATTATAGGGGAATATGTCCTAAACACGTTCAGCTCAAACACTTCCCAGATGACGAGCATTGAGCCGAGATATAACAAAAATCGAATTAGCAGAGGGCTTAGTCATAAGAATTAGGAAGGCAGGAAAAGTTCTGTGACAACTTTCTCAAATCCAAAACTTTATTCTGAAGTCCCTAGAGAAGACTGTCAAACCTCACTCCACAAGCACGGAAAGGGATGAAAGCAAGCTGCTGTCCCTAATGTAACAGCATCTGCAGAAGCCATGCTAACAGCTGAGAACAGTTTAGAGGAAAGACACATAATATGTAACAGTTTCTTCTAAATGTACTAAATGTAGTGGGGAATGATGTTGCCCTATACGGACTTCACCAGTAACAGTGTCCTGTGTAAGACTCCTGCTGGGATGGGTGTTTGCCCAGGAGAAGTCACAAAAAAGCTGTGCAAAAAAAGGAAGAAAATTACACTTCTCATTTCAAATATCACATCTGAACATTTAGTTACAGAGCTACAAGATATAACAGTACACATAGTAGCAGCGCAATTCTGCATTTAAACACATAATTTTCTGCTAATAGGGGTCTACAAGGAAGTTTCTTGCGACATGTATTTAAAAGCAGTCAGCCAGGTAGACTGCTCTTCCAATTAAGAAATTTTACATGAGGTTTACTTCAAAGCCACATGAAAAACTTCAGTGAATGCCAAAGGAATTAAATATTTTCCAGTTTTTTTCTAATGTAGGAATATATGACTGATTACCTACAATACTGTTGCATCAACATAGGGCATAGGAATTTTCAGCTGATGATAAAACCTGTTAATATTTCTCTAAATCATTGGATGATTCAGTCCTTGATCATAAACAACAAAACTTGATCGAAGAATTATATTGGTAGTTTTTGCTTGTGAGATTTCCCTACGTGTTTGTTCTCTAGTTGAGAAGTTTGTGAAATTCAAACTTTTTTGTTTCCTCTCTAAGTTAATATTCACCTGAAGGAAATTTTTTAATTCTGACTTTGTAAAATAGACATTGAATTTATGTGAGCAATTTTGTTTAAGAGCAGAATTATAAACAGTTCTGTCTTAGGGCAAAGGCAGTGAAAATGTTGCTGTACCTGTGTTTTGATTTACTTTTTCAATATGGATAAAAACAGACAAAAACACCCCAATCACCACTAAAACAATCTATGCATTACTTTTGTTGAAGTCTATAGATGTTAAATAATTTTAATCTATTAATAGATCAATCTGTGTTTTACAGTTCTGGTCCTATAGGCAAATAAATGGAAGATAAAGCAGTGTAACTGTTGCACTAACTGAATGCATTTCTCAATTATTCAGGTTAAACTCAAGGTTTCGTGCCTTTCCTTGTCATTGCCTATGTCAATGATCTATTGAGTGCTACTATCAAAAGAGGAAAATTATTGACTTTTAATTGACTTATTTATTTTAAGTTACTATGAAACAACATTGGCTGATTGGGTGGTTTTGTCCCCTCCATTACTTTTCTTTATAAAGACTTTCATCCTAATGTTTTGAATATAAATACCCCAGTTTTAGTATATAAAGCTATTTTTATGCATGTCTACATGGCATTACATTTTTAGCAGTTACTAAAAGCTGCTTTTTTTTTTCTGCTGAGGTTTTTCTACACTGTAGTCCAAAGAAATAATCTCTGCCTCTTAAATTCTAACACAACATTATTCTACCCCATGTAAAGGCTGAGGGCTAGCTTAGTTCCATGGGAACTTGGTGAGGAGCTCAACATAGGGTCCTCTAAAGTGCAAATAAAAACCTGATTTTTAATGTCCTCACACAAATTAAAAATCAAAGTATTACATTGTTTTGTGAAACTGAGTAAAGAGCAAAACCATACTTTGTATTACACTAGAAATCAGGTGTCTGAAGGGACATCAAATAAGCACAGTGCTAATAGTGGTAAAACAGCAATACTTTTTATGATTGATATGATTGATTTGTTATTCTCCTGTGTACCATGGATACAGACAGAAGAACATAAGAGTTAGTGCAAAAGACATGGAGATTAAAATTCTCATTTTTCTTCATCAGATCTTAAGGCAAGAAATTTCTAATTCTTGTCCACTTCTTTAAGTTTCAGTTTCCTGAGTTGAGTTCAGTGATTTTTTTTTGCTTGTTTGTTTTTTTTTCTTCTTCTTTTTTGCAGGTAAAAATTCACCTTGAGACTGAGATTACTATTTGCTTCAGAATATCTCCCAGATGAAGTTTTAACACAAGACCAAAATTAGGGAACAGAGACCTTCTTTGAATTGGTCTGATCCTGCTAACACATTTTTCTGGGGAATTAAATAGACACATAAATTACTGGTATAAAATAGCTTAGCATTTTTTCCAGTTTCTGAGTGCAACTCTTTTAGTCTCTATAATCTGAAATTATAGACCTTTTTTATGCAGGTAAGAGGAAAAGCTCAATGTGTTTTTCTCACTCTTCAGCAGCAATTGCAGAGAACTGGAGTCAGGACAGAGCTTAATTCCAAGTCCTATAGCATCATCTGCTGTTCATAATATAGATATCAAAAAAATAATTCTGTTTAGTTTAGTAGGGAAAAAAAGCCCATACTTAAGGCCTGTATGAACAGGAGTCTGCATCATGGTGAGTCTGTAGTGCAGAAAGCTGGACACTTTTGATAGTCCAGGATTTTGTAGGCCAGACTTCCAGCCATGGCTTGGGTAAGGCTGGTGCACTGTGTAAATAAAAGTTCTTTATCCCTGAGCTGAAGGAACTGTAGTATCTGGTCTTATTAGGGCTTATGACAAGCACTGTGTATTGTGGGTGTTCTGCTGGGAAAAGGGACCCTTAGAGCAGCATTGATTCAGGCCACTCTCCTCTGCATGGCAGGGCAGGGATAAGCCCCTGAGGCCAGGGCCCTGGGCAATGTAAAACCACAGAACTGCAGGTCACTCTAGGCTACAAGAATGAGCCCCATTTAGATCCTCTGGGGGGACAGAATTCCTGCCATTTGGCGACCTGCAACCGGAGGTCAGCCATTGCCTTAATATCAGACCAAGTCCATTTTAGCAGGATTTAACCTGAACCATGAAAACAAGTCATAACTTGCAGCTTCACAGGCTCTCTGACATTGTGTCCATGTATGTATTACTATTTTCTAAGTTATTAAAACAATCTTTGTTTCCTAAATGACAGCAGAAGACTTTGATTCTCTCCTTCCACCTGTGAACATAAATTAATAAAAAATAGGCTTATTCTCTTCCTCTACTGGAAATCATGATCTACAATCACTCTTCAGTAATTCCCTACTCTTAACACAGCTCTTGTCTTTATACAATCCAGCACCTGATCCCCAGCAGTACAGGATGCAATTTCATATTCCATACAGATTTCTTCCACTCTGCAAGTACATGTGCAGCACACACATGCGGCTCTCTGGCATTTTCACATCAGGAATCTTCTCTTTCTTCAGTAGTAATGGGTTCAAGCAAGCTCCTAGATCCAAATAAAACAAGGCTCTCTTTTTGTCCTAGTGAATTTCAACTAGTGTTTGTTGCTTTGAACTTGAATAAAGAAACAGGGAAAACAGAGCTACACACCAGCATACTTAAACAGACCTGTCCTTTTGCACCTAAAACAAAAAAAAAATTATTAGAACCTGTCAGATATAGACAGACAGATTCAGGAGATTACAGCTTCATAGGTCAGTAGGAGGGAGCAGCAGTAATAAAAAAGACAGATGACCTGTGGTACTCCTGATATTCACTGCTATATCAACAGAGGTGCAAGTGTTTGTACCACATCTGGACAGCTGATACCATTGTTCTGAAGGTGTTGCCTGAATGATGTCCTAGACAATGCACTGTAGGGTGTATGTGGGGACAAATATTGTTCCCCAAAACGTCTCTTTCTCACACAGGGCTGCCCAGTCCTTTGTGGTCCCGCAGGGACCTTTTTGCTGCTATAATCCTACATGTAAAAAAATGTGTTACAGCAAACATTATGCAGTCTCTTACTGATAAGATCAGTCTCTTTCATGCTCAGTTAGAGAATTTTTGTTATGCCAAGAGTTCTGAGAGACACGCTGTAATCAAAGAATCTTGAAGGAAACTTCTCCTTTAATAATGATCTTTCTTCCTTTCTTCTGTTCTCCCATAATGAAAGAAGTGACATTTTTCCTTAATAAGAAGGACTGGAGTCACTGAATATCACAGTACGCTGCTGCTGTTTCAGTGCAAGCTTTGTCTCATTGACAGTTGCTGTCACAAGCATCAATAATTTAAAGCCACAGACACTGTGAAGTTGTAAATAATTTAAAAATGTAATTCATGTCCATTCTTATTGGTGCAGCTCAGTCAGGATCCAAATATTTTTATACCTGTGTTAGTATTATACTAAGGAGCAGACACAATAGGCAGTCTGCAGCAGTTCCCTCAAAACAGTTCCCTCAAAACTATTATTTTTATTTAGTTAACATTTCAATATTATGTACTTGAGAGCATA
Source organism: Chloebia gouldiae (assembly GCA_003676055.1). Lineage (NCBI taxonomy): Eukaryota > Metazoa > Chordata > Aves > Passeriformes > Passeridae > Chloebia > Chloebia gouldiae. Next base: position 51,496,246 of record QUSF01000003.1, on the reverse strand, counting down.
AGTTCTAAGGTACTGTAGCATATTGAAACATCAGGTTCTGAAGTTCATTCAGTCAAAGGTTCCCCAGAAGAATGGGAATATTGCTAACTCATAGAAAACCCCTAAATAAATAATTTTACACACACATGCCAAAAACCTCACAATAAAAGCAAGTAAGAAAAAAACCAAAGAAACAAACAAAAAAAACCCACCAAATCTAGAGTTTTTGTTGGTTGCCAGAATATTATACAAAAAAATACCAAGTCAAAGGATGTTTGAGATGTGGGGCATCTAATAATTCTTCCTCAAAGGAACATTAAGATAAGGAAAACCTAAAAAACTAGCCAAAAAAAAAAACCAAAAAAACCACCACAAACAACAACAATAACAGAAATAATTCTAAACTTACCTGGGTCTTGAAAGAGCTACAAAGGGTTTTCTTCCTCTTCACAGAATTTACAAATACTGGTTCCAAAGACACTTTGTAAAGTTTGCTTAAGGAAAACTTCCTGACAATGAGTCTTTTGAACAAATTCAGATTCCTTTCCTGATATGAAGCATTCATAAATTAGATTCTAGTTACTTATCAGGGTAAAAAGCGTTGGAGCTATGCAAGTCTCCCAAGTGACACATGCCTCAGAACCACAGGCATTACAGCATTATTGAAATTATTGAGGGGGTACCTCTTATTTGTAAAAGGAAACATCAAGAAAAAATGCAGTTATGGTCAAGAGAATATTCCAATGTAATTTGCACGCATTAATATTTTTGCCCATACATGTAAAGTTACTGAGTAAGGCTGGTGAACTTTTTATTCAGTTGATTTTTTTTTTTAATTAAGATGATGGAAGTCTTCTAACCTGGGCTTCATATAGGGTTTGGGCTTGTTTATTGTTTGGTTTTTTGTTTTCCTTGTTTTTCATTACAGGAAGAAAGAGTTGTGAATTTTTCTAAACGTTGATGATATCGCTTTAATTAACTATCCTGGGAAGTGGGAAACCTTGTCCCTGGCAGGAAGTCTTTGGTGCATCTCTCTTTAGTAGCACAGTTAAGTTACTTGTCACTATATGACATGTGAAAGCACGATGCGAGCCACTGCTATTGCAAAGGAAAAAAGAGGAAGTTTTATTTCTGACTCCAACATTTATACTTTTCCAAAGGTGACAGTGGATTGGAGGGTGAACATACCACCTCTCCAATGACACTGGACAAATCACCAGTACATCAAACCTCTCCACCTCCACGAAGGAATGCAAAACAATAGGTTACTTACATAAAGTTATGTGATAAAATTTTCTACAAGAATGTAAACTCAGAAGGCTTTAGAAAATCTTAAAAATCAGGCAATCCCCTCTTCCAGTCTCCTCTTAATAGCATATAGTGTTTGGCAGACATATCTAGTGTCTGGGATGGATGTGTCTTAGAAAACAGGCAAAACTCTCATAATCTCCCAGCACATGGCTCTCTTTGTGTTACAGCTGATTAATGGGTAACAGTCCGGAGTAAAGTGCTGGGTGAAGTGGCCACTGTGCAATATAATCAGCAATAAAATTGTTATAGAGCATGAGCTGCTAGCTTCAGTTAGTCTACTCTCAGAATTTTTTTAATTATTTGAATCAGGGTGGAAACATCCAACTACTGGAACTGGATTTGAAAATCTTCTGAAAACCTTCATTATTCCTTCCAAATGTGGCCTTTATCTCTTTATAGGTATGGAAATGCTAAATCCTTTTTTTCAGATAGTTGGAGTAATTAATAACATTGAGATAAATGCATTCAGCATTCCTGCAGAATGATTATCTATGATTATCTCAAAATACACAAATATATTAATACAATAATAAGTTGATATATAGATCCACATGTCACAGAAATGTCTAGGGTTCTCATTGTATGTTTGATGGGCATTTCTTAATCTGAATTACAAAGGTCTGGTTTTATGCTGCAATAATTGGAAATCCTTAAATTAGATCTTTCTATAAATGAAAATGTTTACAGTAATTAGCATGAAAATCTTATACTGTGTTATCTGGTAAAGAGGGCTTCATGGTTCTTACCAAGGATTCAATTTTTAACAGCTTGGGTCCTACAACATATGTCTGGTATTTTCCAAATGGCATCAAAGAATTTTTTACAATTTCTCCTTGCCTTTGAGGAAAAAAGAAGGCTCAAAATAGCCAGTTACCAATTCTAATTCATCACATTACTAAATCTTCTTTAAATTATAATTCCTCTTGCACTGCATATTTATGCACAGGATATAGAGCTTTCTTTTTCTAGCCCCATTTTTTAAGTAGTTATTAAAGAGAAAGCTTTAAAATAGGATTACCATAATGGTCCCTAAGCATTAATTTTTATGTGTTTTACAAATATCCAAGGCTCCAACATTTCTGTCCTTGATGAACTAGAAATCCCACAGAACCTTCCACTGGAGGAAATTATGTCTTTTCTCCAAATTGCTGGAGCTGAGCACTGGCCAACCAGAATAGTTGTTGTGCTCCCTTTCTGAAGTTGTTCACATAACAATTGTAGATAAATAACATTTATATAGGCAGCCTCTTAATGTGTTATCAAATCCCACTATACCTTATTGCTGATGTGACACTGGCTTAGCATTACTTCACCTGATGTTGGGTGTCATGTTAGAGGTTCACTGCTAGCTTTCCCTGAAGCTGGAGAGAACTTGACTTCTTGAGTACAGAAGTATTTTTCCTGATGATGCTTGAATTTTGCATCAATTACACAGTGTGACAAGGTATTCAAGTCGTCCAGTGAAGGGCTTGAACCTAGACAAGTTAAATTTGATTTTTGATGTCTTTAACTGCTTAGTAGGCAACAGCGCTTGAAAATTGGTTGTACTATGAGAATTTGATATAACTTAGGTTCCTTAGATGTTTTAAATAATCATGGAATAGCTTGGGGAGGGTAGGGGGAAGTGACCTTAAAGACCATTGAGTTTCCACTTTCCCCACCATAGGCAGGGATATCTATCATTCACTAAATCAATCCAACCTGGCCTTGAACACTTCCAGGGATGGCACATCCACAGTTTCTTTGGGCAATCTGTGCCAGTGCATCACTATCCTCAGAGAAAAGAATTTCTTCCTAAGAACTAATTTAAACCTGTCCTCTTTTAGCTTAAAACCATTGCCTCTTGTCCTGTCACTATCTACCTTTAAAAAAGTTGCCTCCCTCCTTTAATAAACACCTCTTAAGGCAACTGAAAGGCTTCGGAGAGGCCTTCCTGGAGCCTCCTCCAGGATGAACTCCAGCTCCATCAGCCTGCCCTTGTAGAAGAGGTTCTCCATTCCTCTGAGCATCTTTGTGGCCTCTCCTGGACTTGCTGTAACAGATGTAACATCTTTCTCATGCAGAGAACCCCAGACCTGGATGTGGCACTACAGGTGGGGTCCCATGGGAGCAGAGAAGAGGGGGACAATTAGCTCTCTCAGTTTGCTGGCCACACCTCTTTTGAGAATGCCTGGGATACCATCTGCCTTCTAGGCTGCAAGTGAACTCTCTTGGCTTGTGTCCAGCTTTTCATCCACCAGAACCCCCAAGTCCTTCTCAGCTCAGTTGCCCTCACCAAGTTCTCCCAGTCTGGACTCATGTCTGGGATTGCCCTGAGCCAGGTGCAGCACTTTGCACCTGGATTTCTTGAACTTAATGAGATTCCTATGAGCCAACTTCTCAAGTTTGTCCATGTCCCATAGATGGCTTCTATTGTGACAACTGCACTGCTCAGCTTCATGTATCTTAAACTTGTTGAGGGTGCACTTGATTTCACTATTTAATTGATAAAAATATTAAAGACCACCATCCCAAGACAGAACCCTGACAGACCACTCATCATGACCTCTTCCTGAACGCAGAGCCATTGCCCACAACTCTCTGGATACATCCATCTAGCCAGCTCCTTACCGCTGAAAAGGCCATCCATCAAATCCATGTCTCTCCAGTTAGGATATAAGGCTCTCTTGTGGCACCATGTTAAAGGCCTTACAGAAATCTTGATAGCTGACCTCTGTTGGTCTTCTGTCGTTGACTGTTGCCATCACTTCATCAGTGGTTTCGTCCTGACCACCAAACTGGTCAGGCAACTTTGCCTAGCACTCCCTTGTGCTTCATCCTGTGGCTTTATTACACCTACAGTCCAACATTCTATGCCTAGAATAGAAATATGCTGCTTTTTAATATTTTCAGTCACTTCTCTGGGTCTTATCTGACTTAGATATTAAGAAGCAAGGGTGAAAGAAAAAATGGACAAAGAGTGGGATCAAAACAGGCAAGTTCAGAGCTGGAGGCATCAGCATCAGAATTCTGAAAAAAAATGGTTTTTTACCTGAGAAACATGAGAAACTTCATGGGAACATGAGAAACTTTGTAGGTAGAGAATGTGCAGTGAAATCCATTATATTGTATGCTTGTTTATGTACTAGAGTAATTTCTCTACTTCCAAAGCTTCAATAAATAACAGTACTTACCTAACAAGAACATTGCTTTTCAGAAAGTTATCTCAAGTAGACTAATATTTATCTACTTCATCCATATTCTGACTATGACACCTACAGGCCAGAGGAGAGCTGTGCAAGACAGTGAAAGTTCTTTTTAGGAGAAAAAAAATTTGCCACTCCAACACAAGAAAAAATATTTATGATTAAGTATATACCACTTCTGTTATTGAGCTAATAACAGTGATGAATTTGCATGCTTTAATTTCTTTTAATTTGAAGTGGAGGAAACAATTGCTTTCCTAAATCTCTCCAAGGATATCTTTAATAGCATTGCTGTAGATTAGTGAGAAAGAACTTTACAAAAGGGTTGTGTAATTCCTGAAAAGTCTATATTGCTCCATATAAGAAAGCACAGAACGTTAAATATAGTGCTTTTCACTAATGGCTATTGAAAAGTTACTGCCTGAAGAGAACTGGGACAGTTTTTATCTTCAAACTAAAAGAGGTCAGGAAAAAAAGAGAGTTTGCCACAGGGTAAGGGATGCTTTAATTTATGTTTGCCACTGGGTCCCATGAAAACAATGAATTTAAGTTGCCTTGGGCTGGTGAGGCATGGTGTTCAACCAAGCTGTGATTACAGCTTTGGTAGTGACTCTACAAAATGAAAATTTGTTCAGGAGAACTTGACCACACGGGGACGGAGGTAAGATGCCAATACAGAATAAAGAAATAGAAAAGGCATGATAAAATTTTTGTCTTCTGAGGGACAGAACATTCACGAGTCTTTTTTTTCCCCTGTGATCTCCTTAAATGTGTCGCATTACTGAGGAAACTACTTGGATAATACATTACATCCAAAAGATCAACTTAACACCAGTCATAATAATCAATAATGTACACTCTTTATAATATATGCTCTTTATAATGTACAGTAGAGACACAACAGCCTTAATTAGGCATCTGAGCTGCTGCCCAACGCTTCTGACTTTTTTGTTGTGCATGGCAATTATCTGGTGTCTGTTTTCAGGGTTTCCAAATCTTCCAGTCTTCGCTTTGTCCTCCTCTTCTTCCTTTCAAAGAACAATTTCTGATTCTTCTTAGGTACCCCTCAATACTTCCCAATGGTAAAAACCATATCCTGGGAGAGAAAGTAGGAAGTTTATTTCAATCTACTCTGTGAAAGAAGTGAAGACTAGAGTCAAAATTCTATTTATTATAGTGAGAGACTTCTAACCATGACAGCTGTTATTATTGCCATTGCCAAAAGACAGATTGAATTATTAGATATCTTTCACCACCAACTTCATTTACCATCTTCTCTGGTTACTCTGGATTTAATTTGGTTTACCAGAAAACAATTTTCCTCTTTGAGTCTACACCAAATAATTGGTACCACAGCCCCCTTTTATTCACTGTTAAACTTTAACAAATTGCTATATATATAGATATAACTAATTCCTGTTTGCACTGTGTCTTTTGAAACAACGGTCTATGGCCTCATACTCAATTTACTTAAGCTTTCCTTCAGCATCTTTTTTTGAGACTTACTGATTTGCAGTTGAAGAAAGATAATTCAGTTAGCTTTAAGACAGAAACAAAAGACTTTTGGAGCTAATGTTTTTGTCTTCCAGGTTTACTAAGGCTATTATTTGCTTTTATTCTCACTATATATATTTATGTAGCTATGTTAATTACATTTTGGTTGACTTTGCACGAAGAGCATATCTCTGATTATTAGCTAAATTTTGCAAGATTAACAGACTCAGCAGTTTTTCATGTCAGTTTCTACATCTGTACATGGAAGGATTATCATTTCTAGAAAGGTGTCCTTTTGCTGAAAATTTGTCAAAAGCTGTTCCAGTATCCTCTGTGGGAAAAATCTGTTTGAGGACACGTGACCCAGCTTCAGCCATTAAAGATCAAAAAAGACTACTCCATTATCTGGAATTATGAAAGATTTCTCGTGGATTCAAAAATTTTTGTGTGTCTTTCCTATTCCAGGAAGGGATTGGAATGGAAGGGTGAGGGAGTGGGGTGGAAAGATCAATATTGCCAAGGGAAACAATACTATAATGTCAGTGTCCCCTCCTGTAAATGAAGGGGTAAAATTTGTTTTTCATACAAGAAGCCACCTTGCTTCAACCAGTTCTCACCTCAACAGTGAGGGCTGAACCTTGGCTCAGTGGATCTAATACAAATCAGTCTACTCTTCTGAGACTGAAAGAATTAGTCAGATATTGCTTCTTATACAGCTCCTGTATTAGGCTCATAATCCAAAGTTAGGTAGTTTGGGCTTCTCTGTGTAAATGTCTCAGGCAATGAGAATTTAAAGGCTTGTGAAGAAAAGAAGTCTTGCTTCTAAAAACAATTCTTAGAAAATTATCTACTTTAGCTTGTTTCCTAACTTTAAATCAGTAAATTCAACATTAGGAACACACTAAGATACACATTTTGCTTGAGAATCTTATCCCTAGAGCCAAAATATAGATCAGTTCAGGTTTTTCTCTTACACAATTATTTGCAACCATAATGTGCTTTTTTTACGCTTAGCAATCAATTGTCTGTGATGTTTAATATTGCTCAGGTTCCTCTTTCACATCTTCATCATACAGACACTCAAATCTGAGATAGAAAAAGAAATTCCTAAGAAATACTATGACAAATGAAAAGCATATGGTAGGCATAAACATAAATGAGATGCAAACCAAAAATCTCATTAAACATTGAATCAATCCAGTATACATGCAAAGTCTCAAAACAACAGAATTATTTTGAGGTGAGTCATGTGTACCAGTGGGGTACTATGCAGAGTGTGATTAATTTTTACAGTCTAATGAATTTCCTCACAAAAAAAAAAAAAAGCCAATCCAAATTTATTTTGAAGTATCGGTCTTAAATTTCATTCATTCATTTACTCTAAATTACATTTGTTGTGGTTTTTATTTATGACACTATACTGGGCAATATGTTTCATAAGCCTAAACATATTCTCATTATTTTAGTTTCAGAATCTGAAAAGTTCCTTGCTTTCTGTTACAGAGCAGGAGGATGCATACAGCAAGAAGACAGTAACATATTTAAGGTAAGGCTGCTACTTCTGATCCAGCAAATTGGCCAATTGTCCAACATCAATTGCCTAGAAAAATTGGACAGAAGGTTATTTTTGTTGCAGACATAAAATGCTACTGAACAGCCCCCACCTTAACATTGAGGACTACCCCATGTCCAGCATTTGGCTGGGGCACATGGGTTGAAATCCTGCATACCGAGTCAATTGTTCAATCAATGTCAGCAAAGTTGCATCCAAGGCCCATGTCTCAGTACTACACCTTAAAAAACAGGGCAGAGGAGGTAGCAGCTCAAAAACAGGGCAGGAGATGTAGCAAAGGGATGACTGGACTTCTTGCAAGTCTGCTAACCACTAGGTGAAGGGAGAACCTCATATGTACGCTTCTCTCAGAAATAACGTTTAGCAACCAGCAGCTAATCTGTCAAACAAAAGGTTTATTTTCACTTCAAAGACTCTTTCTGGTTTCTATTACTGATATTCATGTCAAATTATGGACCATCCACTGATCTTCCATTTTCTCTTAATCAGCACAAAGAAAAATTTTTAAAGCAAGTTTAAACCAAAGAAAGCCCACAAAGCTCCCCTTTTAGATTTATACAGAAAAAAAGTAAAAAAAACCAAAAACCACAGGGGAATAGATTTAATTTCAGGAGCATGTCAAATTACAGAAAATTTTCTATTATTTATTGATATTTAATGAATGAGTGACACACGCTATTACATAATTTAGCAGCAGTGTTCTTTTGCATGGCTTTAGATTCTGTAGATATTTTCACATAGTACCCCCAAATACTTAGGAAATGTCCACTGAATGAAGTAGAAACAGAACATCTATGAATCTACTAAGTTCCAGCCATATGGCAACATGGGATCCAAGCCCACAGAGGTTATTGAGTGGTTATTCGCTGTCCTCATAGCTCGTGATAATGTGGGGGATTATGCCTTTTCTAAGTTCTCAGCTACAGAAGTCACAATGAATGTTTCATCTTACAAATGGTTCTGCTCTCAGCAGAAGTCCCCCCATGCTCTATAGCACCTGTCAAAGCCACATTATATATATGGCATCTGCTGTGAAAATGTGGTAAGATGTGAGTGTGGAATAAATTACTGGTTTATTAGTCTTTATGACAGAGTTCATAATTGTCTTATTTGACAATACCATCCTACCTCAGCTGAGCTCTAAGGCTACGTGGTCCCCACAATTGCTATCTTATAAATATCAAGGACAGCTAAAGAAGAGAATACGCCCTGTGAACAGGAGAGAGATACAAAAATGTCAGGGTTTGGGGGTCCATTTTCCCACAAAGTCTGCACTATGTTAAAAAGAGCATTCAGTTGTGTATTCAGTATTAAAAAATACCACCTGTACCACAGGGAAATGTCACCACATCCTTCTAACACTTTCCCCATTAAAATTGCATTTATCTGGTGGCTACATTCCAAGTTCTGTGCCCTCCCATATAATTAATTGTATTCTCTACAGGCAATATTTGCTTTTTATTTCCCCAAGTGAAGCAAGATTTTCCCCAGTCTGTCTTCTTTCACTCTTTATTTTATGCCACACCAATTCTTCTGTACTAATTTCAAACACTCTTTGGTCCCCATTCTCATAGAAGGACCGATGGGTATTAGTGGCCCTTCATCACTTTCATTGTTTACCAGTCTCTGGTTAGAACTCATTGCATCATTCTTGCAAATGATGCATTACAAGAATTCTCATCCTTTAGTACTAAAATAAATTATTCATGTTATTTATAAAAATAGCATTTTTATTGCTGCTGATTAAATAATATGCCAAAAATACGTCATCTGCAATATATTTTGCCCATGAATCATTCCATGAATTATTAAGAAATATTTGTATTAGAGTGTCTCTGGAACTAGTTCTTTGGAGTCAGAGAGATAGACAAATATCCTCTTAACATAGATTCTTGGACTGGGAGATGTGGGAGGTGGTGTTGGTTGCTTGCTATAGGTATTATGGGAAATACCTAAGAGCTAAAAAAATAGAAAATAGGCTTTCCTTGTATTTACAGGGTGATTTTTTCTTTCCCCTTCCTTTCAGCGAGGGAAGTTGCTGCAGTTCAGTAATGAATTTGTTGTACACTGAATCCAGACTGAATCTCCAGGAGAGGGAGACAATGAATAGGCCAGTAGAAAGGATTGAATGCTGACGTCAATTAGACCGAAACCATGAAATAAATGAGGGGCTTCAGTAGTTGTTCTTCATAGCCACATCAGTTTAGTATGCAAGGGAATGCTTCTGTTTTATTGCAATAGTAAATTTCAGAGCCCAGAGAAAGAAAGAATATTGGCATTTCAATCAGGGCAGCTTCACACACATGCAGCCCACTCAACTCAGTGTTGAAAGCTTTATGAAGGCAAGCCTGTAGGATATCCAAGAGATTACTTACAAGATTCTAAAGGATGGATTTTTACAAAATCCTTATAACACTGCCTGGTGCCCTTGTTGAAATGAATTTGAAACACACTCGTGAGGTCCTCAGAGTCTGCAGACAATACTCATAAGTATCAGTGTGTACATGCCGACCTACATTTAATACAACAAACAGACAAATGCTTGTTTCAAATACAATGATAAAGTGTCAATATTTGAGATTTTTTTTTTTTAAATCAATGGTGTTTGTCAGGGTTACGAATAATTTTCATTACCGCATCAGTCAATCAGGAAGCAAGCTTTGTCTATGTTGTTTTAGCTTCTGAAAAGGAACTGGAAGCATTGCACAGGAATATGGCAGTAGCAATCACAAACAAGACAAGGTTTTATGGTCTCAAGTAATCACAGACTGCACCATCCTATGTCTTAGTATAGTTTGAGAACATTCTTCAGAAGCAAATATTGCATGAGGAGACAAAGCAACCCTCAGCATTATATACTCTTTCTTGCTAGGGAAAAAAAGGGAACTATTCCGCCTGTGCTAAAATGATTCTCAGAGGGCCTGAAGATTTTCCTTGGACAAATTATTAAATGGCAATCTCTTTAATAAACTATAAATTACTTTGCCAAACATTGTGATAAAGGGTGCTCCTCAACGGAATGCAATAACACACACACACAAAAAAGTTTTAATTAGTTATTTTATTCAGAAAAATATTCTAAATGTGAAAACTTTAGAGTCCTGGTAACAGAACTGACAGTTAATTTAAGTTTATATCATGTTTATAAATAACAATAACAGACATTGATATTCATATTCCACACACAGGTAATACATATAGACATAACAATATACAATGTCATCAGTTTGCAAATGCTACATAATTAAAATTATAGTCCAGTTCCCATTTTTAGATATATTTTTCACCTGAGTTGATGTATCTGAACAAAGCTTCTTTTAGAAATTGATGCCTGTATGTGAGTTAGAAAGAGAAATGACTGGAATCTGGGTGGAAGGAACCCATTTCTATAGAGAGCTTTTTGTCATCTCTGAGAACAGATTGCCTCAAATCAGTTTTTTTTATATTTAATCTCCTGTAACTTGGAGTTCCTGACATGTTACCATGGAATTTGATTCCTTGACTCACGCGGTGCTGAATTCATTCTGGTTTTGCTTATGTAAATTGCTGCCTTACTTGTAAAATTGTTTAGTTGCAATTAGTCAGCTGATGCATTGAGTCAGTAGTAAAATACAGCCCATAGTACAGTTCATAACTTTTTTTTTCCTAGTTCTTTGAAGAACTTTGAAGTTCTTTATTGCTATTTAAAATACAAGCCAAGCCTGCATGGTGTGCCTCACTGAGCCACTCATTGCTGCTTTTGGATGAGCAAAAAAAGGCAGCTTCAGGCTTTGAATGTATCACATGTTTACTCTAAAGTTGGGCCCAAGCTTGCAACATGAGCACTGACATTTCAATTTTCTTAAAGAACTAACAAGATTTCCTCTGCAAAAGATTTGATCAGAAAGTTCATCTTCTCTGTGATTCTGCACACTGAGAATGGTGTTACCCTGAGTGCAGACCCACAGAAATGAGTAACTATCTCACTAGCCTCAATAGTTTTTCTCGGTTTAAGTCAGGGTGATAGATACTGACTACAACAATTCAATGAAAAAAAGCACCTAATGTAACTTGTTTACATGGCAGTTGATTGTTGGGTCAAATTAACTGCACTTGTTTGTTCCTGAGCAAGATACTGTGGCAAAGTTTGGGCAGGTAACTGCATGTAAATTTACATATTTTAGTTTGTGAAATAAATCTGGAGTAGATGTGAGAAACCTTGCTCAGTCTCTTCCAGATTAGTGAGTAATGCTCAAGACATGTCCATGGAACATTTCATCTTGTTTGAATGACAAAGTGCCTGACCATTTGGCTGCATGGCACCTGCACTTGCTCTTCAAGATAGCACCTTCCACTGACACCAATGGTAGTTGCAAAAGAGAAGAATACCTGTACTCACAGGTCTGAGAAAATAACCCATGGAAGTGATAAAACCCCATTCAAGGGAAGGCAGGAGAATAAATCCCTATTTAGCTACTATCTGAGTGCTATCATTTTCAGGTAGTTGAGCATAACTCAGAGCCAGAAGCATACTTGCTCTTCCAGCACTGGTTAAGAGGATAGGACTAAGAATGGGAGAAGAAAAGGAGCTAAGAGAAGGGAAAGTCGCTGCCAGGGATGTTGCAGCAATGTCAAAAAAGTCATTAGGCTGTGGCAGCAGTTTTAAGGTAAAAATGGACAAAAGGGGCATAAACATTTTTCCATGCCCAGCATTATACTATCCTGGACAATTATTTTTGTCTCAGCTAGCAGAGGGACCTTAAGTAGCCATTTACAGGTGACAATGGCTATGCAGGAGACTATAGCTCCCTGTAGAAGAGTCCTAAAGAGTCCCAGCAATGCCAGCTCACTTTCTTCCTCAGCTGAGATATGAGTTGCCCAGCAGCCTTTGTTCAAGCACAGTCAGCCAACCAATTATATGCTGCAGAAATGGCATACATGCTGTACTGGGGTTGCTCACAATCCACATGTAACTCAAAAGCCACCATTTAACCACCCTTGTCATAACCTCAACCTTTCTGAAACTGTGCATTGCCACTGAAACAATTGTTTTCTCCTGGTATCAGGTGCCAAGAAAATCACTGCACTCCACAAGTTTTATGACTTCTAGCAGTTCTACTCTCTTCAGACAATTGGATCAGCATTGTACAGCTGCTATTCCTGCAGTTTATCAGCATTTGCCTGAGTTTATACAAAGGATAACACAAAGAGAGCAATTTGTCTCCTTGCCAAAAGAAAAGAGCTGGCATTTCTCTCCTGTGGAAGAAATGAAGTGTGACAAAAATTCTGCATAATTTGAATAGATATGTAATTCACTGGGGAAATCCATAAGTGGAATACAGCATTCTCCTTGGGCCAATTTCATTTACAGTAAACTTTTGCATATTATGATCAAGTATTATACAAACAAAAAAGGCAGCTCTGCATAAAAAACACCTCTTATTTGAGGATATCGGAATCAAAAAGCTTTGGAGTCCTGATTTATTGATGATACAAACCCAGTGAGACTCATGTCTAATATTACAATTTCAGTAGACACGATTCAGTTACACAACTAAAATGTAGAACTTATTTCATTTTCTTGCCCTTATTGACATAACCTTTTTCTGTTCATGTGGAATTTCACACTGTAGAAAGCTCATTGTCAACAGATTGAAGACAATTAGGAATATTCCTTCCTTGTTTCTCTGTTGTATATCCTAAAAATAATAGTGTAGTCCCATAATACACTCTGTTCTGTCAACATTAATTTTGAGCTGGGATGGGTATGCAGCTCATTTTTATCTCAGCCATACTATCTTTTTTGTAGTGTTAGAGTTATTATCAAAACTCCAGAATTAAAATGTGGGTTAGTTTTAGGGACAAAAAATTTTTTTATTTGAGGAGCAAACTAAGGAAAATGACAGAAGATAATTGTTTTGGTACTAATAAAGTGTACCTTTTGCTCTGCTTAGTATGCAGCAGTGCAGAGTGCAATTTTCCAGACTGCAAGCCCCGAGGACATTCAAAGAAAGCCTGGGGGAAGAACAAGGGGTGGGCGGTGGGGGCAGAAATACTCCTTTGCTTTGCCACTTCCACTTGAGATTCGATTTAAGCCCAGCTGCTGGCAGTTCATGAAATGGACATGAAAGGTTACTTTGTAAGGATCTGAAATGGTAATGATTCTGCAAATAAGAAAACTGTCCTGTTGTAATATTTAATTATCAAAGTTCTGTTGCTTTGGTTATACAGGTGAAGGAAGAAGCAGAAAAAGTATCCTCTCCCTTGAAAATACTTGTGTAAGAAGTAATGGCAAAAGAGCTATTAAGACTCCTGTGGTGCTTGGAAGTGAATGTTAGACATTTACCTTTGATACCTTCTTTTCCATATTCTTCCATTTTCTTCTCACATTAAAGGTGACATTTTGACCCAGCGTTGTTGTTGCAATATTATTGTATGCTACTAAAGAAGAGAGAAGTGATTTCACAAAAGCAGAGAAGTAATTCATATGTATTAGTTACCTTCATCAGAAGAGGGTGACAAGGCTTCACTAGTAAATTGTATTAATACCTGTATGAGAGCTTATACAGGAAAATACAGAAGTGTATGTTTATTACCATGCCCTGTTAATACTCATTGATCCTAGAAGTTTATTTTAACCCTCTTGTTCAATTTAGGGGCATTATAGTCTCCTATGCTGTGAGCTGCAATATTTAAAACTTCATTAAGCCTATGACCTTGCACTTAACCTGTTTGCTTACTGTTTCCTTCTCTGTGGTAGCAAAGCATTTGTGTGCTGGAGGTCAGTGTATTATTATTGAAATTCAGCCAGCAGTGCACAACCCCACCACCCTGTGCATGAAGAAAAGATGCACAGATCCAAGATAAGGACAGAGATGTTGACTGCATGTGAGAGTCTTTCTTGACGCTGTTGTAGGCAGTCCTACCAATGCCCTGTTATCATGATGTTCATGGAAAACAGCCTAGAATTTGACTAGGCAGTAGAGCCACATACCCAGAAAAGACTACAGACCTGACCATAGAATATGTACACATTTTGGGAGAGACTTATGGTTTAAGGCTCTTCAGAAACATTGGTGACCATGCATATACCATCTTTATTAAATATTGACTGTTTGTATTCTCCTCATATTTTGATAGCTTTTTTCATTTTTCATTATGCTTTTGTCTTGTTTACTAGAGAAGACAAGTAAACATTTAAAAATTTAAATTATTTAAATGTTGCTGAAATTTATCCAAATACCATTTAAGACCTTTGATTTCTAAAAAGAATTATATTATTCCCAAAGTTGGAGTCAATGAAACATGGCTCTGTCAGTCCATAAGCATTGCATGACTGGAGAACAATTTACGGTGTAAATAGTCTTCTGCCCTGGATCTTTCACAAGGCTTTACTTAATTCTGTCAGAGACAACACCACACAGCAACAGAAATTGCTGTAGTGAGAACAAAAGGAACCTGCCCCACAGAGTGGCCCATGTACAAGTCCTGGCCAAGGTAATCAACCACCCTTCAAAAAAGCTTGAATTCTTCAGGTGTCTGCATTATGACAAAATCCACTAGATGCTCCCATCCATTTCTGTTTGAGAGACAAAGTTGTGTAATAATGATCTGAATAGGAACAATGCTTTATCTGAAGCATTATATGCAGTTAACAGTGCAAAGGAACACCCTATGACAATATGCTAATATATTTCACTTTTGGAGATCACGAGTGGCTGATTGCTTAATGGCAAACCTTATTGCTAAGATGAAACTGGCAGAATTCCTGTGTAATAATCTCCTGAAATCTCTGGTTAGTACTAAGCTCTGATTGTGTGTACTGACCCCTCTAGAAGCTCTCCCCAGTGCACCAGGAATGCAGGAAATAACTGCTGAGATACGCATATCCATGCTCCAGAAGTACCTTTGCTATTATCAGATACCCTAGGCCTAAAATTAGCCTGGTTTTAAACTTAGGTATGGCACTGGTAAACTTTACTATGCTCACAAGTCAACTACTTCACTTTTCACAATTTCAGGCAACTTTATTGTGCAAAAATATCAGAACTGGCTTTTAGGCAGTGAAATATTGCTCTCTGGTTTTGATGTTCTGGTATCTTGACAGTGGCACCAAAATACACAGACTTTGTCCCATTTAGAACACACGTAAGTGTGGAAAACATCCACACCCAGAGGCATTGCACCTCACCCTCAGTCCCAGCACTCCTGTGCAGGCCATCAACATAGAATCAAATTGTCTTCAAGTTGAAACTGTACTTCATATCCCAACAATGTTGCTCTATGTATACAATGGTTCACCTAATTATCCACCCACAACTAATAACAGAAAGGGGTGGAAATTTCTTAATTTTTTTTCTCACAAAATAAAGACTCATTCTTAAACATGTGTGTGGGACAATCAACTTGGTTAAATTTAAGACATTTAAGCTGATAATGTGAATATGGGAAACTCACAGCTTCCTTGAGCCATGACCTGTGTTTCTTTTCCAGAAGAGCAAGAGGCTGTGAGACAGAATGGAAGATAATAAGCAAAGAACTCTTATTAAACCCAAGTTTAATAGTGCTGTTGCCAGATGAAGAATTGTTTCCATCTGGTGAATTTTTGCTAAGTGTCATTATGACCAGTTGAAGTTTTTCTTGCCAGAAGGGATTTTCATACCTGTGCATTTGGTCATGCAGGCAATAGTCAGTATTGTTATCCATCTTTTTTAAATGGCAGAGCTAGCATCTGCCAGACGGGAGTTGAAAGTGACATAAGTGGGCTAGGAAATCAGCAATCATTGACATGTGTAGTGTGAAAAATGCATATTTTATGATTGGCTTTTCACAAATATTACAATGAATATTATATGTGTAATGTTAGAAAGTTATGCTGTATTAATTCTCTTACGTAGTGTGTTAAATGTAGTTTTATGTTACAACATAATGTTAAAATAGAGACTACGTCTGTGGGGGAAGTTTTTTGTTTTCTTGGGAATGAGATACTTGCTTTGAGGAACACCTAAATCTTCCAGAGGAGAGGAATTTATGGCTTCGTATCAGAAGAAGCTAATTTCTCCAGGCCTTGCTCTGACTCGAAGATGCAGGGGGATTAAAGGAAACAGCTGACATACAACAGAGAGAGTTTCTTGTTTAGAATAGAATGTATGCATAACCATGAAGGAGGTATGAATATGCAACAAGTGTATTGGTTTAAGGATGATTCCTTTGTTCGCAACTCATGCTTTTTGTGACTTAGTGTCCGAGAGCATCCGGACGTCTGTAATTCTTTGCTTTTTATTGTCTTGCAATTGTCCTGACTCTAAACTTTATTACTCTATTATTATTAAACTTTTAAAATTTTAAAAACCAAGTGATTGGCGTTTTTCACAAAACCTATGCTCATAAGCCAAATGCAGCATGCACCAACACTGTTGTATTTATGTTTCATTTACATCAACAGGATAGTCCTTTTTTTCTCTAGTCAAAAGTCAGCAAGGAAAGACTTGACTCCCACTGGCATCTTTCATATTAAAAAGGATTTATCTGTGTAATACCTGGGCCTTGTAGAGGATAGCTTAAGGGCATGCTTTACATAAAGTGCTTGACAATTCTGAAGTCAACAAGGCAGATTTTTTTTATTTTAACCGTTTATGACTGAAAAGATGATGAAACCTCCGTGCCCCGAGGAACGCGTTGACCCGAGGGTTGTCCTGTGGTCACTGCGGGAGGCCGAGGGCACAGCCACATGCCGCTCCCTGCAGAGAAAGCGGGAGGTGATGATGGGATGCGGGGATCGGGACTGCGGCGGCGGATCCCGGCCCGGAGTCCCCAGGGCAGGGCAGGGACAGGCCAGCCCCTAGAAGGGGCTGCGCCCTCACTCAAGATGGCGCCTTCAGCGTCTCCGACGGGCTCTGACGTCATGGCTGCCGCTGCCCAATGAGGTCCACCGGCAGCGGCATCCGTTGCCCTCAGTGAAGATGGCGGAGCGCGGCGCGTCGTGCGGGCGGCTGCGGTGAGGGTCAGTGTGCGGGGCCGGGCTGGTGGCGGCGGCTGTGCAAGCAGCGCGGAAAGACCAGGCCAGGGGAGGGGAGGCAGCGTCTGCGGCCGGGCGGGGGAGAAGGAAGCCTCCCCGCAGCGCGGCCGCTTCTGGGGAGCCGGGCACGTGCGTGGCCGTGAAATGGCGGCGCGGCCTGGCGCCGGCTGCGGGGCCCCAGCCGTCTGTGTCCCGGCGCCCTGGCTTCGCTGAGAGCCGCCGCTGCCTCCGCAAGGAAGTGCCCGTGTGTTCTTACAGCGAGGCAAATGGATTCCTTGTGAAACGCTTCTCGAAGTTTTCGTCATAGAAAAAAAGATTAAATAACCCGAAAACTTCTTCTTTCCGCTGTCTCAGCACTTGCTAATTCTTTATTCAAAACAGAAATTAGTGTTTCTCTTTTGTAAGATCGTTTAGTATTTGGCATAATCAAAAAACTGTAAATCAAAGGTGAAAGTACTTCCCAGTTCATTAACTCTGCAAGTGTTAAGCTGCGTGTAGTAAATTGTGTACACAGTACAAATATGTAAAGTTGTGTGTATACATACAACTCGTGTTAGGGCACCACATGGAGGCTGTATGGGACTATTTGTCAGCTGCTGTTGGAAGCAAGTCATAAAGTTGTTTCTGCCAGCTGTCCTTGTACTAGCAGTATTCATAAATGCTGCGTTGGCGTCTATATGTGTGTGTCAGTGCCTTAAGATGGGAAGGAACTATTATAAATTGCCCTAACATATTTCAGAACTTACTTTACAAACAATGATCTGACTGCATTTTCTTGACAGATGCACCCCAGTGGCACCGAGTTTCCATGTACAGCTTGAATAATCAGCTCCATACCTGGCTTCTCTTCAGAATTCATTTTTTGCCAATACTTCTAATCTGACACTTCACCAGAGGCACTTCTGAGAGTTTCTCCCTTTTTTTGCCATATAAACAGCGGTCATAGGGCACTGCTGTTATGTCCTGGGTACAAGTGGCAGTCAAGCAGTCCAATGAGGATATATTTGATGAAGATGCAGATGAAATGTGTCTACTACAGAAGGAATGGAACAGCACTATGAAAAAGAGGTTGAAGGTATTTCTGTAAAAATTACTTAATATAATTTTTAGTAATTTTAAATTTACTGTCATTTAACTTGGTATACATGTGAGTGATTTAAAAGGAAAAGTAAAAGCAGCTGCTTAAAAGTTTTTGTGGCATACTTTCTTCTGATTATCAGGAAAATATGGCAGAAATTTATGTAAACACTTCTTACTAGTCACCAGAGCAAAGTACTGTTTTACCAAAAGACACTGACTCCTTATGCACAACCATGTGGGTTTATAAAAGGCAGTGCTGAATTGTGATGCAAGCTACTTGCTTTGTACTTGTAGTTATACCCCTAGTAAATGAAGGGCAACAGAGCTGAACATTGCAAATAAAGAAATGTGAGATGCTTGGGGTTTTGAGTAGAGTTACTCCTCAGTCAGAATGTAAGATGTGTGACTCCATGTGCAACCACAACTGGGCGTTGTGGTCTGTGTAGGTCTTTGGTTGATTTATTCTCCAAGTGAAATCTATATTTTATGAAAGCTGCTTTCCACAGCCCTTGCCTCTCTGCAGTTCTGCAGGGAACAAAACAAGTTCATAAATAGATTAGTTCAACAGATATTGTGTCATTCAGAGTGGGCTAGTAGGGCTCCTCTGCTCACAGCTGAGCAGCATTTGGTTGAAGAACATGGATGGAAACCATAGGCAGCTGTATAGGCAGTTGATGAGGAATGGTATTACAGCAGACTTTGTGTAGTTTCCTTCATCTGAGTTCCATAAAAAGACTGGTTTTCTTAAGGAACTGTTTAGTGTTCTTACAGGAATCCCACTGATATTTTTGAGTAGATGCTGCAAAATCATGAAGGGTTATTAAAGTTAGAGTTGTATGTTGGGGAAAATAAATTTTTGTGCTCCAGACTATTTTTCTAGCAAGGCCACCATGAACAAATAGAACTTTTTGCTTTTGTAGTCTGCAATTTTGGCATGAAAAACTGTTAAGAATTATTCTATGTAACCTTGTAATGTGGTTATAATATAAAGAAAGTAATTTGCATTACAAAAGTCTATGTGGTACTTCTAAGTGCATTTTTCACAAAGGACTTGGTAATCATTAAAAGCAAATGTGCTTTTTTTTATCTTTCTAAAAGAAGTTTCCCTCTTTTCACTTTCTGGGGAAAGTAAAAAACTGCATCTTACAGGTCAGTAAATCATAGTAAACATGCCACAAGCATGTTTTGGTTTGGCAGTGGGGGTGTAGCTGTGAAGGATGTTCCGATATAGAAGCTGTAAATTAAGAGATTGAATATTTGTGATACTTGTTTAAACTTTTTCATTATTATTGTTATGTATTTGTTGGTGGTCAACTTTGTCATGTTGTGAGCAACCTGTTTCACTGCTTTTGTTACAGGAAGGCTATAGAGATGGAATTGAGGCTGGGAAAGAACTTGCACTCCAGACAGGCTTTAATCAAGGTTACAGACACGGTGCCAAGCTGATGATTACATGCGGCCAGTTCAAAGGAATCCTGAAGTAGGTTACAAACTCCTTAAGGTCAAGTATAGGTGGAGGATGTGTAACAGGGGAACACACATGCAAGTTTTTGTTTGTTTTATTCAAAAAATAAAACAAAACCAAACAAACAAAAAAACAAAAACAAAAAAAAAACCCACATTTTGAAACTGAAGTGAGCAACCTGAGAATTCCTACATGTTGAGAACAGGGGATGCCTACCTGGGTGTAGAAGTATAATTTTTTAAAAGTCTCTTTCAGTTACTCTTACAAAATTGTCTGAATCTACGTATTTAACATTTAGTTCTACTGCCTGAATTTTTCATAAATTGTGAATTATACCTAAATATATTTATGATACATAGATACCTTGTCACATTGCTGTCTACCTCCACCAAGTGGAGATCTGCTTAGATGAATCTAATCACTTTTGTTGTTCATTTTGCAGTGCTCTCTTATCCTGGTGTCATTTAAACAGACATGATTCTGCCCTAAGTACCATAAATAATCTTCTTGATGTGCTTGGAAAGCATGAAGATGATATGCTTAAGTATCTGAATTCTACTGAAGAACAGCCACATCTTGGACACATTTTAGACTCAGTTCAGGATATGGACCTTAATCTCACAGCTGGGACAGAGTACAGGGAAGCTGAAGATGATAAGCATGAGGACTGTGGCAGCTCCAGTGAAAACATTTGTAGGAATAATGGTGAGGTTGGTTCCTTGCAGTCTGAGTGCGGCAAGGCAAACCTCTGCACAGATCCTGAAAAGTCAACCCTTGCTTGGGTTAAAAAGCAGACTGTTTGGTTAGTAGAGCAACTGGGCTTATCACTGGATCTACTCCATCATGTTCAGCAACTGGAACATTAGTTTTTCTGTCTCATGATACTTAAAACTATTTCAGCTGATTTTGATTCTTGGTTTGTGGTCCATGTACAGGCTGATGCATCACTTTTGCTTTAGGAAAAACTAATTTTGATGCTTTACAGTATAAATAACTTGTATAAATCCTCACCATGGTTTTGGCTTTCGGCAAAACCCTTGACTTTCAACCTTAAAGGTCACATTCACAGAAAGTGGCAGTGACTTTAAAGCTTTACAAAGAGTTACTAAACATATTTCTGTTTTGTGTCAGGAGGTACCATTTCACCCTCATTTTTTTATTGGCAGCAGCTTGGAAATGAAGTGGGTCCATTAAATAGCCCCTGTAAATTGGTCCCCTGCAATATCAAAAGAATAAATGCTCAGTGCTATGGAAATGATCAGTGTTTTTGTAGAATAAGCTGCTGTTGATGATATGCTGTCTGTGAAATAGAACATGATATTCTGCTGATTCCTAGAGTGCTGTGACTCTCTAGTCACTTTTTGTCAAATTCTGTGTGTTATCTTTTCTACCCATGATGCAGTGCACTTTCACAGTTGAAAACTATTTTTTCCCTCCGTATATAGTTATATTTGTCACTTTTGCTGAAAACAAACATCATTTTCTTCAATACAGAATTGTTGACAATTCCATTGTTTTACTTTTAGATATCTACTCATACCAAGTCAGACCACACTAAACATGCTTCCAGTCTAATGAACATCCATTTGTTGGTTTTTTTATTTATTTTGTCAGTCCATCTAGCCTGCACTCTTTTCCACATTTCAATAATGTTTTTCTCAAACTCTTCAAGGAAGCCAAGCTTATTCACTACTTCTTAGAAACACATCAGCCACACATGCCTATTTCTGATTATTTCATATTTCTGTAACTGTTCTGTATTTGACTTCCTTTTCCATTGCTTCTCTTCACTGTAGCTGTAAATTGCTCTGTTCAGGAACTTTTTTCTTTGTGAATGCCTCTGCTTTACATTAATTAAACTGATAAAGTTCCCAGCTTACTTGTTGGAAGTTTCTTGTAACTGGTTCATATTGGAGACAAAGGAAGTCCAGACATAGACAAAGTAAGATTTTGAACAGTAAACAATAATTTTAAAAAATCACAAAACTTTTATACTTAGAGGCAAGGAAAGATCTAAGGTAAAAATTCCTTGTTTTTCAGAGCCTGAGTTTATACAACATTCTTACTAAAGACTCCATTACCCTGTCAGAGTTGACAGACTGTAAGTTTTGTTTCCTTTCAGTATCACTTCTGCTTTATGGGTAAGCAGAACTGCAGTTCATATTCTTGGATTGAATGCATTTATGAAATAGTGACAAAGAGGGGTGTCTGCATTAATTGTGTATATACAAAAATCATTCAAGTAACTTTTTCTCAATTTCTTTAGCATAATATTGACATGGATAAACAGTGCTTTTCTTCAATTGCCTCTCTTGTGTTATAGACTGTATCCTGTATGCTAAACACAGAATTCTGGTAGAATATGGTGTAGACAGTGTTGGAATATATATATAACTTTCCTAACTAATTTTTAATTAGTTGTTTTAACTAAATAAACAGTGCCCACTTTCAGCCAACACCAGTTAAGTTTTTTCACGGACTTACTTTGATCATTAAATCACTGAAACCTTACATTTTTTAAAACTAAGCCTGACAATCTTCAGTGAACAAAGCCTAAGGAATTTGAAGATTGGGCATCTGGGATCTTAAATTTATGGCCATTTAAGGACATTAGAGTAACCAGAAGATGTAGTGGAGATTAAGGCCTGGAAAGTTGGAGAAAAAGATGAAGGAATAAAGGATGTGGACCAGATTAGCATAAAGAGAAAGAAATCAATAACTAATAGAGGGTAGAATACTAATTAATGAAGAGAATTATGTAAATTAAACCAATGAACATTAATGTCTTTGTTCGCAAAAATGCATAAATAAGCGAAAATTTTTGTATCGCGGTCAGCATTGAGGCTGGAACTTTGTCAGCCACAGATATCTCTTGACCAAGAATAAAGTAATGCTTACCTTCTAACAATAAAAAAGACAATGTTAGAGGAAATCTTATTTACCATGATGATTTTTGAGGTTTTCAGTAACAAGACAAAGGTTAATAGAACAATGTTAGACTTTACAGATTTGGATGTTTAAAACACAGATTCCAGGGAATTACTTTGCCATATTTAGAAGTTTGCAAAGAGGAGATACCATTCACAAATTACTAAGTAGGCTTTATTTTTGTTTATAAAACCATCAGGTTTTTTTGTCTATTACATAAGCTTCTCTACTAGCTATGGAATTACTTCCCTCCACAAAGTTTCAGTGCATAGTGAAGGGTTACTTTTTCCCCATGTTATTACCCAGAGTTTCCAGTTTGGCTCTAAAGAGATTTTCCTTCTGTACTGTCTGTATTATTTGGCTTATCTGTCTACCCAGTATTGCTGACCAGCCCCAGAAAGGTTTGCTTTGAGACTGTAAGAATCTGTAGTTTGCTCCAATTGTGGTCCGGGTTATTCTGTGTCCATGTCATGAGTTTCGCTGTCAGCTTTCACCTTGGCAGCATTCCTGAAAACAGCTCTCATGACAACTGGGATTGACATGCAACTGAAGAAGGAAATGACACATTAGTCACTACTACAGACATAATACATTCTTTAAAGTACTCCTGTTTTGTAAACTGGCTGACACCTGAATGTGAACCAGCATTACCTCCTTTTTGGTTTTGTCTTGCACAACCTGGTGTTACTTTGTAACCATAATATAAACTGCATGTGCTGTACCAAAAATATATGTTGACACACTGAAATCTGCTGAGTCTTTGAAGTTAGGTATGCACAGAAGTTTTGAAAGAGTGGGAGGTCTTTTAGTCTGGTCAATCCAGTCAGAAAAAAAAAAAAAAAGTCCTAAGGGTGCTTCTGGTGAAAACCAAAACGAAGAATATTGAAATATATACATTCTTCTTGAGTTTTATAAACCTTCATGTTTTGTTTATCACAGGTACAAAAGGTTTATTTTCTAAAACACTATACTGGAGGATTTTTTTTCCCACTCTTAACCAGATTCCTAAAACAGTACCTAGTTTAAAATCAGGTTCAAAATCCAACCTGCATTGGTTTTGTTGTCATTAAACAGATAATAGTTGTGTAGTAACTTACGCCAAATCACTTAGACTGTATTCTGAATCACTTTGTCTAGCCTATGTTCATATATCACAACAACTCGCTCTCTTGGAATTTGTTCAGAAAACAAGCCAGAGTCAGTGTTGTAGACATGCCATATACAACTCATTTTCTGAAGGGAACCACTGATTGCTATTAGGTAGATGTGTAAAAAGACCTTTCCATACTATCTGAAGTTACACTAGACATGAAACTGTCATCAGATAGAGTCTTCAGAAAAGCAGTAAAACTCTTCGTTCAGTAGTCTTTCCTTGCCTCCACATGCTTTCTACTAGAAACAGTTCTTCACTGTTAATGTCTACATTTTTTGAAAATGATACTTAAGACACTGAAGTACTTTATTCCTATTATTGTATTACAGCATTTTACTAGAGTGAAGTTTTCCAGTTGCTGAGTTCATGGCATTAGGGATGCACATGAAATTTCCATTTAGTGGACATCTGTTAGGAAATAAAAATACTTACCGTTTCACAGCTCTCGCTATGAAGTCATCAGTAGAATTTAGAGTTGGATCTTGAGGATTTAAATGAAGGTGACATTGGACTTCTCTAGAGGTTATAACATCAATTACCACTAAGAAGGAACAGAACAGAAAAATCTTCGTTTTGAAATACTTAAAAATATTGAAAACCATCCTTTCATTTTGATGCTTGAAGAGATGTAAGACTGAAGCCAGTGGAAAAAGGTTTGCAGCAATATATTTGCATGACTTGCTTTTCCTTAATATACTTAAATCAGAAATAGTGGAAGTTATAATTTATTAATTAAATACAGGCCAAGACAAAACAGTACTTTTAATATTTGCATTTACTTTCTGTACTATTGTGAGTATAGAACACCTCCTAGTAAGCAGTTTATACACAAGTGCATTCAGTTTGTGTTTTTCCTGGGCTGCACGCTGTTAAGTGGCCCTTAGACTTTGCAACTGAGAAACAGTGCAAGAGCCTAGATAGAACCAAGTTCCCTGTCAGCTCAGTAAAGAGTACAGTAGCAATTATTCTACACATACCACAGGCTAAATTCTTTTTCACAGGATGAATGAAGAAGACAGAAAAGCTGGTGTTCTTGTATGGTACCACTTCAAAGTAAAGCAATTCTGAATCATCTAGAAATAAAAATACTGTTTAGTGATATCCAGCATAGAAGTTGGGTTCTTTTTTGCCTAATTACGTGCCAGAATTTAAGAAATACTGATACAATAGTCTAATTTTTCATTACTTTGACAACTTAGTCTATGTGCATAGAATGCACATAGAATTTAACAAAAAAATCAATACAGTGTTAAGAATTTATCACTTACAGTATTCCACAAGTAATGACACTTTTGGCAAGGGAATAGTAAAATCTGTCAACACCAAATTTAGCAACTAGTTTTGTCTCTAATACTGTGCCATCACTTCCAGCCACACAATTTACCTTCATTTATCTGCTTCTCAGAGACACAGCTGCTAATAAGAGTGTTATATGCCACTTGATGTCGAAGAATCTCTATTACACCAGGCACACACTTTGGATGGCTAAATGGGATTTTACTGACCAAGGCTCCTGCTAAACCTGATTTTTCTGAGCCCTTGTTTATGAAGTAACAGTGCTTTGAGCAATCTGGAAGAGACTAAGCAACAAATAATGGTGATGTTTCAAGGACTGAAAACAGGAAAGTAAAGCTTGATGTTATCCAGCAGTTGTACAATCTACAGCAAAAATATTTTTGAAAGATACATTTCTTGCGTGTCCATGGTACCCCTGCGTTTCCAGCAGAATCCTTAGCAGAAGTTAAATGAGATCCACTCTCCCTTCCAAATACATCCAAATTAGGCAAATATACCCAGAGCCAAGTGTTCAGGAGTTCCAAGTGTCATCAGTTCTTACTAATAATTTTCAGAGCCCTGTAGGCTATAAAAATGTTAGTGACCAAAATAATAATATCATAGTAATGCTGCTTGCCAGTTGCACAAACAGGATAGCAGTTTTGCTGGAAATCTCTTCTGGACATCAGATGTTGTTCCAACCTCTATCACTGCTACTTTTTCTTGTAGTTGCCCGGTACATAAATCTGGCAGAAAGCATCTTAGCCACAACTTTCTGTTCTAAAACTTTACATCTAATGCAGCCTAAGCAACTGTATTTCAGTAATGCAGTTATTAAAAGGAAAACCGCCTTCAGTTAAACAACCTTGTCTCTAGATAGCAGTTGGCATCACGGTTGTAAGACTTTATATTTTTCTTCCTGCCAATCCCTTTAAAAGTAATCAATAATCCCAGTGTTATGTAATTAAGAATGTAATTTGTTAAAACAGTGTGACATGCAGCATCATAAAGATCTTCAAAAATCTAGGTAAGTACCTTCCTGGGACTTGCTCCTCGCACCAGTCAGTAAGTTTCCTTCTTTTTAAGGCATTAATGATAAATTTCTGAGCAGTTTTTAGAAGAATAAATATTTGAGTTGCGCACAAACAAATTAGTGTGCCTTCAGAAACAAAACACAAAGTCTTTTATTAATGAGGATGAGAAGCTCACTTACATGAAAGGCTCTAATACTGCTTTGTAAATTAAACAATTTCCTAAAGAACACTTTTGTTGGGATTCTGGGAAACCTACATTGCTTGCTTATGAGGAAACAGTAATTCAGTATATACATCTTGCACAACAGCACAGTGTATATCAGATGCACACTATACTTACCACAAAGAAAGAAGATTTATTTGTAGACAAGTCTTCGCTGCATTTTTCTTTAAGAGTAGACTGAACAATTAGCTCATACAGTGGAGCTAGTTTCAAGCCAGAAATCTGAATTCCTGAAACCAGGTTATTATTTTTGTTAGCAATTAGATTAAGACAGTAGGTTATGAGAGCTACTATTAAAAGCAAACCCAATGTTTTGAAAAGACAAAAATACTGTTTTTCTTTCTTATTCTCTTTTTTTGCTATTGGGAATTTGCGGTAGTGTTTAACTTTGCCTAATTGTCATAGCTTTCTTAGTACTTTTCTGTTTTGCACTGGTTGTTACACTTGGACTGGTAGAACAGAATTTGTTCTGCCCAAGAAGCAATATCTTCTTTCAACTTTAACATGGGGAATCAAAGAGCAAATAAGCAATGCATAATCACAGAAGTACTTAGTCTTAAAAAACAATTATAACATGCCTGTGAGCTTCTGTATCTCTTCAATACTGGATGAAGACATTGGAACAGGCTGATGAAACTTCAGAACAAAATGAGCTGGCAAATCCATGCTGAGTTCATCAGTCAGTTGCAAAAAAGAAGGGTTGCTAGGAAAAAAAATTGTCAGAATGAAAGTTTTTTTACAGAAATTGCCATAACAAGGACTCTTAGTGCAAGGCCACTGTTAGGTCCCTAGCAGTTTATTATGTTCCATACATTTTCTGACTTGAAAAGCATTTTGCTTTATAAATGCAACTTTAATAGTTTAAAACATGGTTAATGTGAAAACTGACAGAAAGGAAAAGTGAGACACAGAAACTGAATGGTGTTTTTTACAAATAATTTTAAAGTATTTTAGTTTGTAAAGTTACTTCAGACTTCCCCTCCATACAACACTGAGGTAGAGAGAGATGAGATGTCAGTACCCATAGCGGGATGACAAAGTATTTCTGTGTATTTTAGGTGTAATATCTTTCAGTATATGCTTTCTTTACTGTTAATCCATGAAGGACTTGCTTGTTGAATACTAGGAAGTTCAGTAATATTGTTTCAGTGTCTCTTTCTGGCTTCAAATCTATTAATAAATTCACAGTTCAATGCAACTGACACAGTTAAATATGAACACAATAATTTTGAAACCATATGGGAAAACCGCAAAAGCCACAGATTATAGACAGTGTAGCTATGGAGCATAAAGCCATAAATAAAACAGAACTTCCTGTTTCAGCAGAGGCTAAATATAAGTTAAACTGAAGTCAGTACCAGTGACTTGTAAATCCATTTCTGTATTGGCAAGTGTCCAGAGCCTCACCTGTCCTCTCCAGCTTGAGGTTCTATAATTAATGGAGAAAGAGGCAGTTTGTGGAGCTTATCTGTGCCTTCAATAGTTAAAACTGCTTTTGTTCCACATATCTGGGAACCTGAGGGAGAAAGAGAATGGCATTATTTTCCTTAATTTAGTGTATATTAATCCTATGCATGCAAAATATACAATGGTAAGGACTTGGAAGGTCAGGTCCAACTGATGGCCACAGTGGTGTGGGCAGTGAAGACAAGCCTACACTGACCAAACCCAGAAGGCCAAAGTTGCCCAAAGATGACAGCAGCAATAGCTGAGTCGACAACCATGACATGGAAGGTAGTTTCCTGATGGACATTAAAACTGTGCTAAAATGCATCACATAAACTGTTCTACTAAACTAGAATTTTAAATGTTAGTTCTGAGCTTTAATTAATTAAATTTTCTTAATGAAACAATTCATTAAATTTGCTTTAGTATTGAAAAACTCTTGTTAGCTATTTCTGCTGAAACAGCAGAATAGCTGAAATAACTTTACCATGATTTAGTTCTGCTTCCAAAACTTGGTAGGGAGAAATGTAAAATTCAATGTTCATTGGGGTTCCTGAGGAATAAAAAAATAATGGTTACTACACAGGTCAGTAGAGGAAATATGTTGGGTGCCTTGACACAAAGGTGAAAAAACCAACACTGTAGATGGGTAGAGGGGATTCCTTGTAAAAGTACATCTCTACTTACAGTATCTGTTCAATATATGTTCTTTATATCTGTATGTTATCTGAGAATACAGGCACAGTAAGTCCCTACATCAGGTTTTATTTATAGTAGAGGATTTTTCCTGTACACAAAGATCAGCTCAGTATGTTTTGATTACAATTCTTTGAATTCAGAAGAGAGAAAAGAAAAAAAAAAAGGGGGGGGAGAAAAAGAAAAAACGGCGGGGGTGGGGGGGAGGGAGAAAAAAGGAAAAAAAATCACCTCCAGTTCTTGGCACCAGGTGTCCTACTTTTCCATTAAGTACTTCAGTAACTCTGTTTAGATCCTGTGTTCTATTTCAAAACACATCTTAATTAGTGTTTCCTGCATTGCAGTGCTAGCCAGGTTCATGTAATTTCTAATTTGTATCCTTAATCAAAAGAAGACAAAGTTTTCTTGGAAACAGATTGTATGTCCAGCATCCAAAAGACCACAACTCCACACGTGAATTACTTCTAGGACTTGGGCTTCCACTTCCCCCGTATCAGAGCTCTTTCATGTTGCACTTTGGTGTGCTATTTACCCAAAATGAAGGGGGTCACAAATATTAGAGTAGCAACTGGTTGAGCAAAGAATGAAGAAATAACCTGGATAAACTAACTTGAACAGAACCACTCTCTGATTTCAAGGGTGTTCATATAGATGAAAACATATAGCCATACATTTACATAGCTGTCTACTAACTCTGCAGTGCATTGACTTACAGCACAGATAGGACAAATAATCTATTTAACTTATAAATAATATTTACTGAGAAATCAGTGACCAGCAGTGATACAGCACATTAGTTCATAGTGTTATTATGCTTCATAAGGGAAAAGTGCAAAAATAATCCAAGAGGGTGCTTCAAATTACAGGAGGCCATACCCGCCAAGGTATGTGTGTATGTAACTTAGTAGGCAAGGTATCAGAGAAGATATTTCAAAAATCCAGAAGGAAAGCACTGCCCCCACTCTGATTTATTGAAAATAATGAAAATCCTTATATAATTACCAAAAGGTTTAGGAAACTGTTCCCCATCTATCTGTAATCCTCGTCTATAAAAAGACAAATGAGAAAAGGGAGAAAAGCTGGCATCCACTCCTCCTGATCTAAAGCCTGAGGACCCAAATGAGATACCCAAACAGCAGAACCCCAAAAGGTCTATTTTAGTTCTGCCACAGGGAGAGCTAAACATGACTGCTGACTTTCAGATGCACTGCTTGCTCCCAGTGGGTGGTTATGTGCACACACACCCCCAAGCTTTGTAACCAACCAGTTTCCCAGGAAGTCCCTTAGATAAAGCACAGGAGTTCAGTAGATTGACTTGTTTGCTTGTCTGGGGCTGACAAAGGCTTCAAGCTTCCCAGTGGGAGAAAACTCATTAGCCTTCCACATCCTGCTCTATAATTAGATCAGTTAACTTGATTTTTAGTGAAATGAAGGATTTTGGGTAGAGGTAAAGGGACAAAGACATAGACTGTAAGTTACCTGTCAAGAAGAGACATTGAATAAATGTCTTTTTCAAGGGCCTGCAAAGCAAGATATCCCTTAGCTTTCATTTCACTGGGAGAGAGAAAAGACAATTAATTATTTTTGTAAATAAATAAAAGTTACACTATGGATTTCAAAAGTTTTTGAGTAAAAAATAACTGCAACCTGTTTCCTGGAATTTGATACATATTTGACAGGTCTTCTAGAATCTTGCCAAAGGCATCATAGTTCTTCATCCTAACAAAAAAAAAAATGATTATCACACTACTAAATGAGATGGAAAATAACTCTTTTATACATAACTTGATAGAAAAGCCACCATTGCAGAGTGACAGTGGCCCCCTTCATCAGATCAAGTAGCAGTAGTGATTTAGATTTTCTTAGAAGATACCAGAAAATGTGAACCTTTAGCTGTGTTGCAAGAAACACTGTAATTATAGCTGAAACTGGCACTGAAGTAGGCATTACTGAAAGCAATAATTGTACATGAAATGCAAATATGACAGTTCATCAGCTGGAAAACACTTTTCCTGATGTTCCAATAAAGTTAGTCATGTAGTACTGCTTCCCTAGGACCTTGCATGCATACATTGATCTTTTCATTAAAATATTAAAATTGTATTAATGCTGCACTTCACAGCACCATGTGAGACAGACCTTAAATATAACTGATAGATACATCAAACAAAAAAAAAAAAAGGGGGGGGGGATGACAAGTGATTTGGTTTATAAATGAATGGTTCAGACTGCTCAAACCCCAGAATGCCTGTGGATTTTGACTTGGTGTGACAGCGTGGAGCAGTGTTCAGACTAACCCACCAGGTAAATTACTCCTGTGCTTAAGTAGATTTTACATGAGTTTTACAAGCCTTACTAGATTCTGGTGCTGCAGTCATGCAGACTGCTCAAGACTTTCCTTCCTTTCCTATGCAGATGTGGCTGCAGTGTGGTTCAGCAGAGACAAAATTAGCCTGCTTGAACTTTTACATTGGGACAAATTCTTTCAAACCTGGAATCTAAATAAGTCACTCAGTTCTCCTCTGTCTCTTTCCAGCTAGATTAGTGGGGAAGCAGGGAAAAAGGAGGGAAGCAAGCGTGTGTGCTACAGGAACAGACAGAGCACTAGCCTATGCATTAGCTGGCTGGCTCATCTTAATTTTATACTTTGAGATTCGTGGGAAACATTACACATATAACTAACTGCTTTACAACCAAATAAAATACTACACCAGGAGGTGTAGAAGGGATACCTGTGCTTTGTGACAAATCGTAACAAAACCAGAAAGGCAGAAAAGTAACATCTGCAGTACCAGTGGTAACTATATGCCAATGCTCAGAGCCCAACTGCTGGCATTAACATCACTGGAAGTCAAAAATCTAGGAAAATGTAAGTTCAAGTTTTAAGTCATAGCTGTTTACACCCCTAAAGCTAATGTAATTTCATTCCTGAGGAAAAAGAGGGCTGAAAAAACTGATGCTGAATAATACAAAAGAGAGATTAAATACTAAAGGTCAATGATTATTCTTTCTCTTTTTACCTTCCCTATCTATTATATGGCCACAGTATTTAAATAAGAATCCAATTTCCTAAATATACCAATTATTTTTAAATTCTGGAACCTTGATCATATTCACTGAAGAACTTGTAAATAGACTTTTAAAGTGGTGGCCTGACCTGGAACAGCAACTATTCAGACAGAACAAAATGTGGTAATAATAAATATATATAGTACCCTACTGCTACATGAGAAAATTAGGGTCACAGCTCCACGCTATGTATTTGCAAAGAAACTTGGGCCATGTGATACCACCTTGCTTTCATTGCAGTTAAAGGACATGCAGTTAAAGTATTTGCATAAGGACAATATGAGGGCTATTTCGTATTTGATGGAAGGAGCAGAGGAAAAGTAATACTTAGTTTGTATGTGTAAATCTGTCAGTTCTGAATTGTCATCATCAGTTCATTACCAAAACTTTGGGTCCAAGTAGCTCTATAATTCTTGCAATCAAGACAAAGACCAGTATTCCAAGGCTTTGTTTGACTGGGAGCTAGAGCCAACATATTAGGGATTATTCTTTACCCTTGCTCCATTGAAGCAGATGCATTTGAAGGAATGACTTGAGAAATAAAAAATGCCTGGAGTATCTTTACAAAATTATATTTGCTTCCATTTTAGCCTTGAATTTACAAATTTGGAGCAGATAATAATAGTTACAATGACAACCAAATTCCGGTATGGAGGATTGGAACCAACTTCCCACAAAAAATGGAATCCAAAACAGTGTCAGTTCTATTGTTTTCTGGATTCATATTATTGTTCCCTGATTCTCTTTCCTTTTTCTTTTTTTTTTCCCTCTTTGGATTTTATACTGGAATGGTTCTAGCATCAGGAATTCTTTTCCATTCAACATTAAACCCTATATGTGATTCTTTACCTTAGAAGCTGGACCAAATCATCACAAACCTACAGGAATAAGAGACAGGAGTTTCATCTTTCTTGCCATTTGTGACACATCTTCTATAAGCACTTCATTAGTAATGATAAGCTTGATGCCCATTACTTTTAAATAGCTGTATGGTTAGAATAAAAAAAAAATCCCCAACACTCAAACCCAAGACTAACAGTGCAATAGTTAAAAAATATGACTATAATAATTGGAAGAAGTCCTCTGTGAAAGACGATAAAATTAACAAATAGTTTATTGATAAACTCTTTCAGAAAAAAAAAATGCATCTTGGCCAGTTTTTCTTTTATTGGTTGTGCTAGAATTCTCTCAATATGCATTTTCATTCTAATTATATTGTCCAGCACTCACTGATCAACAGATCTGTGGTGGTTAAATGCGCAATCTGAAATTTCAAGACTGACTTCAACAAAAAATAATGGACAAAATTAACTCCAATGTAATAATTGTAATAATGTAATAATTTGGTTACTTAGTGACAAAAACAGAGTTTATGTTCCCCAACCCCCCCACAGCAGCTTGTTGTTATATCTTTGACCTGAAGGGTTGTCTGTAATTCTGTAGCAACTGCGGAACATGATACATGAACTTCAGGGTGATATTCTGTGAATAATTTAATAGAAATTTTGCCAGAAAAACATCCCCACTAGTAGAAATATATATACTCCAAAAGAAGGCAGAATAAAAAACAGTATTAGCTCCAAGACATCCACTGAGCATATATATTGCACTACACCTTGGTAGAAAAATATTTTAAGCCCTTGTTATTTACTGGATACTGGTAGCATTGAAGCATGAAAATAAAAAATTTATGCGCAATACCACAAAAATCTTGGAAAGTGAGTCTGTCAGCTGACTTTTACTGTAATACTTAGCACTAGAGTATTTAGTATTGGTAACTGCATTCTAAGTTTAGGTGAAAGATTCAGATGCCTAAAGAGGTAGCTAGTGTCATGAACAGGTTTCCATGTGTGACAAGACCAAAAGGAAGTCAAAACTTTTCTGACATGATAGCTGGAAGCCAGGTAGGAGACTAAAGGGTCATGAGAGACAGCGAAAATTAATTTTACCACAGGAGCTTCTTCAAAGTGAGCCAACTTCACATCCATCACATCTCCATCCTTCTCCAGCTGAATTTCTACATAAAACATCATTGATGTTATGTAGCAGGCAGTCCCACTGGGGCTAACATGAACAGTAAGTCTGAGAAGGATGAGAAAAAGAAAAAAAAAAAAAAGCTTGTATATATTAAAATTCTGTCACTTAAAAAAGGAAATGAGTATAGTTCACTTGGTCATGGGAAGAGACACCAGGGACGCTTCAAAAATAACTCTTTGGCTCAGCTTCTGAAAACTAGGCATGTATTTGTGCTCTGCTCCCTGCATTATAATGTTGGTCAGCTCAAAACTATTAACCTCAGTCTGTCGCTTTGGGATGTAGGCATTTATACCCTCTCTTTACCCAAAAACCTTCTCCACAAAGGGCTAATCAAAATAGGCAAATACACTCCATTAGAACACTGAGCTAAAAAATAACATTTTTGACAAGCCATCCAGATGGTATTCCTCTTTGGACTTGAGGCCATGCTTGCTCATTTGCATTTATTCATAAACAAACTTACCCTTTTTGTCTGCATAAAAGTTCCAACATGTTCATCACAGAAAACACGGATTTAGCTGCAAAAACCAGAAAGGCAATTTAACCAAACTGCAATGATCAAGAAGTAGAACCAGTATTTTCTTAATTTAAAGGATAATATTTAGGTAATGAGAAAATAGTATCTCTTGAATGACTTGTCATTAATGACAACTACTATGATTAATAAGTGCTGTGCTGTGTAGAAAATATTCTCAGGCTTTAAGAATAGCTATAGCCTGAAGGCTTAGCCCAAAGATGAGTCGCAAATCTCGTCTCTTATCCACCTCTGTGTTTGTACATTTGACCTCTTCCTGAAGAAAATCAATAGAGAAGGATTGGTAGGTTCCAAACAATATTAAAAAAATGTACTTTGAGTTATCCAAGAGCTCATTACCATTTAATGTCCTCTCTATCTTCTCCATGCATGAAAGCAATAGACCATCTGGAGCATTACTGACAGGCTTTCGATGTGGGTTATCCTAGCACATTTGTGAAAACAAGAGACAAAGAAAGATTCCTTAAATTACTAGCTAAGAGACACAGCACACAGATGCCCCATACTACAAACCTCTGGTTGTTTTTGTCAAAGACAGGGGTTACCTATGATTGGAGCTATCTCCAAAATGGCAGCACTGAATGGATTTGTGAAGATATTATTGTGCAGTAATTACATACCAGATGTAATTGGTAAGTAATTTGGAGCAAGGAGTGGCTTTCCATTCCCCTGTCTTTTGATGTGATCACTAGATGTGTCAGCTAATTTCACTGTGAAGCTAAACTAAGAAAATACTTGTGTTTTTATTTTAGAAAAATCTGCCCGAGTGAATAGAACAGATCAGTAAGTGCCACAGGAGTATGTGGTTAGATTAGAATACAAGTTAGCTTGTGAAGCTATTCACTTCAGTAGCAAGCAAACTCTCTCAGTTTATCTTCAAGCTCTTGCCTGAAAACTTCTCATACTTCACACTTCAATTAACAAAGAACACTCACTGCTGAAGAGTTTTCACTTTGTTCAAATTCAGGACATTGTTTTCAGAGTAAAGCTTGAATTCAGCATTAATAAAAATGAGCATGGAAACAAATGGAATTTTTTATACTGAGCTCACAGCAGTTGTGCTAATCTGCTCTTTATGAAGATCATTCTTAAATTAGCTACTGGAAGGGCAGGAAGCATGGAATGGTATATCACAGCAGCAGAAAGTCTGGATATCAGATTTCAGACCAGCTTCTAAAATACAGAATTTCCTCCCAGTCCTATAGGCAACAAATTGTCTTTACATACTATGAATATGATAATGATAATGAATGTAACTTCAACTGGTAGACAATCAGTACTAACTCATGAATAGTTAAAACAATGTTAAAACAAGTTAAAACAATGCAAGAAACAACCCTAAAGTGTTAAAATTAGGCAGGAAACTTTATCACCCATTGTCCTAAGACAAATGGGGAGCCAGGTTATACTAGGCACCAGGTTTTTCTGGGGATTATCTTTTGGTTGGTTTTGGATTACATGGGCTGTTTGATTGGTTTTGCTTGTTTTTAAAAGTCAAGCAATTTCTTAGCTACCTTGGAAACATACTCTTACACCACATATCCTTCTCTCACCTAACCTGTTATTCTTACCATGCAAAAATAAACAAGTTTCAGAGTTTCAGTCCATGGCCTTTGTTGGTATTTTAAATGCAACTGTTCCATTAAAGCATTTGTAGAAATAGCTGTCACAACACCTGAAAAACATGTCAAAATGTTCTAAATATAATGGCAACCAGAAGTGCTGGAGGAGGACAAATGTAAAACTGTGCTAAGGTCATAGATGTTATGCTTCAAAGAAGGAATAAAAAAGGTTTTACTTGAATTTTGCACATACAAACATCTAATTTTTGTAAGACTTTGACTGAAAAAGAACAGATTTGTATAGGCAAATATTCTCAATATTAAATACAGATATGCAGCCAAATCTTCAGTTTGTTAGAAAATTAGGCTTTGTTTACCTATGCACAATTTCTTATGTGTATTGTTTATAAATACCAAGGTTTTGCCGCAGACTTGAGATATCCAGGTACACTCACCTAGAGCTCATTAAAGCTCACTTTAATTGGAGATAATTTTTTATGATGAGGGTGTTAAGACATTAGAACAAGTTGCTCAAAAAAGTGGTGCATGCCCCCCCCTGCAAACATTC
The DNA here is from genome assembly GCA_003676055.1 of Chloebia gouldiae. NCBI lineage: Eukaryota > Metazoa > Chordata > Aves > Passeriformes > Passeridae > Chloebia > Chloebia gouldiae. The sequence continues at coordinate 51,459,636 of QUSF01000003.1, read as the reverse complement.
AAGGTCAGGTTGGACAGGGCTCTGAACAACCTGATTTAGTTGAAGATGTCCCTGCTTATTGCAGGAGGGCTGGAGTAGATGGTCTTTAAGGGTCCCTTCCAACCCAAATTATCCTGTGCTTTTGCAGAGGATAATCTCAATGAAGGGGTGCAACTTTTTTTTTTTGTTGTTGTTGTTGTTTGTTTTGTTTTTGGGGATGGCAAGAAATGAGAAGGCTGGGAGAAGGAATATATTCAGTCCATCATCTCTCCCCCATAAATATTCTTTCTGGCCTTACACAGAATCCAGACGTACAAAGGAAGTTTTTTGCCATGATGTGGTAGTTCCATAACCATTACCTCCATCAGGAGAAAAACAGGAGTGAATTTCCTACCTGTCTGGATGACAGGCAGGAAGACTTCAAAGTTATTAATAAGAATAAATTGAGTCCCACAACATGCCACCCACTTTGCTCTACCCCAGAACCAGAAGAAATATTACAAAGGGCTTCTTTGACTTAGTGGGCACAACAGAGCTGCAGAGATCTGGCCCCTTTGAGCCAGCGGCACTACATGGGGAAAGAGAGATGGACTAGGAGAGGGATGTCCTTTTGCATACACCAAGAAGGGATAGTGAGAAGGGACTGGCAGCTTCTTCTTCCTGCAGGGAAGATGATAGAGCAGCAACCCCAGCTCCCTATAAATCAGGCCACTTCAGCCAGCTGGAGGAAGAGGAAGCAGTGGACCCTAACCAGCTCTTGCAAGCACACTCGCTGGGAACATGCCCCCACTCACCCGTGCCTTCATGCTAATAGAAGGGCTGCAACCCACCCTGTATCTCCAATCACACTGCAAGAAACCAAGCAGTGCATTTGTAGCAGCTGCAACACAGCACCCAGGTGCTGTGCAAGGCAAAAGCCTTGCTCCTTCAAAAAACTGGTCCCCAGTGGTTAGTGTTTGAATTTGGGGCCTGATAAGCACAGCAATATCACCTCTGCTACTTTTTACAGGAGGTACCCTGTTAGCCATGTTCTTCCACATCTAAGGCATAATGTCTAGTCCCATCTCTTCAGAAGGTGTCATATTCTCAGAGGCTGAATTTAACTGGGGGACAAAAGCAGGGGGAGGCATGATAGTAACAATCACTCAGCAAAACAGGAAAGCACTCCAAAAGGGGGTTGTTCATCTTGCTGTTTAGTGGAGGGAGTTAAAAAAACCAGTATTGATAATGTTTGCATTGTATTTGTACAAAAATGTGTATATTTTGTGGCACCTCAGTTGCAGTCTGCTTGTACATAGGAATCAATGCACAATGGCAGTGTGAGGTTCAAGGGCTAATCCTGGACCTTTGTACAGGCTCTAGCTCAAAATGTGGTTACTTGGGAATGTCAAGGTCTACAGCAAGAAGAGCATATCTCCTACATAAACCCTGGGTGGCACTGTTTCAGGATACCTTACAGCATACCTTCTGCTTCCAGCTGTTATCCATCCTGCTGCAGTGCCTGAAAGAGTCTCATACCACATAAAATAAGAGTATTTTTGACTTGGATGTAGGAACCTGAGTTGAAACTAAGTAGTTAATTGGCCTAAGATTACAGAAAAAAATTAAGCATGTGCCTAGGAATCCCAGGAGAAGTGTATGTCAAAAAGTGGTATTTGTCTCCAGACAGGTGTCAAGCATACTAATTAGAGAAAGTCAATACAGCTGAGTGAGTTAAATATATTTGCACTTCAGCTTTTACAAAGGAGGTGAAATGTGATTAAGTAAATTGATAATGTAATTCTAAACTTGTGGTAAATCACACTTCTGTAAAATTATTCATTTGGTGTATGGTATTAAATACTGATTTACTTTCTAACCTAACATTAGCAGTGAAAACAGGTATAATCATAGCTATAATCATGAGCTTTACTTATTAATTGGTGCATGAATTTAAAAACATGTTTTCAGCATTTCTAGGGTGTCGTTTTAGCTTAACTTTGTTTGAACAATCTATTGAAATGTTTTCTGCTGAGAAAGAACATGTACTATGGCCCATATAAAGTAGGTTGCCTCAGTCCAGATCACAGGAATGTGTATGTGCAAATATGACATACCACAGCTTGGTACTGCTTAATATTTTTGTGGCATTTTTCATAAATGTTTGTCTAGACTTCTTTGGAGTCTCTGTGATCTCGATACTAACTACAGTGGTTTGATCATGTCCTGAATAAGTAGAAAAGTAAATTATTTGCTAACTGTCTTGAAGAGAACACTTCCAAAATAACAGAAGGATACACGCCATGGCTTACCTGATCTGCATAATAACTGTTCTGCAAATAAACAAAGAACTTCAAGTTCAATTAGTCACAGTATGGCTGATTAATACAGTACAGCTGATAAGCCTAAAATACACTTTAACTTTTAAACAAAAAAAGCTTTTTCCATTGTGCTCAAATATATGTATTTAGGTAACTGAATTTGCATCACTTTTCCAGGATAGAAATCGTGCCAGATTTTCATAACAAGACAAATATTCCAAGATAATTATTAGTCTTCACATAAAATTGCAGGATTGGAAAAAATATTTTTCATATAGAAACATAAGTTTAAGCATTGTCAGAAAGTTCCTCACAACAAGGTGCTGTTCCAGTATTCAGAACTTACTGCACTCAAGAGAAGAGTTAAGAGTGATGAATAATTTAAAATTTTATAATCATAACTTCTCAGGCATATTAAGTACACAAATATTTAACTGGGTCAGTTTGTGGTATTAAAAAAAAACCCCAACAACTGGACATGCATTATCATGAGTATAGAAAATAATTGGAATTACTGCATGAATCCTACATGCCCACCTGCTCTGGATTACTCTCTCTTTGACTGTTCATCAAAAAATGCTGCTGAAAGAATAGTTCATGTGTGCAGTTACTTAATAAGTTGTCCCCACATTAAATCCTCTTTTGCTCTCAAATGATTTCAGGATATCTTATTCCCTTTTAAAGGGTAAAACAGGTATGCTTCTTCAGGTACCTTTAGAGAAATTAATTATTATTACTACTTGATTGAATTTTGTAATGGTTGTCTGCATCTTGCTAAATTCCTGACTCCAGCTAGCACAGGGTCAAGCTCGAGCCATTGTGACTAATGGAACATAACACCTGACTTTGTAATATGTTTCACAATGCATGGCCTGGGCATGGCCTGATTCATATGAAAATGGAATTTTGTAATTTCATAGCTGTAACATTTCTGATAATTTTTCCATTTAATTGAATGATATTTTTTTCTGAGAAAGACTCAACATATTGCTCATTCATCTTCTTGCATGAATTCCATTTTTTTTTAGTAAATATACTCTAGATTTATTATAAAACATACGAAACCCTAGCTTACTATTGATATATTTTAGTGACATAATTTCAGAAAATATTCCAGGTATTCCATAATCAGAGCAATATTGATGGGGTTTTTTTGTTTCTGGTTTCTTTTGGCACACTGGGGGTTGCTTTTTTCTATTATTCCTATATCCAGTCTTGATTCTTTTTCATTTAAAGAATAACATCAAAATAAATCACCAGCAATATATCTTCACTGGCCTGTATCCAGCACTTTATTGGAATTGCATCTTTCCAGAAGCCCTCAGCTGAACTGCTGACCAGAGAAAACAGCAGCTACTTAACAGTCCACAGTAAGTCTAAATACAGAACTGGGGCCTAGGGTACTCAGTGAAAACCAGTGGTTCCAGTTAGAACTGAATCATGTGTAAGAGATGTCGCTGCAATTATGAGGTCAGAGCTAAAACTGTGTTCTTTCACAAAGTGCCATGGGATTTTAGAGTGATCAGCACTGATAGCTATAAAATTGGCATGTAACGGGAATATGAATCAGTGTTTACAAAAAATGATGAGCATTCAAACAATTACTTTATCTATCCTAGATTCAAACAATTACTTTATCTATCCTAGATGCTCTTCCATCTTAGGCAGGATGGAAGTGCCACTTAACTTTTATGACCTATACTTTAGTCTGATACTGTCTATAGTTTATGGCTTTACAACCCATAAAAACTACAGTATGTTTTGTCATTTTCTTTTAGTCTCTATATCATCTCCATAGTTACAGAGAGTGAATATTTAGCTCCTGAGAGTAACATCAGAATGTTGGTGGCTGCATTTTATTTCACTACAGCCATATAGACTGAGCCAGTTTTACTTCATGACTTACTGAATAGCACTTCTGGCACTTAGTCTGAGACACCTAACATTGGCAGGATTTGACTGTTTCCTGCTTCTTCACTGACAGTGACTAAAATTCTTCAAAGGCAAAGGCTGCATAGACAAACATCAGAAATATAGGTTCATTGCAAATTACCGTGGATGTAGAAACACATTGACACAGACAGGGCATATATTTTCCTCATAGTCAAGATATGGCTAACATTTGATTTCTGATTGACATTAGCATTATAATCTCCAAGTAGATATTCTCTAAATCTTTTCCCAAAGGCCCTAGAGCCATGTGACCACAATTTAAATAACCTCATGAAAGAATGTCTGAGGGCTGTCTTCACGTGTGTACATTTGCCCTTTACAGGGTTTCATAGGACACCATGATTGCTATTCATAACTGAACATTTGTTGCTTTTTCTACACATTTTATCTTCCTAAGAGTCTTGTGATCATTTCTATAATTAAAATCAGGTGTTGCAACATCATTCATGTTGGTGACATCAGTCAGCATGAGATCAATAGAACCAATCATTTGAGAGCTGCCACAGCTCACCGTGAAGAGAGAGATAAAGTGAATGTAGCTGGCACATAATCTGCACAAAATGGCAAAATTAGTAACACCCATACTATGCTGAAGGTCTACATTGAAAATGTTACTGGTAGAAGATGGGGATGGAGGAGGAGGGAAGGAGAAGCAGGAGCTAAGAACTAGTTGAGGAGCTGAAAATAATGATGAGCACTGAGGAAATCACTGAGGTAGAGTTGTAATACAGAAAGACAATAATTCTGCTTAAAGGAGCTTTCCACCAGTATGTTTCAAAGCTAACCACACAGGAGCCAGTTTATTGTCTTGTTTTTCCAGACTGGGATGCAGAGAGATGGGGAGAGGAAGTGATTCCTGAAATGCTGGCCATAGAACTAGAAACCAGACTGAAATTTACCTGACTCTATTCTGGAACATCCTGTAGCACACAGAAGAAAGAAGGAAACTAGCAATGAAAGAAAGAGGTGGAGAAAGGGACTAGAAAATCACAAGAAAAAGACTTGAAAAGAAACATTATGTAAGTATAAAACCATATAAAGTATGAAAACCAGAATTAATAGAAAAAGGATATGAAAAACAGAAAATACATTAAAAAGAAAATATTAAATAATTATATAGACAATACTAAAATCTGAAAATCATACAAAATTTTGTGTATACTAGAAAAGTGAGATGAGTTTAGGTCTACTTTAAGGTATTTAAAACCAATATTGTTTTGGAGATGATTGTTCAGCTTGAGGGTTCTGCTTGAATGTATATAAGGATATGGATTATATAACATGCAGACTAAAAAAAGAAACACAGCATTGGCAAATACTGATTTCAATAAAATAGCATGTGGGAAGGACTCATTTTTCAGGAAAGGCAATACCATAAAGGAGCTCAATCCCAATAAATGCCAATTGAAGCTATTACAGCAGTGCTATGCAGACAGGAACTCCATATAAAGTATGCATTTTACATCATTCTATGTTGCTTAAACAATTTGACACTGCTGCAAACTCATCATTACTCATTAATTCCTTGTTATTCAAGTCACTTAACCTCACTTTCTCTATAGGGATGATGCATTTGGGGATTAACTTTTTCCAACTGGTAAGAAAGCTGTAAGTGTTAAGAATCACGACTAGCTCAGATGGAGTATTGTGAATATTTTAATTTGGACAGATAATAGAGGTAAGGAAATTCAAGCACCTTATTACCCACAATCTTATTACAGTCATCCCACTATGTTTTTTTTAGGGTGTATATGTTTGTTTGCAAGTGTAAGGATACACATCTGACAGGTCTGGAGACAGCCACAGATGATGTGAAGCTTCTGGGAAGCTTATTGATTATGTCCTTGCACTGAGCAAGAATAGAAGAACAAATGTCCACACAACCTCTTGTAGCATTCAGAATCTGTACTGCATTGCTTATTTATTTACCTGTGTGCATCACAAAAACATTCCCCAGGCTGTATGTGCTGAAAAAAGCATAAAGAAAGACTGTACCTATAGAGCTTAACCTCTGATTGTAAAAGGCAGATAAAAGCTGGGATGGGAAATGGAGGGACTGGCCAAGATCAGAGCAAATTAGTGACACTGTGAGAGTATGCCATAAAGTTGGCAAGTAAATACCTTGCAGCTTCTCAGTCACTCCCCTGCAGTAGTAGGGGGAGGGGAGGGAGAAACAGGTGAGAAGGTTCGAGGGTTGAGATAAAGACAGTTCAATAGAGAAAGCGAGAGCTATGCGCTACGAGCGAAGGAAAACAAGGAATTAATTCACCACTTCCCATGAGCAGGTAGGTGTTCAGCCACCTCTGGAACAGCAGAGCTCCACCATGTGTTACTTGGGAAGAGAAATGCCATCACTCCAAATGTCCCTACTCTTCCTTCTTCTTCTATCACTTCTTATTGCCGAGCATGACACCATAAGGTATGGGTCATACAGCACATCCCTTTGGACAGTTGTGGCCAGCTGCCCCAGCTGTGTCCCCTCCCAGCTTCTTGTGTGAGAAAAGGCCTTGAGGCAGTATAAGCACTGCTCAGCAGTAACTAAAACAACTCAGTGTTATCAACAGTATTTCCAGCATAAATCCCAAGCATAGCGCCACACTATCTACTGCAAAGAAAATCAACTCTACCCCAGCCAAAAGCAGCACAGAGTAGAGCTAAGATTATATGAATTCCAATCCAGTAGTCTGTCATTTAAGACCCAGAGTTATACTGCCTAACAGCAGGCACCAAAATAAACTTTACCATATCAGATTTTCCTGATAGTTTTCAGAGAGAAACAGGCACACTCAGTGGGATATCTGACCACTCCCAAAACCAGCAGATGCCCACTGCCTCAAGGCAGCCATCACTCTCGGTTGTGTAAAGTGGGAGCCACATCCCAAATCTGCCCTTAGGCATGCCAGTTATATACTTCAAGAGTAGTATGTCCTTGAAACCCAGTTATTACTTACACAAAAGCACAGAAAAGCACATGAAGTTACAAATTTGAGAAGTATGAGTATGTTAATAATTAGGCAAGTAATTGTTTAGCATGGTCTTCACTCATTGTTACTTATGGTACAAACTGAGGGTGGATAAAAGCTTTTAGCTCTTTCCTTTTAATGAGGGGGAGATTCTGCTCAGAATACATGTGGATTTGGGCTGGGTGATTTCTTTTCAACTGGCCTGCTACTGAGAAACTCCATTAATTCACAAATACATTTCATCCATCCTTACACACTGGTAATAAAGTGTTGTCTACTAAATTTTAATACAGTTGTGCCACCAGTCTAAAAGAGAAGAAATTAAGCATACTACCAGGAAATCCTACCTCCATGTATTGATTTCAGTTCAGCAATACTTCACAACACAAAGGCCCACACACCCACAGACCCAGCAGATGCCACGGTAATAAATTCTGGGCGGAAAGGGCTGAAATAGGAGGGTGCCCTCAAGAACCAGTAGGTGGTTTTGTTCATTTACTCTTTTGTCCCTTCAAAAAATTAAGTCTCTCTCATCCTGGAAGATTTATTGAGCACTTGAAGGAAGAATGGATGTTTTATGCATGATAAGATGGTTTTCCAAAGAATGTGATTCATTTATTCATGTCAACAGAAATCCAAGATAAAATTACAGTGTTAAATTATGCATACTTTAAATATAAATTGTGTGCTACTAAATGTGCGCCACAGTAAAGGGAACAAGTACTTTTTGCGCTGTGGGAATGGAAGTTGCACATTAATGTTTTTCCTTAAGTTTCAGACATGTTTTGTCTGATATGTCCACTGTATCTTTGGCTTTTTAAAATAAATGAAATATTTGTCAGTTGATTTCTTATTAAGGTACATAATGCAAGTACTACTAGCATACAATTAATTACATATCTACCTAATTATTCTTCACAATTTTTTCCCTTCAAGAATTTTATGTGCAGAGCTGTAATGGCACAGATGCCAATACATAACAAAGGACATTCATTATCTCCACCCTTCATAGCCACATTACAAATCTCTACTACACTACCTGTATGGTTTCATTCATTACCTACACCCTTTATAGCCACATTGCAAATGTCTACTACACTACCTGTATGGTAAAACCTGTATGGTTTTAGGTACCTGTTGTAGCATTTGAACACCAGAGAATAATTTAAACCTCTTGTTGCCATGGGCTGTGGACCCTAGGTTCTTGTACAGACAATGAAGTAGTTGCAATACCTACTCTCCTCTGACCAGTTGCTCTCTTACAAAGAGGAGGCAGAGTCATGCCATAAAATATTCCAGAAGCTCCAGAGACACTCTCACTATGGTCACTTGTTAGTAATTGAATAAGAATGATTAATGTAGTGCATTTTCATGGAAATACCTCTTTTAGTTTTGTGTTAAAGAGCTCATTTTTTTTCCACTTGGTTTAGGTAAGATGCTAGGGGACAGATCCAAGCAAAAAATGAAAGGTATATTATAAACTGTTTTTTATTGCATTACAACATGCAGTTTGGGCCACAAAACAGAAATTCAAAATAAGTTTGTTTTTTTTTAAGATAGCTTTAAGGAGAGATTAAAAGGACAAAGACTACATTCATTAACAAGCAGCATGGTGCAAAATGGGGATGAAGTCTCTCGCACTGTAAAGTGAAGAACAGGTTCAAGACCACCTGATTAAACTGAATAGCCACAAGTCTATTACGGCCTGATGAGATGCATCCCAGGGTCCTGAGGGAACTGATGTTGTTGCCAAGCCATACTTGGAAACCTCTGGCAGTCAGGTGAAGTGCTAAGTGACTGGAAAAAGAGAAACATCGTTCCTATTTTTGAAAAGGGGATAAAGGAAGACCCAGGGAAGGACATACCAGAGACCTCCCCCTTCCTAGGAAGACTGTGGAGCAGATACTCATGGAACAATGCCAAGCACATACAAGGAGATGATCCAAGACAGCCAAAATGGCTTCACTAAGGGCAAATCATGCCTGATCCATCTGGTGGCCTTCCACAATGGAGTGACAGCAACAGTTAACAAGCAAAGACTGGCAGATATCAACTACCTAGACTTCTGTAAGCTGGTCCCTTATGACATCCTTATCTCCAAAATGACGACATGGATTTGATGGATGGAATATTCAGTGGATAAGGAATTGGCTGGATGGATGCAGCCAGAGTTGTGCTAAGTGCTTTTATGTCCAGGTGGACACTGGTGATGAGCTGTGTCCCTCAGGGGCCTGTGGTGGTCCCAGGGCTCTTTAATACCTTCCTTTATCAATGACACTGTCAGTGGGATTGAGTGCACCCCAGCAAGTCTGCAGACTGTGAAGCTGAGTGGTGCAGTTGGTACAACAGAAAGAAGAGATCATATTCAGGAGGGCAAGCTTGAGAAGTGAGCCCATAGGAACCTCAAGTTCAACAAATCCAGGTGCAGAGTGCTGCACCTGGGTCAGGGCAATACCAAACATGAGTTCAGACTGGGAGAACTTGTTGAGACCAACTGAGCTGAGAAGGACTTAGAGAGTTCACTTGCAGCCCAGAAGACAAATGGTATCCTGGGCTGTATCAAAAGAGGGGTGGCCAGCAAATCAAGGTAGGTGATTGTCCCCCTCTACTCTGCCCTTATGGGACCCAAAGTAGACCGCTGTGTTCAGGTATGGAGTCCTTAGCATAAGAAAGATGTGGACCTGCTAGAGAGAGTCCACAAGAGGCCACAAAAATGGTCAGAGGACTGAAGCATCTCTCCTACAAAGGCTGAGAGAGCTCAGGTTGCTTAGCCTGGAGAAGAGAAAGTTCTGGCAAGAGCTCATTGAGGCCTCCCAGTACCTAAAGGGTAAAAAGAGCAATGTCTTAAATGGGCATATTAGTAATAGGACAAGGGGGAAATGGTTATAAACTAAAAAAAAAAAATTAGATTTATATTAGATCTGAGGAAGAAATTCTTTATTTTGAGAGTGGTGAGGCACTGGAACAGGTTGCCCAGAGATACTGCGGACACCCCATTCCTGGAAGTGTTAAAGGCCAGCCTAGATGGGGCTCTGAGCAACGTGGTCTAGTGGGTGTCATCTTGCCCTTGACAGGGGATTTGGAATTAGATGATCTTTAGGGTCTCTTCCAACCCAAACCATTTTATGCAAAGGGGCATTTTCAGGGAGTGAAACAGCTGCTACCAACATCTGGGTAAGTACACTGTATGTCTTACAGGGCAAAGGTTATTTTGGACTAGCTCTAGTATTGCAAGAATAAGGAAGTACTGAATGGCTGCAGACATCAGTATTAATGAGATCTTAACTAAGACTCACCCACTCTTTTGCAACAGAAGTGTTCTGGAATAATTATTAAAAAGTAATACAGCAGAGAGATACTCAAACGGCTGCAGAAGTTGGGCCAGGACTTCTTGAGGACTCCTGAATCATTATTTCTACAGGATCATGCCAAGACTCTTTTAACCTTTTCATGGTCTCATGAAAAGTCCTATGATATATATTATGAAAACTTTTCCCTTTCAGGAAATATCAAAAATGTTTTATTTTCAACATTTGGTTGACTCAGTGTTACTAGCTTTCTTTTCCTTTCCTCCTTTTTTTTCCCTGCCCTCTCAATTTAACAGAATCCAACCTTTTTTTGTGTAAATGGATGTGTTTAGATATTTTAATCAGAATTAATTGCATCTAAGACTCTCAGGAATTTGCAAAAATTAGCTCATACTGAAATGTGAGGCCAACAAAATGAAATTCTAGAGGAATATGGATTGAACACTGACTAAATTATGTCAAAATGTCAAGATGTCAAAAATTTCAGAAACCAGCACAGAGAACAATGAAAACTTTAACGTGCACCTGCTTTGCAAGCAAAGTGCACGTTCCATGAGGTGAACACCAAGGTCAAAGTTTTCATCTAAGGTGATAAAATCTGGAATTTCCAGACTTGTTACTACCTTCAGCCAAACAATTATGTGGACGAGCAGATGCTTCAAAACAATTTGTATTGTCTGTGAGTAGTTATAGTGTGAAAACCAAAGACAGTCAGTTCTGATATAAGCATATTATGCTTAGGTTTCATTACATCACTTACATCATGAGTTTAAATCATGTGTTTGCACAAAGCTCGTCTTTATGTCCACAGTTTAGGAGTAAAAGATACAGTTAAGGCACTCTTGTTATTATTATTTGAATGATTGTAATTTACATGGAAACGCTCCTATCTCCCTGTTCTGTTTGGCATCTATAAATGCTCCATGCACGGAGTGCTCCATTAATATAAAAAGAGAAATAAAAAAACAAAAGCAAAACTCTCTTAAGAGGCTCACTGCTTCATGTTCCCTTCTGCCAGTGATCGTTTTCCTTAAACTCAGTATATTAAATGTTTTCCCAGCTTACACTTCTGTCCTGAGGAAAGCCCTACTAAAAATAATTGTGTTTATAAACCTAGCGACAGATGTCGGGAATTTATCTCCTTACCATGGCAGGACACGCCTCCTCTATCCTCCAGATGAGGGATTAGCTGGGAAGAAGGAGGGACAGACATCGAGCTACAATGTTTTCTCACTATCTATCTCCCTTTCGGCTGAAACAAAGGAGGAGGTGCAGGAAAGGAAAGCAGCTGCCGTTTGAGGCTCGCAGTCACGGCGCCCTGGGACACGCGGGACCCGCCGGCACGGCGGAATGACGCGCCCCGGGAAGGCGCCGGCCGCGTCCCGCCCGTTACCGCCCCCGCCGCGCCCGGCCCCGCACGTGCCGCCGACGGAAGCGGCCGCCCCCTTCCGG
>QUSF01000003.1:51403098-51442681 GCA_003676055.1 Chloebia gouldiae | reverse complement strand
CCCTCCCCGCGCGCTCCTCGGGCGCCGCCGGCACCGCCGCCGCAGGTGAGACGGGCGCGCGCAGCCGGGCCGGGCCGGGCCGCGCCGGGGCGAAGCCGCCGGGGCTGGGGCCGGGGGGAGCCCAAGGACCCGGCTCCGCCCGCGCCTCGGGAGCTCTCCGGTGTGGGGGAAGCTGCCGCGCGGTGCGGGCGGGGGCTTCCGGCGGCCCCGCGCCCGCCGCTCCGCGCCGCCCGGGAATTGGTGTCGGGGTGCGGCTGCCGCCTCGCCGTCCCTGGCCGGCGGCGTTCGCCTGCCGGCCCCACCCCGGCGTGTGGGGACGGGCGGGCGGCGCCCCGAACCTCCTGCCGGGGGCCTGGTGACCGCTCCCTGAAGGTTACGGGCGGCGACCTTGGCGACCTGCGTTCGCGGCCCGCTCGGGCAGGGGGCGGCGGGGCCGCGCCGGGCTCCGGCCGCCTGTTGCGGCGGGGGCCGGGTGCGGCTTCCCGGGGCTGCGCGGTGGCGGCGGCGCCGCCCGTACCTGCGGAGGGTGGGGCGCGGCCGCGGCGGCACCCCGAACAAAGGGGCCGCGCCCGGGGCCGGCGGGGAAGGGGGTCGGGGCGCTCACCCACCGGCCCGGCGGGACCGAGCGGCGGCTGCAGCGGCGATTCCTGCCCCGGCCGGCTACCGGAGACCCTGCGCGTGTATGTGGGCGCTGCGGTTCTAGGGTGAGTAAGAATAGGGCTTCCCTAACACTTAATAGCTGCCCACTTTGATGTGCTGGGCTTTCCTGTAGTTACTGGTAACTAGATCTTGTGTTTGCTTGTAAGGCAAGCGCGAAGTACGAAGTATACTATTAAGTTCCCCAAATGAAAGAGCCTTTCGATGCTCACCTGTTTGGTTAGGTAAGAGATTTGGTGTTTGCTTTTAGGTTTCTTTTAAATGGAAGTTAATAGCTTCAGCTCCTTCTCCTTAATTGAGTCTTTAAAATGAAATTGTTAAGTGGGCCATACGTATCCCAAGAGCCACCTGAAGAGCGATCTGTGTGTTTGTTTTGCAGCATCCCCAAACTGTCCTGGCAGAAAGCTTGCCAAAATGTTATTGTTTTCAGGCTCAAAAGGACCGTGATGTTTTGTTTCGTGCTTTTATTTCCGGTTCTTATTTGAAAGAGACTTGCATTCTGCACTGCAAAACATTACACTTCCAGAAGTGTAAGCAGTATGTGCTTCTGCTGGCATTCAGTTCACATACAGTTTTATGTTCAGATCTCTCCATAACCTATCAGTTGTTCTTTGTCTTTTCCACTGAAAGTTAAACTGAAAAGTAAGGCACTCCTGAGAAAGGGGCTGCACTGGGAGAAGATCCTGCTCTTCTGTTAGTTTTCAGGGTAATTAGTAGTGATTATAACTGGATTTTTAATTTAAAATCAGCTTCTTTTTGGCTGATTTATTAATCTAATAGCATGTACCTCAGCATTTAAGTCCTGGGAAACTGTGAGAATTCTTAATAGAGTGAAAAACAACTCTCTGATATGTCAATCTCTGATGTAGATATAAATCCTTCAGTCTGTGCTTGCCTGACAGTTTGTCAAACATTTTTTTTGTGGAAACCTCCAAGTGGTGGAAATTTAAGAAGTTGATAGTGCTAGTCCTGTTTACCCTTTATTCTTTTCTGTAGAAATAGGAGATATAACTTAATGTTGCACAAAAATATCAAAAAAAGCCTTCAGTCCACTGCATGAAAGTTAACTGTGAGGTTAAATAAGCTGTGTTGCTGGATAGTGAGTGTACTACTCCACTATTGCAAATTCCTTGATCTCGGTGTTTGCCTTTTAGTGCTCTTTTGAGTTTGAGGAAGGGAAAGATTACAAACATCCTCAGGTGAAGTATTTTGAGTTGTGTGTTCTTTGACATTGTTGTAATAATGCTGTGGTTTGTTTTTTTTTATTATTTGGTCGTTAAGGAATCTTTAGCCATGAAAGTCAAAACTGGAATGTTTCCTAGCTCTGCATTCTTTGTAATGTCTGTCACCTGTGGTCACATACTCTTTAGATAAATAACCCATAGAAACAGTAGGCTATTGAGGGGAAAGGGGTGGGCGTGGGGAAATGGGGCAGGGAGAGAGATGTGGCTGTGAGGATAAGGCAGTGCTGGATAAGGGTGACCAAGGAAGAGCACAAGACTGTTAAATAAGTGTAGTTGGAGATCTTGCAGTGGTCCATGTGTCTTCTGTATTCAGACTGACTTCTAGTTCCCATAAAAACAGTTGTGTTCTTAACCTCAGTTACTAAGGCATGCACTGACCTTCCTGTTTCTACTTTTTCTGAGGAATTACCCTGAAACAAAGGTGTTCCATCTAAGAAGTGTTTTTGCTCCTGTTAAATTTCAAGTGTATCTGACTTGGAAGAAGATAATTATCAAGGCAAAAGATGCTGCTATCTTAGAAACTGATATATGGCAGTCTCTGATATCAAAGGATACTGTAGATACAGTGTCTTGTGTGAAAGGTTGTTTAGGCACTGCATTTCAGCCAACTGAAAACAGCATTATTTTTACTGCAGTTTTACAAGTGAAGAAGAAATTATTACATGAGAAAAATCTTTTAACTTTGTTATAAGATTTGGTTGGTTTGCCATCCTAGGTAGTACTGTAGGATATAGTGGTCCTGGGAATCAGTGGCTGATAACATGTCTTCTAGACAGGGAACTCCCCACCCCCTTGAAAGTGCTTATAGCCAACTTCCAGTAAACTTCTAATGGCTCCAAGCTACAGAAATTACTTTGCATCTAAATTGAAATCTATTTTATGTGAACAAGGTAGTTTAGTAGGCTAGTGACAGCATTCTTGTGAACATACTGTAGCCTGCCTGCCTCAAATGCACAATTACAGGACAACTGTGTTAAGCCTCCTTTCTACCTTAGGAAGAATTTATGTGAGGAACCAAGTAAATAGAACAGTTGGTATTATGTATGTCCTCTGAATGTTCTGCAAAATATTTTGTGTTTTATAACTTGCTAAGTAGGGAAGAAATTGTTACATTTTATTAGTCTGTTGCAGTACTTAAAATCAGCTCTCAGGATAGTTTATAAAAAGTTATTTTAAGGTGTACTGTCTGCAGAATCTGAAATTGGTTATAGTCATTGTGGATATAAATAACTTAGAATCACTTTATAGCAAATGTACCTTGAAGACCAGGGGATTATTAGGTCCTATTTTGCTACTTGTCTTGTTTTCTTAACTACTGTGAGTCAGAGTCAGCACCTAAAGCCCATGGATTTATCAGTGGTTACAACTGCTTGTTGAATCTCTTTGGTAGTTCTGCAAACCATACCTATCAGGTGAGGCTTATAGGCTGGAGCCTTACGGATTCTTTACAGTAGGAAAAAAAAATTCTGAAGTTCCCATAGAAAAAAAAAATATTAGATTGGAAGGTAGGAGCAAGTTGGAAAGAAATGTAGTATGGATTAAATAATGCTGCCTTAGAATTCTCTCTTAGTGAGAGAATTCATTGCCTTTGCCCAGAGGGAGGCTTAGTATTTACTAGTCATATTTTGTTTGGGATTTATTTTGTCTTCATCAAAATTCTCAGCACCTTTGGGACAATAGATTGGCAACACTGAAGTGTCCAGGCTTTGCACAGAGGGGTAATAACAGAGAAAGGCGTGTTGAGGGTGTTAGATGACATAGGCAGTTACTACAGAGAATTCAAAGTGAGCTATGTTGTAATCAGTTTGTAACGGAGAGGAGCCAAGAATGTAAAGAAGGTAGAACAAACAAGAGATGTAGAGTTGGTTGCATAGTAATTCTGCAGTTGTTACTTTAGTGGAATTGATGCTTATTTTGTGATGTTGGCTCCTTAGTTGAAGTAATTATAATGTACATTGAATTCCTACCAGTAAAGTTCATGCATTGTGTGTATGTATAACGCATTGTATTTTTCTTTATAACAGTATATTTACATCATTTGATGCAAGAGTGTGGAAATGTCTGGTGCAGTGGCCCACAACATTTCATTAAAAATTGGCATGTAAATATACTGTACCGGTAAACAAGTATTTCTGCAAATTATGGAAAATGCTGGTTATGAAGGTGCTTTGTAGCTATGCTTAGTAGGTAGGCAGTAAGGATCAGCCATGCATTCAGGCCTTGCTACCTGCTTCATTTTATGGTCTGAAATACTAATTTAATAGCCTTTTGTACTGCTGTAAGACTTGATCTTTGATCCTTGTTTCTGGGAGTCTGAGTATGCTCTACATAGAGCACCCACATACAGGCGGGCAGAAATGTTTTTGTCAACATGAAATAGATTGCAGTAAACATGGAAATCTTGCAAAAATGAAACATCCGTGAAAAAAGTAAAAAGCCAACTATGTGTGGTACAGTCCTGCTCTTTGCTAGTGTTCCCATTCAAGCCTGTCAGGTGTAAAGGAAGTCTGTCATTTCAAGATGTAGCAGTGTAGTCCTATTGGTATAGCTGAGTCTCCTGAGAAGGTTTTTAACACAGAAGTAGTTAATACCAGCAACACTTTGCCCTGTGGGATTTATTTCAGACCTCAAAATAGAAGAAATTATACAGACAGGAAAAAAGTGTTAACAGATGTGACAAACATCTGCAAGCATGCTATGTCAGTCACAAAACCCACGCTTCATGGATGAGGTTATGCAACGGGAGGTGTTCGAGTAGATGGACCTGAAGGCCCTACTCAAAGCAAGGCTGGTAGCAACTCATCATTAACTATCTGTCACTGTTACCCTTGGAGATCAAAGTAAGCAAAATCAGTGAATCCAGTCACTGAATCCAAATGACTGTTGTGTGAAAGAGCTATTTGGGATGACACCTCTAAATCATAAAGTTCTTGCACATTTAAACACCTGAATTAATGCTCAGAACATTTGTATTTTAAGAAATAACACTGCAGAGTTGTAAGAACCGATTTTTGTAAGGTCAAAATTTATATTGTCCAAATTACGAGTTCATTGCCATGCTTCAGTGACTGGTCCAGTAGAGAGTCATGACTGGTAGCTCAGTGCACTTTATCACAACTTTAATTCTCTAATTTTTAAGAAGTTTATATTTTTGAAGTTGTTACTGATTTGCAAATGAATGTGAAATTTATTTTACATTGATGTAGTTTACATATTAAAGTCAATGATACAGCACCGGCCTGTATGAGTGTGATTTATTAAAGCACCTTTTTTGTCTGCTGCTGATTAGACCTGATGGCTTTGAGGTTTCAGGGTTCGTATTTAGTAAAAGTAAAGTATATAATAAATCAGGGAAACTTAACCTAGAAAGAAAGCACTGTACTCTGAACTCCTTCTCTATACAGTCTAGTGATACACAGAATTTAAGGAGCAGATACATTAGACTAAATATCAGAAACTGCTTTCAGTTCAGCAAGTTTACCATCTTAAATATTATTAAATTATTGTAAGGAAGAAAATATAGCTACAGGTAACATTCATCATTAATTGCAGGTATTCTGGAACATTTCAGAGTACCCTGTAGGAAGAGATTCACTAATTTGATATGTGTGAACTGAGTGTGAATACTTGATTGTTTTTCCCTATTTAATGAAGACCGTGATAAGAAAAAGAATGAAAAGTTAAGGTACTGATAGAGAACAAGAAGGCTGCTCATTTGAATTATTAATTTGATTTGCATCAGTACTCATTTTGTTTTAGTATAGTGTAACATGAAGGACTGTTAGAAAAAATAATGGTATTAACTTGGATATTAAGTCATCATTTCAACTTTTTACCTGTGTGCTTCTGCTTTTAGGGGAAAATACTCACTTTTGACCTATATATATTCCACAATCTAAATGCCTCTGTGCTTTGTTAAGAAATCCCATTGCAAGCATTGCCACCTGGTTTTTCTTGTGTTGAGAGCATGGGAGGTTATAATTTATAGATGGATGATTTTGGGAGAGCTCAGTAGCTGATCCACAAAATATTTTAGGAAGGCCTGTGTCTGTACACCCGTACAACGGTCTCCCAGTGGATCACTAATTTTGACCATGTAGTTACTTGTTTACTGATGGGCTTAGAGTTACAATTACATTTAAAGATTGTATAGTGCAGCTACTCACAAAAATGCTGGAATTTCTCAGCTCTTCTTTGCCCCAGAACCAGGGTGAGATATAAAATGTTTCAGTTTGGAATAATTCTGAAACTTTAGGAGGTCCTGATTTTTAAGAAACTTCTTCACTGTCCTGCATCTTTAATGTTTTTCTTTGGATCTTAATGAGAAAATTGTTTTTTTTTTTCCCGTAACTTTATTTAATACATGTTGAACTTCAGTAGAAGAGCACCTTTTTCTAAAGGTTAAGTGAAAGTTAAGCTGTATCTGTTGTATTTCCTGTCTTGCAAAGTTTGACTTTTATAGTTCTTGCAGACTTTTATAGTTCAAAGCAGATAGAGGAATGAAGTAAACTAACAAAAATATTCTCTGCAAGATGTATGAGTTAGAACTGAGACCATGCTTATAACAAACAGAGTTTGTGATTTTCTTGAGACGAATATTTTGAAGAGCATTCTAAAAGCAGTCTTAAGATCTAGTGATCTTAAGAGTAGTTTGGAAAATTTGAGGAAAACAGTCTGTTGTTTGAGGAGTGAAATTTTATATTGTAATTTTCTAATAAGTTTTACTACAATTTTATGAGAGAATAGGTTTTTTTTTTATATAAATACAGGGGAAAAATATGTTTCTCTGAGGGAAAACTGAAACAGAAACAATCTTGTAGCCAAGTACTAGGATTTCTTTTAAGATAGTATGAGCAATGAAATCAGTATGATAAAATACTGAAACCTAGCCCAGTCAGAATGGCATAGTTAGCTGGTCAGGGGTTTGAAGGTTATATTTTCAGGGACGTAATTCCAGTTTTACTACAAACTAAGACCAATCATACTATCATCTGTGAACAACAGGAATGGGTTTTAATAACACTTAAGTTTTTCCAGACTTTATGCAGGACTCTGACTGTATGTGTATTAAGGCAAAAGAAATAAACCCCTCAAGGAGAAAAGCAGTAAAATTAGCTTCTGACTCTGTGGTGAACTGATGCTGATACAAGTACTGCCACTGAATTGAAAGCTTGCAAGTGACCAGCTGAAAAGAAAATGCTTTCATAAGTCAGAGGTAGTGAAGGTTTCTTAGGCCAGAGAAAACCATGCAACATTGAAAAAGTATTAGATTACATACTTCTCACAAGAATTTAAAAGGTTGTGTGTACAGAAAGGAGAGCAGCTCACACTTGGTACTGTTGGTACTGTTTAACAATGTGTTAGTTATTGCAATGTGTTTAGAATTAAATTGTTGATAATGATACTGGATTTCACTGTAGACAGACTTCTGTAGTAGTTTTTCCATGGAGAGACTGGCCTTTAAAAGAAACTGAGTTTGACCACTGCTGGAATGCCTTTAACTTTTGCATTCCATGTTAGGTCATAGGAAGAGAGACACACTTGAGACCCATCTACCTTAACAGTGCCTTTTCCAAGAGTCTTTGCCTTTGGAGTATGATTTTAAAACTAATTTTTTTTCATTTTAATTTTTTATCAGAAGTTTTTATAGCTGCTTCACTTGGTTCCCCAGATAGTCAGAAATGAATGTTATGCTTTGCTCCTGTTTTCTGAAAGTGATCTATGATTTTAACGTGTTTCTTTGTAAAGAACTTTTTTTAGATAGCCTGTTCTGTTAAAACTAGGAACTTAAACACTTATATTCCTGTAAAGTCATTTAACAGTTCTGAGTTACTTTTTGCATTGTAAGAGCTTGTAAGAATTGAAACAGGAGCAAATAGCAATTTTTAAGTTTGTGAACATTCAGTTTGAAAATCCCTTACTTGTTACTGCAAAAAAACCGTGATCAGTGTTTTAAGCAGGAAATTATGAAAACCACCTTGCACTGACACTTGATGTGAAAATTGTTGAGTTGATGTAAATATTAATAATTTCACATTAATTTAATGAATTCGATGCCCTCTGTTTCTAGTCATTGCAAATTTAATGCCCATAATATGTGAAACAGCCATGAAAGTCCGTTGTGTATCATATGATTGGCAAGTGTATATTGAACTAAAAGACAAATAATTTCCTGATTGGGTCTTTTAGGTCTATTAGATTAACTATCAATTTTTCTAATTATATATCTAACAATTTTAGGACAAATTGCATCTAAAAATGGGCAGAGATCTGCCTAACAGTGTTTCAGTTTTATGCATGCTGTATTACTGTGTAATATCATGTTTATAACCACTTGTGTTTTTGAATCACCTATTCAATAGGTTTTTGTGTCTTTGCAAACCAGTTTCATTCAGTGAGTTGTGCATATGAAATAATTTTTCTCTGAATAAAAGAGAAAAAATATAATTTTAGGAGGGGAAATTGGCACGGCATAGGATATAAGCAGGAGACATTACCAGAACAAAATATGGCTACAAAAATAATGCTCTTGCAATATTACTACAAAAAAAACCACACTTGTGCATTTCTAATTAGGTGATTAAACAGATGGCAAAGTCATAAAATGAATTAAGTAACTTATTTTGCCAAGTCAGGTTTCACAAAAGAAATTTGCTGCAGCTGCATGATTCCTTAGAGGAATAAAAGGAAAATTTTGAAATGCAAAATTCAACATGCTCATATTTCATTAGGTTCCATTTGGCTGGTGTATTGATGCAGTCTGCCTGTGGGGAGAGAGAATGCTTGCCTGTATTTGTGAAGAGGAGATGGAGAACCTGGTGGTACCTGCTTTTTGGTATATCTTGTTAATGCCCTGCATTCAGTCCTGTGCGCTTGCACCATTTGTGCTGTGGCCTTTGATGTAAACGTGCTTGCACCTGCTGGAGCACTAGTTTCCTGCATCCTTCATTGTTAGAAGCTGTTTTATTAGCCTGACATGTGAAGGATAATGTATTGCAGTATTCCTACTTAGCTTTTGTTGAAACTTCGTTCACCTAGGCACTGACTTGTGGAAGAAGGCAGTGCCTGCCTTGAAAATGCTTTATTTGAAAGCTTAGACTTTTTCTTCATCAAGAATTTCATAGGACGGTTACTCAAACAAGGTTCCTGTGTTCATTCTGTCTGTACTAATACTTGTAAGAATTTAAGGGTGTTCATGTGAGTTTCACCATAGTATTACTATGACTGGCTAACAGGGAAAAGTAGTTGTTTGAGCAGAATAAGTTCCCTGAGCTATCAGCATCAGAACTTGTATTGGTGTGACAAGAGAAGCTTGCAAAACAACACTGCTACTAGATGAAATCCTAACCTACAGAAGGAAGGGGGGCTGTGTGCATCCCTTCTATAGATTCTGTAAGATTGTTGAGTGCAGCCTGCAGTGAGCCTGATGACTGTTCTGGTTTGCAGATACAATTTGTTTCTAGATTTCTCTGTTACAAGTTAACTTTCCTGCTGTAGAGCAGTGAAACTGGGTGCAGTTTTAGGTTTAGTCAATGTTGTTCTTGATTCTTTCTGGCTGTAAAAATGACCATGCAAATATTTGCTGTTTCTAGAAAATGCACGTCTGACGTTCTGAGCTTCTTAAGGAAGACTAGGGTTTTTAACAGTTAAAAAGATGCTTGGGTTAGAGAAAAACCTATATTTTGTCAATTATGTCTTTGGGAAGCCACCTTCAGACATTTCTCAACAATTTACTTCATCAAGCCAAGTCAACATGCTTACATTTAAATCTTCCTAAAATTTCTATAGTGTATATTGAAGTGTAAATATACGGGGCAAAAAGGACATACTAATGTGATTGAGATTTCTTTTGAAATATGATTGACCAAAAAACCCTGAATTTTGATACTGAATATGCTGTGGACAAGTTTTGAATGAGGTGTTCTTGAACTTAAAAGTGCACTGCTGAAGTTCATGCTGAATAGTGCCTTCAAGGGAACTCCACTCTTGTTGCTTTCTAGAACAGCTGGAAGCAGCAACCCTGTGCAAATGTCAGTGAAGCCTAGCTTATCATTAATCAAAAGTTAGCTTCCAGATGTGTTTTCTTGTAGCTGAAACAGAGGGTAAAAATGGCTGTATCTTGTATATCTTAGGTGACACTAACTTAAATGTGTTCTTGAAATGTTTCACTGAGTTCTTATTAGAATAGCACTAGTTAAGAACCTTAGCTGTTTATTCTACATTACTAAAATCCATCTTCGTAGGCTATATGTTGAGTCTTAGATTTTGGGGAGAAGGGGGTTGGGAAGAGTGTCTTTGTTCTATATCAAATGCATCTCCTGCGAATGTAACTTGACTTTTGATTATGGATAACTGATGTGGGAGGCTCTTCCACAGATGTCCCCCTCGTCTGTTTCAGCCTTTCATGGTAGAAAATCGGCAGTAGTACCTGTTTGTCTGCCTTCCCTCTGAATCCATATAAGCCTGTGGATAGCTTTGACAGGCTACTGGCATGTAATTGTAACTGTTCATTATTCTATTGTGTCTGTTGTGATTGTTAATTCTCTCCTCATGATGTATAATCTTAATATAAAATGAATGCCTTCTGTTAATATGCTAGATTACAGATTTTCATGTTTACAAATTGAATATGAAAGAAGACATGACCCTTACACTTTGTGTTAAAGCACTTCAGCACTGTCAGCCTCAGAAAGCTAAGTGCCCTCAATGATTAGAATAGACTGAGAGAGGGCACCAGCTGTGTACTGAACTTGCAGAAGCAGGAACAGTGTTCTAGACTTTTACAAAAATGTGTATATTATCAATACTATTTTGCAGTCTAACTTTAGTCTGTTGAACTATGAAAGCAAGCTTTAACCTTGTGTTAACCTTGGTGGTGGGTTTGAGTTTGCTGCTCTTCCCACTCATCTTTGGATCAGTCCAGTTATGTGGATATGACGGTCTGGTCAGAGAGAGAAAGCTAGATAAGCTTTCCCATTAATTGGTTGGGAAGCTTTAGGGATCTGGAGAGAAGGAATGATAATCAAATGATAAACAATCTGCAGGTGGTGTTTTTAACAAGTTGTTTTTCTCCTAAAGAGGGTGTCTTCTTAATTAGCCAATCATGTGAAATCAGGTCCACCTGTAGCAGGTCAGTGTATAAAAGAAGAGGTCTGAATAAATGCGGGGCTTCTAGCCTCTTAGCCTTCTGATCTGAGTCTGTGTCATCTATTCCTGACTCAACAGTAATATAGAGGAACCATTGCAAGTATCTAGAATTCTTCCCAGTGTTTTGTAATAGTCATCACATAACTCGAAAAAAGTGAGAAATCTTCAACAGGTGCCAGGTTATGGTTGAGGAACCCTAGAACACTTGAATTGTTTTGCCCCAGTGTTCATAGCCTGGAAGTGCTGTAGTTTTGCCTTACCTGTGCTCAGCTATGTGCTGTTCTAGGCTGTCTTTGGTGCCAGCAGACTTGTTTAGGTAATGTATCTGTTAAAAAACCAGTATAGGTTCATTTTTGTCTAGAGCAATTTCATAAGTGCTTTGCCACCTAATAGTTGCACCAGTGCTGTTGGGAGAAAGGATATGGGAATATCAGACAGACTGCTGCAGGTTCAGTTTATATCAGCATTGCAGACACACACACTTGGGCTCAAGGGCTGTATGTTTTGTCAGCTGTTTATTTGGACAGTGATGTAGCTGCTTTGTTTTCTTTTCAGTACACTACAGGGTTTGAAATCTTAAGACCTTCATTTTGTTCTAGACTGTTTCTGTTGTTCAGTTTATCAGGGTTTTCATGTGCTGTTGCATGTGGGTTTCAAGAAATTTCCTTATGGAAGTACTTCCCCAGAAGTCATCTTGCAGGAAGCCAAAGAGGCCTTTTAGTAAGAAAATGCTGAAATGATGATTTAAAGCATATGAAATACATATCTGTTCTCAGTTCAGAAGGTGCTGTCTAGTTCATGGCCATGCCCAGAAATTGGCACTAAGGCCCTGTGGAGCCTCTGGGAGACTGCTGGAAGTCTGTGAACTAGTTTCTTGTGTTTTAGTGACTTTTTGTTGGCGAAATTGCAGTTCTTCTGATGATGTCTTAAGAGACGTGTAGGAACTGGTATTCTTTATAATGACACAATGTAACTTCTGGGATGGATGGGCCTCTGTTACTGGGTGAAGAGTTCAATGGTTGGCTTTTCCAGTTTTAAGTGCCCAGGTATGGTTATGGTTTGAAGTACTTATCTCAAGGAGCTGGGAAATTTGGGCCTTTTACCTGAGGAAATTTGCTTCTGCTGAGGCATAGAACTGAAGTCAGTCTTCTGCCCTCTACTTTTGTTAGTACATATGTAGTCAGTTGCTGTAGTAAATTTGTTCTGTGGGTGTGGGAGGCATAAGCACCTTCTAAGGTGTGCCCTAGAAAGCTTTGGAAAGAAGGATTCTTACGAAACCTTGAGTGTGATTTAATTGCTTGTCAAACTCATGAGAAGCTTCAAATCCTAATTTCTAGTTCAACATGTTTATGTCAAAGGATTCTTTTCAGGACATAGGGAAATACTTGCTGTGAAAGTTTCTAGCTTGTTATGAGGCTGAGTTTCAGGAGGCCTGTTTCATTACCTAATGAGATTACTCATTACTAAGATAGGTTTGAACATTTGGATTCATTCTTCTCGTTCTCTAGTGTACTGCTTAGAGTTTGTAGTGATTATTAACCATTTGAATTTTTTGTTTTACCTGAATAAAATACTGATGTTACTTTATGCAGAGTTTGATGGATGTTGTGCATTTAAACTGTAATAAAACACCAGTCAAACTCAATGACAGAACAATGATGCTGATCTAACTTTTAAAACTTCCTTATTGTCTAGTTCTTAAAGCAGCTAGTATCACATCTCATCTTGTCCTCATATATCCTATCAATCTCTGGGTCATGGGGTGTTTCTGCTGATCTGGTTTGAATGTTGTAATTGGAACCAGATGATGGGAGGGTTGGATTCTGCTTGCCTGGAGTTGCTTCCCTCCTTTTCCAGGAATGCTTTTGTTGCAGAAATATCTGAATCATTTTGTGAGGTGTCTTTCAGATATTTGGCACTTAGTATGCTAGTGCTATTTTCAAACAATGCATTCTCAAGTATACTTTTGCTCTTCAGTTTGTTAACCAAACTGAAACTATGGGACTCAATAAACAATGAAGTAACCAGTTGAATTTGTGATATTTTCACAACAGATAAGATTATAGTGCTTCATGGTCCTTGGATGTGAAATATGTTGCCACTTATCAAATTCTTGTTTCTGTGCTTTTTCTTAGAAAACTGAATTTGTAATTTGTAGGTCATGTGAGGCAACAGAGTTTTGATACACTTTGGGAAATTACAAAACTTTGGAGCATTTTTTAACTCACTTCAGAAAATACTGTCAAATAATTACCATAGATTTTTCACTTCAGCATGAAATAAGTTGTGGATTTTGTTTCTAGAGGTGATATATACTAAGTGTAAAGTGCAGAGTAGTGCAGGCATTAGTTTTCTTCAAGTAAAAAGAAGCTATTTGGTTATTTGTTTAGAGCAATATGAGTTTCCAGTGTTAAAATTTCTTTAATTGTTCAGTAGGTAATTGATAATTTTTGCCGCTCTGGAAGTATTTTGGTCAAAGCATAATAACTAGTTCTTAATATTGTGCAGGCAGCTCACATACTGCAGTTAAATTATTTCTGTTCCTTCAAATGTCTCAAGTTCTAGCTCTGTTACACAGAGTAAAGGCAGGTGCAATAATGTATCCTCTAGCAGTTCTAATTGATGCTTATTATATAAAGCAGTCTTAAGGGAACAAAATTACGCATCTTAAAAGTGAGTGGGTAATGAGGTTAATATGACAGACTTCCAAATCTTTATGTAATCTTCTCTGAAAGGAAATGAACTAGGATTTAGTTTTGATGTATTAGTTTTATGTAGGCTATAAAGTTGACAATAAAAATTGTTTTGCAATTGATGAAAGGCATCATTATCTCTACTTATTAACTAGAACCAACTATGCTAACTGTGCCAGCTATCTGTAAATTCAAAGCTATGTTTAACTAGACCCCTTCAAACAAATGTCTTCAGCAAATCAAAGTCCACCTGTTAAGGACAACTGCATTCAGAAGGCCTGCATTCAGCTTTATGTATAGTAGTGAAGAAGATGCCAGCTGAACTTGTGCCTGTAATGATGTGACTTTGGTGTAATGCTTTTCTTTTCATTGGTCTGTCCTCATTTACCTTGCATTTATGAGACTCCAAGGAATTAAAATGGATGGAATAGTTCTTGACTTCTTTTGGTCACCTTGTAGGAGACAATGAGACTGATCATATGCTCTGTTCTTTGTTAGTTTTTGGCCTCTTGGCCAGTTTTCGGTACATTTTGACAGAGATGTAGGTGTCTTGGATATGATTGTTTCTATTAATTTATTCAGTATTTGGTGCTGGCTAAATAAGGGGAATTATGTTCCCTGTGAGGGAAAGGAAGCAATTGGGTGTCTATTGCCCTCTTTGGATGGTACGCAGCTGTTCTGTTGGCCCCTTTTTTGCTCTCCCTTAGTGTATGAACCTTGGGATTATTGCACTGGGGAGGGATGTAGAGGACAAATGAAATGGGCATGTACAGAAACATGCTTTGATTGGTTTGGAGCAACTTATTCTGTAAGAAAAAGCCAGTGAGGAACAGGACATCTTAAGATGAGTCATCTCAGTTGAGATTATTGAGATAAAACCCATAAGGGTTTTTTTGCCCATAAGCATATTTTTATCCCAATTTATTTGGCTGAAATAATAAATAGGAGGACAAAATAAAGACTAATAAAGAGAGAGCAAGGATTCTTGCTTTTGGTTATTTCTTTCCTAATTTGTATTTGCAAAGATTTCTCCCTGAAAATATTATCCCTGGAGATCAAAACTACTTTTTTGCTGGTGCCTGATTGTCTAGTTTATTCTTCTGGATCTGGAGGTAACCATTCTGTGTTTCAAGACTTTATGCAGAAGTTAACATGATTCTATGTCCAAGTTGTGTTATACTATTCAGCTCACTCCTCTAGTGGGTGGAGCTGCATGTTGTGTGTAAATCCATGGGGAACTAAAGGTAACATTGCATTTCTTGTGCAGAGGACCTGTGCAGGCTGTAATGTATAAAAACTTCTGAGAAGTATTGATACAGGTAGAAGCCAATCACTCAAGGCAAGGAATAGCTTTACAACTCCAGATGTAAGTTCCTTGATGATCTTAATAATGTAAAAATAAAAGTTATTTAGCTACCTTCTCTCCTTTGATCAGATTTCTAGACTGTTGGACAAGACGCTGATGCTAACATGAATTATAATTCCTACCCCTACTGTTCTTTGCTAATGTAATTGCTCGCTAGCCTGGCTCAAAAAAAAAAAATCCTAGCTCTGAAAGCCTGCCATTAAATGGAACACAGAATCATGGGTGTGTTTATCTGTAAGCAGGCAATAAAACACCTGTAGGAGCTTTGAGAACTGCTTACTTTGTCTGAGCAGTCAGATTCATTTGTTTGTGTCTTTATTTGCTCAAATATGTTGAAAAAGGGCAGCTTCTTAGGCGTTTATGTGCAGTGGAAGTGAGGACTGATCCACCATAGCATGGTGGTTAGTGTTTTTGCCCTTCTGAATGAAAACACTGCAGTACATTGCTGAGCCAGCTGAGCTTTTGCTTCCCTTCCAACTTGTTGAACTACATGAAGAACTGTTCAAGAATAAACTTTTGTATATGTTACCATCTGAATTGATGTGATGGGATTTCCAATGGGTGTGGTAAAAAACTGACTTGTATAAATGGGTAATATAGCTGTTGATGACACCATGCTTGGCTCTTTGTGAACATCGTTCTTCTATAGGTGACATAGGATTTGACTGTAGGATAACCCTGTGTTTATCTTCTGACCTGCAAGTAATTTTGAACTGTGAAAATTAAAGTAATAATAAACCCCATGGTATGCTTAATAAGGAAGTACACTTTTTTGAGCTTCATACAACAGGGTTCTTGCCATGGTCTCTGTTTTATCGTAATTATAAAGTAGGACAGTTGAGTAACTAGATATGACCCAAAGTAATACTACTTTTGAAAATAAGTCAGGCTACATAAATTACAGGCAGAAAGACTTTGCATGAAACTTCATCCCAGGTGCTTTACTGTTAAAATTGGAATCTAGGTTCTTGTTTGTTTTTCAAAGCACATTGAAACAGGTACAATCGTGCCAATAGCTGACAACTTACCACTTTCAAGGTCTTTCTTCTGTCTGGCACAATATTTGCTCTGAAGCAGTCTCTTTGAATTAAGTGTGGTCTGCACAGTATCATATTGTATTGTACTTGCATTGTTTGTAACTTATTTCTCTCTCTTTCCACATTGGCTACTACTCAGCAGATCTGAGGTTTTGCCAGCATTATATCTTTATTGGCTTGTGAAGAACTTGGGAGTAAACTGACATCCCTGAGCCACCCTCCTACTCCAGAATGTGGCATAGTGTTTATGACAAGCTTATCTTGAAGATTTGAAGTCTGTGGTAGTGTGAAGTTTTTGCTATTTTCAGTATCTTAGTGGAATGTTGTTTACTGACAATTATTTGTCAGGATCAAGTTGGAAATGGAAATGTTTTGGGTTTTTTATAGGCCAGCTGCTGCAGAGAGTACAAAAATCAGCAACTTGTTTGTCACACTGGGACACTACTTGTTGAATTGTAAGTTGAAGTAAAATATGAATTTTCACATTGCTCAACCTACTTAAAGACTGGAGATTAAATTACAACAAATATTACAGTGAAATATTGCTACTGTGCATTTAATTTTTTTCCAGACTGTAGTATTGTTAGCCCAAACTCACCTGAGTGAGGTCCTGCTGGGTTCATTTGGATTTGTTCTGGTATTGGAGTACTTACAGAAGAATAGTCTGTTTTCTTGCTCAGTTAGCTTAAAGTAGGTCAGATCCAGGTGGATATTGTAATCTAACATTTGCAAACTGAGCTGTTGTCAGTTGATAGTGGAATTCAGACGAATTTTCTTGCTTCTCTCACATACCTACTAAGAAGTGTGATTTTCAGGATGTGTTTTTCCTTTTAAGAGAAAAGTGCACAAAGACAAAACAATGTAGTAGGTTGAAAGTATGCACATGGCTTGGAACTATTTTCATGTTCTTTTACTCCCTCTTGAGTAAAAAGAAATACATGGTTCTTTTTAAGCCAAAACAGAAATTTTTGCTGGTTTCCATCTCCTTTTTAAAAGAACTTGTAGCATGATATTAGTTGTATTTCTCTGCTATATCTCTGTACTGAGTATAGCACCTTACTTATGCTTATTTTGCTTAGATAATCTTTCCAGGGAAAATAATTATACTTACTTTTCAGTTGCATTTTCAGAATTCTTTGACAGCAAAATGGGTAGCTGTGTTGATGTGATCTCAAGAGTTTTTCATGTAGTTTGTGGGTTTAGCTTGGTAGGCAGGTAAGTCCCACTGCTTGCTCACTCCCCCTGCCACTGGTGGGTGAGGGGAGAGAATTGTAAGGGTAAAAGTAACAAAATTTATGGGTTGAGATAATGATAACCTAATAAATATTTTTTAAAAGGAAAACAAACCAAAGAAAAGTTATTAAAAGAAAATTAGCTCACTGCTAGCTGACCAATGCCCAGCAGTTCCTGAGCAACAGCAGTGCTGACAAGCTCCAAGCCTCTCTGCCAACTTTTATTGCTAGGCTATGGCATGGTAATATCCCTTTGGTCAGGTAGTTCAGCTTCTTGCTCATCCCCAGCCTGCTTGCTGGCATGGCAGTATAAGAACCTTGATGGCATGTATTTATTTTGATTCCAGGAAGGATTGGCTTAATCTCTAATGAAGCTTTAGTCATCATGCATTTATACTACCTGCATCACTGCTAGCAAAGCCTTAGTGCATGGCCTCAACCAGGGTTTTTGTTTCAATTTTTAAGGAAGTTGCCATGCTTCACATTCTGGTTGTTTAAACTACACAGAAGGGTAATTTATTATGAAGTAGGATGTAATTTTAGTGTGATGTTGTCAAATAATCATGATGGCTAAAGATAACAAGGTAATCATGATAAGTTACTATGCTGTCTTATTTTCTGGTAGTTATATAACTGAGCCATGTGAATGTGCTTCTTTTGAGTTTTTAATTTTAATAATTAAAGTTACATTTGGTTTTCAATTGCTACCATAAATTTTTCTTGTATTTATATATGTAATGTAGATGTCATTGTCTCTTTTGGAGGTCGTACCTTGTTTTGACCTGAAGTCTTTGGAGGAGAGCACATTCTGTCACTGTACAGGGACTTCCCTGTGTTTTAAAAACTGTGCAAGCATTCAGACATACAGTCCTATTACTATTAGGATAGGTAGAGAATGAAACAAAAGTGTGAGAAAATAGAGATCCACTACAACTATAGCATCCATGATTTTTTTTTAAAGTTAATGGAATTTTTACTTTTTGTGCTTGTGCACACATACATTAAACTATGTGAATTAGCTGTCATAGAGCCCTTTGGTGTTGGTGAGATGCAGAGATTTGTGTTTAAAGAAGCAGTCACAAGACTGAGACAACTGTTCCAAATATACCAAATAATTACATTTGTAGGCAAGTTGAATGTTTCCACTCTGTATAAACTAGATTGTTATTTTGGTTTCTGACTTACTGAAATTGGGTATTTTTAGATCTTAAGTTTGCTTGCTTTTTCTGTAAAAGTACTCTAGTTAATCTTTACTTCTGTGTCTTAGTGCTTGCCATTTAAACTGGAAATCCCTTCAAAAGTCTGTTTCCTTCCCCTCCAGCTGTCATATCATGTTTTCTTATATGGTGTTGACTCACTGGCTTCCTTTTTCAATTCTTGTGTAGTATACTATCAAGAATTCTTAACACCTACTGTGCCACTAAATGAAAGTACTACATACTAAAATGCTTCTTCTAAATGGTAAAGGATTTCTTTGCTTAATTAAAAAAAAAAAAAAAAAGAGATGAGCTCAGTATAACTTGTGGAATGATTTCCAGTGAAAGAGCAGATAATTTGCTTTAGTGAAAGCTAAGTCATTAAATTTGTAGGGATTTGAAAAAATCAATTTTATTGGTTCATGTGGGAGAAGAAAAAGAAAACTAATGAAGAAATATTTTTCTTCTAGATTTTTCCATTGGACACCTGTGAATTTTCTGCAATCCAAAGATGGCAGCAAATAAACCTAAAGGACAGAATTCACTGGCTTTACATAAAGTCATCATGGTGGGAAGTGGTGGTGTAGGAAAATCTGCTTTAACACTACAGTTTATGTATGATGAGGTAAGAGCCTGTCATAGAAATTATCTCAGGAGGTGCCTGCTACATAGTGTTGTTTAAGTTACATTTGTAGGATTATTTTCTGAAAAGATCTAAATGTATGTGATGTGGTATGAAATTCAGCAGTTAAGTGTAACAAAAATATGTTTTATGATTACTGATTTGCTCTCTAAAGGTACCTGTGAAGGTAAAATTTGGCCTTTTTCAGACCTCTCAGCTGTCATATTACCGGAATATTTTTGCATTGATCACTAGACTTAGAACTTGGTAATTATAGCTCAAAACTTCTTCACTTTGTTGAGTTGCATGACACCTGAAACAGCCAATTTCTTCCACGTTTTTTGTGCTGGGGTTGAGGACGGGAAAGAAAATCAGTTTCTCTTTTCCTCTTTCCAGCGAAAGTCATCCCTTTTATTAAAAGTCAGAAGCTAAGCATTCAGTGTACTTTAAAAGTAGACACTAAATATATCTACAGTCAAGACTACCTGACTTCATAATGGAATGCAGACAGATGTTGTGTTTAAACCAGAAGTTTGGGTAGTGCACACACTGATGTTTTGAAATTACCTCTACATTTCCTTATAATGGCTGAGGAAAGCAAAAACCTAAAAACTGGGCTGATGAAGTGTGCTTTAACTATGAGTTGTTTGATTACTTCACAGGGCCTAAATGCACAATGTTTAGTTATTAGTTACAATACCCATTTAATGTTTGCTGTATCCTTATGTGCAAACAGAAGCAATTGTCTTGTACAGGCATGATTTTGCATCATGAAGGATTTTTTTTTTCTAGTTTGTTGAAGACTATGAGCCCACCAAAGCAGATAGCTACAGGAAAAAGGTGGTTCTGGATGGGGAAGAAGTCCAAATTGATATATTGGATACAGCAGGGCAGGAGGACTATGCTGCAATTAGAGACAACTACTTTCGAAGTGGAGAAGGTTTTCTTTGCGTCTTCTCTATTACAGAGCTGGAATCCTTTGCAGCGACTGCAGACTTCAGGTAAGTTACAAGGCAGGATAATAATTTTAATTACATTGAAATGATTGAAAATGATTTCTTGTGTGTGTGTTTTGTAATATCCTTTTGGTGGTCCAGACTGGATGGCAGCTCTTACTGTTGTAGCATAATATTTTGAATAGATGCCTAGCCAGGCCTTTGCTGTCTGTAGAACTTAGATGCCTTAGCTGCTGTGTTTCTGAATACCAGAAAGGCTATTGCCACAGAGCAGATACACGGTAACATTCAGAAGACATCTGCCTCACTGTGGTCTCAAACAGACTGCATGATATTAAAACCCTTATGATAGTAATAGAATATTATACAAGTTAGGAGTATATTGCAGGTGTTTCATTTCAGTTGAGAGAGAACATCTAAATAACTCATTACTGCCAGTAAACCTACTTTAGCATGGATCCCTCTCTCCAGGGGCTCACAGATCCCTGCCAGGAGTATACTCCAGCATGGGTGTCCCCCATGGACTGCAGAGAATTCCCAGCTCTGATGCCTGGAGCACTTGCTCCCCCTTCTTCACTGAGCTTAGTATCTGTATAGTTGTTCCTCCCATGTATTCTCACTCCTTTCCTCCCTGAGTGCAATTGTACCTGTGCAGCGTTACTTCTAAACAAGTTATTACAGAGGTGTTACTACCTTCCATTGGCTTGGCCTTGGCCAGCAGTGGGTCTGTCCAAGAGCCGACTGGCATTGGCTTGGCCAATAATGAACATTGGGGAAGCTTCTGGCAGCTTCTCACAGAAGCCATGTCTACAGACCCACCACTACCAAAACCTTGTCACACTAACCCAGTATAGATAGCATTGCCTGGATAACTATAGTGTTGAAAGCTACTAGTTTTTACCAGAAGTCTTATTTATACAGGTACTGCCATGATGCACTGAGTTTTCTTCTGGCTACCTTCATGATCCCCTGGCTATTCAAACTACTTCTGGATAGCTGCAGACTCTGTTAAAATGTTTGCACTGGTATTTGTATGGAAGATAAGAAATGTTGCTTTTTAATTAAACCTCATACATAAATGTGGTGTCACAGTCTGCCTCAAATACGCAGTTAAAAAAAAATATGGACTATTTGCAGTTTCTCAGCCCTGAGTAGGTTTCCTCCACAAGACTGCATGCTATTCCGAGCTTTTTGTAATGTGAGCATCCTGCCATATACCAAATCAAGGCCCTTTAGAATATCGATTACTTAGCTGTCTTCAGCTTCTCTCCCTTTTCAACTTTAAATTTGGTCTCACCTCAGCCATCAAAAGAAATTTATTTCTCTGTGCTTTTTGTCAGTCTTTCAGGAATTGCTTCATGATAAAGGGCTACATTTCACAACTAACTTTATACTTCTTTTTTCACAGACAAAATACAGAATATTCTTCTGAGACAACTCTTCCTGATAGTATTAATGCACTTTCAATTAGAAGAAAACTTTCAATATTTTTAAGTGTTGAAGTCTTGAGTACCAAACTATTTGTAGTATTAAGTTTTATTTATAGTTTTAAACCTTTCATCCTAGCAGTTAAAACAGTAGAAGGGTCTGTCCTTAAAAACCTGATGCATATACAGCTTGAGTCTGTACTCAGGTATGTATGTAAATTAAGATCTCTGGAGAAACTGATTATAATTGACTTGATAAAGACTCTTGAAAGAAACATATTTTCTCTTGATATGCTAGGGACCATTTTATCAGCTTTAAAATGGCACATTTTGTTAGGAAAGAATGAGCTGTTAATCAGAAGCTTGGGTAGCTTAAAAATAACCATCAAAACCAGTAATGTAAAGACAATGGTAAATGCTCTCAAATAACACTGTTAAAGGAAATTAATTATTAATATAAATTCTCACCAGTCCTGTTGTATTTTTTTCATTTTTTACTGACTCAACTCCTTCTTTCCTTGAGGACTAGCTCTGTCTTCATTCTGTATATCATAATGAGGTTTAAGACTTTCCTGTTATATAAACTACATAATAGGAATATTCACTGTAAGATGTGAAATTATTTCGTCTGAGTTCTTATTTTTGTATTCTAAGAATGGTTCTCTATGCAAAGCTTAATTTTCTTTTCCTCTTTTTTTTTTCTTCTCCAGGGAGCAAATCTTAAGAGTAAAAGAAGATGAGAATGTTCCTTTTTTGCTAGTTGGTAATAAATCAGATTTGGAGGATAAAAGGCAAGTTTCTGTAGAGGAAGCAAAAAACAGAGCTGATCAGTGGAATGTTAATTATGTGGAAACTTCTGCAAAAACACGAGCTAATGTTGACAAGGTAATAACTGGCCTCTTAAACAATCTGTCCGTCAGTTTTTATTTTATTCCTCTTTTTCATGGGTCATATTCCTTATGTTCTTAATTTTAGCTGTTAATAATTTTGTGGCATTTTAATCAAATGCTTTTCTTCCTTAGCTTGCCAGGAGTGCATGACTAGGTGACTCCTTGTAGAACAGTGAAAATGTTAGGCGTAACATGTTTATCCCGTTCTAAACCACAAGGAATCATTATTATCCAAGACATGATACAAGACCTTATAAAATTTTCTTGGGTCAGCTCTTTTGGCCTATACTTCATACTGCATTTTCTGTAACTAGAGGAGAGTCTGCTTCTGGACAGTGAAGAATACTTTCTGATCCTCGTTATAAAAGCAAATAAGGGAGGGATTTGAGCCTACCCTACCCTCATGTAACCATCTGCCTCTTTATATGTTGTTTCGATGAAGAATGGATGAATCCAAAAAGCTATGAAAAGCCCAAAAGTGCCTCATGAGTTTTCAGAGATAAAACCTGGTTCAGAACCTCATAAATTAAAGAGAATATTTGTCTCCAAGAAAAGGAAATGCTGTTTAGTTGTAAGTGCTTCAGCAAGAAAATGAGGTTTTGCAATTCAGAATAACTGTCAGCCTTGTAGACTGTAAGTCACAGTTGTGTGGCAAAAGAAATAAATACATTTAGTGCAATGTGCCAGCCATTCAGAGCTGTTGACAAAGCTGATCCCACATTGAATCACACGTTTATGTTGGAAGGAACCTTAAAGATCACCTAGTTCCAACTGCCCTGCCATGGGCAGGGATACCCAACCATTTGACTGGGTTGCTCAGGGCCCCATCCAACCAAGCCTTGAACACTTCCAAAGTTAGGGCATCCATGGCATCTCTGCATAAGCCTTTCCAGTGCCTCACTGCCTTCACGGTAAAGATTTTTTTTTACAATTAATCATTTAAATATCTTCCCTCTTAGTTCAGAATTCTTCCCGCAAAGGTCTTAGCACAAGCTGCCCACATAAAAAATGCTTTCTGTCCTTTTTTTTTTTTTATATGCCTTCTTTAAGAACTGAAATGCTGCAATAAGGTCTCCCTGGAGCATTGTCTTTTTCACTATGAACAACACCAGCTTTCTTAGCTTGTCTTCATAGTGGAGCTGCTCCAGCCCACTGAGCATCTCTGTGGCCTCCTCTGGACCCACTCCAGCAGGTCCATGTTTTTTCTTGTGCTGAGGGCCCCAGACCTGGGCACAGCACTGCAGGTGGGGTCTCATGACAGCAGAGTAGAAGGGGACAATTGCCTACCTTAACCTGTTGGCCAGTCCTCTTTTGCTGCAGCCCAGGATACCATTGGCCTGGGCTATGAGTTCACATTGCCAGGTCATGTCCAGCTTTTCATCCCTGAAAGCCTGCAAGTCCTTGTCTATAGGGTTGCTCTCAGTAAGTTCATCTCCCAGTCTGTACTGATGTCTGGGATGATCCAGATGCTACATCTTGCATTTGGTGAAAAATGCTCTAATGTAAATCCATATATATGAGCAGTCAATTGCAGCATGAAAGCTGTAATGCAAATTCTCTTTTGCAATAACTTAAACTCAACTGTTGTTTGTGTCCTGTCAGTTATCTTACTGAAGAAATTGATTGTTCTGTACTATAGTGATTTACCCTACAGAGCAGCAAACAGTTCTTAATCAAGTACAGCAGAACTCATCCTCATTGCTGAATAAAGCCCTGACTTGCTGTTGTTACAAAAACTAACACATGTTTTAGTTTTGGTATATAACTGCAGTTAACAGCCATCTATTACAGTTGTAAAAATCCAACTCTTCAAATGCATTCCATTGTTGTTTAGCAGCTGGGGAAAAAAGTGCATATAATAAATTTTTTCAATAGCTCTTGGATCAATAGCCTTTGGAAATATAATGGATCTGATGGCATAACGGATCCAGATTAGCATGTGTTGTATAGATTTATGGTTTGACAGGCCATCAGTGAGACCTTGTTGGCACAAGTGAATACTGTGTATTCTTAGTTGCTTGTAGCATATGAAGTTTTGGAGTTTGCTACACAAACTATTGTAATCTGGTCTCTCTGAATTACAGAATAGTGATTTTACTCACTTGAAAAAAAACAGCTCATTTTGGCAAAGGTGACCCACTAAACATTTTCTCAGAAGGTTATGTATCCCAGGCATTTAAATACTGTTGTACAGTTATCAGTACTTAAGAAAGCAGACAGTTGCATCTTGCCATTAACACAAATTTAAATTCAAGCAACTTAGCACACTTTTAAAAATCTAAAGGCAATCTTATTTCTTGATGGAAATGTTTAGTTCCATTTTCTTTGGTTTTGATGTGATGAAGGTTGATACTTTTCCCACAGTCAGCATGAGATTAGTGTAATAAAAACCTACTGAGCTCTGAGAGGAGCTTTTCAGCCCCTGCACTGTCCATGTTTTACAGAAATGGATCAAATCCCTTGACATAGATGTATTGCTTAGTTCAAGTTACAAAGTATCACAGAATATTCTGAGTTGGAAGGGACCCACAAGGATCATTGAGACCAGCTCTTAGGTGAATGATCGATGTAGGGATCAAACCCATGACCTTGGAGTTATTAACATCATGCTCTGACCGACTGAGCTCATCTCAGGGCTGAAAAGGGAAGCCTAGAGCACCTGGTGTTCCCAGGTAGTCTCCCATTCAGGTACTAACCAGGCCTGATCCTGTATAGCTTCCAAGATCAGATGAGATTTGGCATTCTCAGAGTGATACGGTATATAAAGGCTCTCTCCTGGGAGAAAAGCTTTAGAATTCCTTAGCTGATTTCCTACAGTAAAATGAAAGATTTATACATACTGTTTGCTGTAGCCTTCTGTAAGTCAAGATCTGCTCTTGAAATTAGTAAAGTAGCTTTAAGTAATCCAATCATAAAGCCTTAAATGTCTGTCAGTAGGATCTCTCTTATCTAAGTCAGTGGTGCATCTCCAACTTTGTCCTAAACCATTTGATGAAAGTGAACTTCATGTGTACTTTAACATTGTAAAATATTGGCTGCAGCCAAGATTACCTCATGTAAGAAATTGTTTATGTAGTTGTATGATTGAAGACTTTGCTTTAAAGGAAATGCTGGGTTTGGTTTTTTTCTCGAGTTACTTTATGCTTAGACTTGCAACATGGAACATACCATACAACATACCATATGTGCATTTCAGTCTATGCTATTGCTCCATTAATAAGTTTCTAAAATTAGATGTTGCACTTTTTCAACCTTTGCAGCTCATCACTTAAAATATTCAAAAGGTAAACTGATTTCCTTAAGTTTCCTCAGTAGTATGTACATACAACATCTGAAAATCTTTGCTGAGGATGAGACCATTCTTTCAATTCTTGTTTAAAATTGCCTGACAGGATTCATAAGCGAATGTCAGAAGACAGGAGAACATTATAGTGCTGTGAAACAAGCAGGATTGCATCATTTCAACTTGGCCTTCAAAACCAGTGACAGATTTGTTGGATTAATATTTGTTTGCTGAAACTGATTTTGTGTAATTGATTCTATTTGAAATAACAGAAGTGCATGTCAGTGATAGCTTAAATTAACTCATGTCTGTGATTTGTTTTTGCATTTATCTTTTTATGTCTTTTTCAGGTGTTTTTTGATTTAATGAGAGAAATTAGAGCCAGAAAAATGGAAGACAGCAAAGAAAAAAATGGGAAGAAGAAAAGAAAAAGCCTAGCTAAGAGGATCAGAGAAAGATGTTGCATTTTATAATCAAAAGCTTGGATTCCTTTCCTACCCTGACCATACTAATAAAAACCATAATTTATAAGCATGCCATTGAAGGCTGAAGTGACTGAAATTACCCTAACATGTTGGAAAATGTAATGTACCACTAAAAGCATGATTTGGAGCGGCACTGAAAGTCAAATTCACTGAAAACACATTATGTGGCTTCAAGAGAAGCAAAGTTCAGTCCATTTCATAATTGCCTACCTTCTCACATTTCTTCTGAATGTAGTGTTTCATAGGTAGTCTTTTCTTTAATAGTGAATAAGAGGGGCAAAGTATTACTATGTGGGTTCTTAAAAAGCGTACTTTTTTATCACTGGTATTTGTCAATTCATCTTGTCTTTTGTTGCCTTGAAAATTACAATTGTGAACATGATACCTAACAAAGCAGTATGCAGCTGTTTTGCCATGGAATTATGCAAATTAAAAAAGAATAATGTATATGTGAACAGCTATGTTGAGGAAAACTATATGTGGTTCTGCATTACCTGATTAACTTAGAAGAGCGATGTAATCTTTTACATTGAAACATTTGAATATGCCTTAATTTTAAAACCCAAACATAGCAGGTTGCTTAATCAAGGGTGTGTTTTCAACTCTGTTGCAGGGAGACTGTCCCTGTGCATCAGTGCAAGACTGCCCTCTCTGTGGAGTGCAGTTACTTGGATGATTTCACTCACTAGCTGTCTGTTAGCAGTGTCTGTTCTTTAAATGTGTGCCATACTCTGGTAATGTGAATAATACAGAGCATATTCTGTCATCTGTAACTTGGTAGACAATATGGTATCTTAAAACTAAAAGGTCAGAATACACATAAGACTGAAGTCATAAGCCTGTGGCACATATAAGCCTGGAATAGTTGTTTAAAATTTAACTTGCTGGTACCTTGAAACTTCCCTTTTGCACATAGATTTTTGTCTAGATGTTCCTTGGGTTTTAACTCCCTGGAATTGGGTGTAGCGGGGCTGATCTAGTAGCGCTTATGTGTTTTGAGTTAAGATGTTGTCTGGGAAATTCTGGTTAATTTCTTTTATGTTCCTAATATTTAGCTATTGGAACATGGTGTGTTATGCTGAAGCTCTTTGCAGGTTTTGTACTGTTTAGTCTATGTTAATTTTCAAATGGGGAACAGTGTAGCTACTTTTTCTAGTTAATGTTGATATCAAACAATCAAATGTGCTTTGCAATACAGAAACCTTTAACATGCACATCCAAAATCCCCAAACAAAACTACTGCCTCAGTTGCTTCAGAACAAGAAGAATACTAGCACATATTTAGTGTGCTGCATCTTAACTAAAAACATACCAGAATGTTTGAGGGTTTTGGACTCCTCTGGGGTGAGACAGGCTAGATTGATTCCACAAACTGTTATACTTTTTATACATGTATAAGCCTATAACTGACAGTTTAAAATGTGCTCAAGAAAACTAGGTAACAAATATTTAACTTTAATGGTAACAGATGTTTTAGGGACTCAAGTCTTAGGAGTTACGTTTGTCATGTTCAGTATTTATCAGTAGGAATTTTGTATGTGCATTTATTAGACTGCCAAGTGCAGAATAAAAGTTACTCATGTAACTGGCAAATATAAGTCAGTCTTCATCTTACTGTGTACTCATTTGGGTCTGTTTAAGCCAGGGAGTCTAACCACTAACATTGTGACTTTGCTTTGGAACCTGTATACTGGGAACTGAGGTGTTATGAAGCCACTGGACACACAAAACTTGTCTTGGCTGATGCCTTATCCTGTCCTTTTATGTGCTATTTGAGCCATTGAAAGATGAATAAACTTCCATTTTTTAAAATACTTGTGCAGTGTAAATTGATAACTGTTATTAATAAACATTGCTATAGCCTATGCCAAGTGTCAAGCAGTTAAACCTAAGTACTCCAGAAACTGGTTTTGTGCATGAAGAAAATTGTACATTAAACCAAATTACTCTGGTAAAAAGCCACTTTTTAAAAGCTGAGACTATGTATGTGCTACCTTCTATCCATAGGTAATTTGCTGAGATGCTACAAGACTAACTGAAAATGGGCAACGAACTAAAGTAAGTTTGTTCTAAAATGACAAGTAAGCTTGTTCCAAAATTACTATAAGAATGGAAAGTGAGATTTAAAAAACTAACAACAGAAATAACTAAAACAAACAAAACCCCAAATCAAAAAAAAAGGACAACCTACATGAGTTTTAATAAAATAAAATTGCATTCTATGTATTTTTCTTTTGGCGCACTCAAGGAGAACCGGAAGTGTGCTTCCTCAACCTGCAGGGAATATAGCTTGCATCATGTATTACAGGATTTGGGTATATCTTGAGAGAGTCATCCCAAGTGTTACATTTGCATCATAGAGGAGTGTTTTGTTTAGCCTACTTGAGTGAAATTCCTGAAATTCCTAGGTCTAGCTGCTCAGAGTGCTTCTGTGCCTGAGGGCACTTTTTATCCCCTATTTCTTGAAGAAGCTGAAGATACTCTGCTCTGGCAAGGTCAAAGCTTTCCATGGTAGTTCACTCCAAGTAAGCCTAATGCTGGCAGTACTGTTGCTCAGTTTTGTGAAAGCAATGTATGGTAAATCTGCAGAACAGAGAGGGATGCCTTAATCTGTAAAAAGCTATAAAGTTGAGTCTTCTGTTACGTGTGAAACCAATGCTGAATTTTTATGCTAACTCTATTCTGTAGTTTTTCATACCTTTAAAAACTCAATTGACTTTCAAAAATGTTGGCTAAGAAATCTGTGGTGTATTTGGTAATTTCTGTAGCCTCCCAATGAATATACAGTAGCTTAACAATAGTGGTGTCTAGCAGTTTTCTTTGACTATTTTGCAGCATCATGAGGGTGTGCAAGAAGTCCTTTCCTGTTCATAGAGACCTTGTTAACATCACAGTAGCATGCAGAATGACCCTTCTGACAATTACGGTGGCAACAATAATGCAATAAAATACACTTCATATCTGAGACTTGTGCTCACTATATTCATAGGTAGGAACCAAATCTTTTGTCTATTTCAATGTGAAATGGGCTTACTTAAAGTCCTTGGGACACCAAGGTTTTCAGTGCCTCTATGAAACTATAGAATCAGAATATTCTGAGTTAGAAAGGACTCACAAGGATCATCGTCTCCAACTCTTGGCCCTGCACACAACATCCCAAGTTGCATCGTGTGCCAGAGAGCATTGTCCAAACACATCTTGAACTCTGCAGGCTTGGTGCTGTGATCGCTTCCCTGGGGAGCCTGCTCCAGTGCCCAACCACTCTGTCCATGAAGAGCCTTTTTCTAAGATCCAAGTTACACCTCCCTGACACAACTTCATGCCATTTCCTCAGGTCCGGTCGTTGATCATGAGAGAAGAAGTAGTACCTCCCCTATGCTTTCCATCACGAGGATAGTGAAGAGTGTAATGAAGTCTTCCTCCAGAGGGGAGGTGTCCTCTACTTGATTATAGTTCAGTGCAAAACGTGGAGCAGCAGAGCAGTGGTTGCATACAAGACATTTAGTTGTGTCAGAACTGGATGAGAAGGTAAGACTGAGCCTATGACAACTGAGAATATAAGAGGAAAAAGTAACAGCACACCTTAATTTCTAAACCTCCTCATTGTTAGACATGTTATATCCATGTGGATGCACAGTCATGTGCCTAAAATATTTATTTACAAATTCACTCCTACCAATTTTTGTCTGTAATTATTTTAAATAAATGGGTATGTTTTAAGGAACTGTATTATGAGAGAAACTTCTTGCATATTTTTGTGGTAACTTCAGCTTGTTACTAAAATTGAGTGGTAAGAGATGTGCCAGTGTTGCTATTACTGAAGCACACATTAATATGTGATCTAAACACATGGAACAGACTGGGATATTTTGGTTAAAGCTTCATTGTCAAAAAAATGCTGAAATGCATAACACTTGAGATCTGCCTAGAATTGGACATATGCTAAAGCTCCTCCCATTTTCAAAAGACCCTGAGTAGATCTAAACATCTATTTAACTGGTACAATCCATTTTGGATATAATTTGGTTTGTGTGTGCTCTAAGGTATTTTCTTTTTTTTTCAGCTTGTCTTGGGCAACTCAAAAAAAAGTTATATTGTATTCCATTTATCCTTGACATCAATCCATGCAGTTTGTGTTAATATTCCTTTAAGACCGGGGGCCAGAAGTGGACCCAGAATGTTTTACCCTGGCAGGGTAGGTTCTGGGGTGGGTTGGCGGAGGGGGAGGTTCGAGGGATCCCTTTAAGAGACGGGGAACAGGCAGAGTCCTCTCTCTTGTTTCTCGCTCAGATGCCAGGGAAGTTGCCTGGCATAGGTTTCCAAGAAACTGCATTTTTTTCAGTCCAAAACTGTTTCAGAGGGAATTTCACAATTCCCTGCACACAGCTGCAGCACTGAGCTGGAGCTGTTGGGGCCAGGGCTGTGGGTTTTGGTGCCCAGTGAGTTGGTTTTCTTTCCCCTCAAAGCAGCAGCACTCGAAACTGCAGTGACCAAACCAACTGGGTCTGGCCAGCCAAAAAGAAGCAGAGGCGCTGGCACTGCAGGTCAGGTCAGCTGCCCCAGGCAGTGCCAGGCCCAGGGAACTGACACTGCAGGGGAAGGCTGAGCCAAGTGGGGTTTTTCTGCCATTTTGTCTTTGTACTCTGGGCCACATGGTCTTCTTTGGAGGCTGCCATATTGGATGGGGCTTCTCCACCATCTTGTTTTCTTTGTTCCTGGGGAGTCCACAGGATTCAGTACCTTTGTACCTTGTGATGATTGCTGTTATCTAAGTTGTGGCTATTTTGCTTATTAGTAAACTTATTTTTTTCACTTACACCTTCTCACATTTGTCTCTCCTTACTGGTGAAAGGTGAGCAGTTAAAACTAAAGGGTAGGTAGCTCATTTCTCAGGCTCCACCCCATAGTTTTATTTTAAGCTAAAATATGCTGTGCAAAATGTTGATTTAAAAATATGCATCGACTCACTTAATGAACTTGGTAGCAATTACATTTTTTCCTAGTTCATTTCTATTTGATTTGGCCATACTTTTTGCAGAAGAGCAAGGAGGGGAGAGGGGAAGCTGATTTCTGCACAACCTGAGAGCAAGTGGCCATCATCCATGGGCAGCTATGGAAGCACAGAGTGGGCAAAGGGAGAAATAAGGAAGTGTCCAGAACTCAGATGAAAGCTCAATGGGTCTTTGCAAAGCTTTCAGATCAGGAACTAAAACTGTGCACATCAGGGATAGGCACAAAGCACTGGCATGCTCCTGGTGCCAAAAGCAAGGTGGGAAAAACAGCCAGTGAGGCCCACAAGGCTGACAGTGCCAAACTGCAAACTGGATACATGCCTTCTATTTTTTTCCTCTTCCTGGAAGCATCAGTATTGATTTTCAGGTATTTTCTTGCTGTCTGAGTAACAGGTGAGATAGCACCTGCAGCAGTGTTTGACCTACATTTGCTCTACCCCTCTGCTGTCCTCTTCACAGACATCGCTCTCCTTGCTCTCGGAGAAGGAGTAG
Organism: Chloebia gouldiae; assembly: GCA_003676055.1. Taxonomy (NCBI): domain Eukaryota; kingdom Metazoa; phylum Chordata; class Aves; order Passeriformes; family Passeridae; genus Chloebia; species Chloebia gouldiae. Next base: position 51,410,942 of record QUSF01000003.1, on the reverse strand, counting down.
GCAGTAAATGGTTACAGTGTGTGAGCCACTGATCTGGTTAATGTTGCTTCCTGTGCTTGTGCTGTGAGCATAGAGTAAAAAAAAGTTGAAGGCAGGTAGGAAGAAGACCCACTGCAGCCATGACCACAGCTGTGACAGCATTCTTGCAGTCTTTTTCCATGGAAAGTCTGAAGGAGGATCTGGGACCTTGAGGTAGTGTAGTGTTACTCTTCTCTCTGTGCTTCTTATGGGTTGTGCATTTTCCACCCTTTTGTTCTTTATTGATGCTGTGACAGCTTACTGTTAGTCAGTGTCCTAGGCACAAAAGAGAGGATCTGGTAGAATTGAGCTTTTGCTTCATGGATGTCCTGGCTAAGATTGGAGGCATGATAATAATAATCAGTTTAAATGTTATATTTTAGACACTGGACAGGTACTGAAAGTAATGAGTTGAGGTTGATCTTCAACTGAGCTCAGCGTGCTTGGTATGCTTCTTGGTATGTTAGAGTTCTTTTTGCTTCTTCTATGAAGGAAAATTTATTAGATAGGGTTGGGGTTTTTTTCAGTACAACAAAGCAGACCTGTTAGCTAAAATGCTGCGAGACTAATGTGTTAAGTATTAGTCATCTCTAAAGCATGCGTCTAAAACAGTAATCCTTCTGCTTTATTTGATAACTGCCAAAATGCCTACTTAAATAGATGGGGGAAGTGCCAAAAGAGGGGTTAAAAATAATGTACTGTGTCTATGGATAGCACTTTGCTATGGGTGGTTGTAAATCCTGTGAGTGTCAGAGCTGGCTTGAGGAGGTAGGTGCTAGATAGTGTGTAGCTGAGGAGCACATCCTGCATCAGACAGAAGGCTTGATCTTTTAGCCTTGATAATGTCAGAGGTAGGGGGGTTTGTTGTCCTGTGGAAACCCAGCAAAACTGGATAAACCCAGCAAAATTTTAAAAAACACCATTGGAAAATCTGTGCAGATGGTTTCATTATCTTGAGATGATCCACAGCTCTCACCCCCCTCAGAAGGTATATGCTTTCTTCCCACAAAGTGACAGAGCCAATGCCTGGACTGGGAGATGGTTATGGGTATTTAGTGCCTTCTGCTAGTCCAGAGCTGGGAAGAAATGTCATCAGGGGAAATTTCTCCATATGTACTCATCTCCAGTTTCTTGACATGGTGACCTTCCAAAAGCTTCTCAAAGAGGACAAGTATTGAGAAAATAAAACACAGAGAAAAGACCCTTTTGTTTCAGTAGACATCAGATGCGGGAGCCCAGGAGTCACAGAAGTTCAGCCAGGGACATACAATGGTAAAGCCAAAAGGCATATAAAGCCACAGGGGCAGGAATAGGCATGGCTTGGTTCCCCTTTCTCTGGGAAACATAGTCTATAAGGAATTGTTTATGGCCCAGAAGAGAGAGCTAGCTGGCATATATGATGGGCTCCCTCTGGTGCCTCATCCCCACAGTGAATAATGCCCTTAGAGATCCAAGCATATGCACAGAAAACTGCCCTGGTGCCAAGTGGCAGAACTTGCTGGGGGGGCCCTGGGGACCTGCCACAGAGTTCTTTCTAAACCCTGCACAGCACCATCCCTGGCCATCCCTTACAACTGAGCTGGACTGATGTAGATCAGTACTGAGAGCTGGGCAGGGTAGACTGATACAGCCACTTTTGGGCCCACCTAGGAAGTCTGGAAAGCTTCTTCCCCCAAGATGTGGGCCACAAAGGCCAGTTCGTGGAGCATGAGCAGCAGTACCTGGCCAAAATGGCCCAAAGAATCCCTGAAAACAGGCCATTGCTCAGTGCTGCAGAAGAAGGTAAAAAAAAAACACCTGAGGACATTTGATAATCCACCATGGGGAAAAAAAAAAAAAAAAAAGCCATTCTCTCTCCAGCTGCAGGGCATGAGAGGCCATCTTCATGGGGCATGAGCAGCAGGCAGCAACCCGGCCAAAAGAGACTGAAGAAGCCCTAAGCAGTGGTCATACTCAGCCCTAAGCATGCTCATGCACTACTTACCACCACAGCAGAGGAAGGTAAAATAACCTCAGGTACCATTATCAATCTGCCCCAGAAGAAAATTCCTTCCTGACCTCAATGCTGGCGACCAGCTATTCCCTGAGCACTAGAGTAAGATCTTTTATCTCCTTGTCACATAGGATGGTAAACCACTCAGGAGATGTCCAAGACATATTCTGACTCAACATCTCAGAGGTGTGTGAGAGTAGCCACATGCCCCCAGCCTAATAGATCTTGGAGACAACACTCCTTTCCGTGTCTGGCAGGACACCAGTGGGTGATCCAAAGCACTGGAATCCCTTGCGACATCTCTGCACCCTATATCTTACAGCTGCTGCCCCATCTCTGCAGGGCATGAGAACAGAAAGCTCTGCAATAATCCTTCTGAAGGGATCCTCTTGGTCTTGCCAGTGCTCTCCAGCAGATAAGGGCTTGAGATCCTTGGGCACCTCCTCATATTGTAGATCTTTGCATTGCCAGCATCCCCATTCAGCAATCTACCTTCCCTTCCCTTCCCTTCCCTTCCCTTCCCTTCCCTTCCCTTCCCTTCCCTTCCCTTCCCTTCCCTTCCCTTCCCTTCCCTTCCCAGCTCCGGTGTCTACGCTCCTTTTCTGTGCCTCCCTGACAGCCTTCCGAGGAGCGAGGGTGCCGTGGCTGACGTCGAGGAAGCAGAGCAGGAAGGGACAGTAGTGGACAGGGAGAACTGGGTGCAGGCTGGGGCCATAGTTCTGATAAACCAGCTGTCCCTGCTGCCCGCTCCACCCGCGGCTGCAGCGGGATTTGTTGCAGGAGGAGATGCCGCGGATATGGTCTTGCGGCTCCAGAGGCCCCCGGCCGTGCCGCCGAGTCCAAAAGCGGGCAGTTACCATGCACAGCGGGGCGTCAGGAGAGAGGGAAAAGACACCAGGAGAAGAGGGAGAAAGAAACCCTCAGAGACTGGTGTCAAACAAACAACCATTTATTTCCTTCTTCTACAATCAAGGGATCATGGCTTGCGCCGCCGCCGGCGGGACTCCCTCTTCGGGGGCTGGGGAGAGTCCTGCGGGGCAGGGGCGCTCCTCTTTGCGGGGCGCCGGGGCCCCTCGGGCGGGCAGGCCGTGTCGCGGCCAGGAGCGGAAGGGCCGCAGCCCTGGGCAGAGGGGCCGGGCGCTGCCGCTGCGGCGCTGCCGGGCTCCTCCGGGGGCTGCTGCCCCTCTGCAGGGACGGGCGCGGGCGCAGAGCTCCCGGGGCCCCCGCCGAGCGCGTCTGCCAACGTTCCAACGTCCGCCTTGGAGACTGCGGGGCTGCAGGAGGAGGCCGGGGTGGGGGTGGGAGCCCCCTGGGGGGATGCAGAGGGGTCAGGGGTGGCTGTGGGACCCTCCTCCTGCTCCTCCTCCTGCTCCTCCTGAGCCCGGGAGTTCATCTGCCGCAGGATCTCATCGCTGCACCTGTCAGCGGCTGTGTTGATGAGCCGCTGCACAAATGCAGCCGTCTGCTCCCGCAGCAGGGGGTGCAGCTCCCGGACCAAGGCCTCCTCGCTCAGCCCGTAGCGGCACAAATTGGCTACAATGGCACTCTGTGCCAGAGCCACCTCCCACCAGCGGGTGCTGAGCAGCTCTGATAGCTCCTGGTTCAGCCAGGGCAGCAGGGGCTCGAGGACTTCTGAGCAATCCTGGAAAAAATCTGCCCAGACCTGAGGTGGGAAGCCAGCTACGTAAGCCCTGGGCATCAGCTCCGCAGCCCCCTGCTCATCCTGGTGGTGATCAGCCGATGAGGCTGAGGGGCTTGGAAGAACTATCTCCAGAAAGTCTTCATCTGAGCGAACAGAGTAAATGATGCTGCTGATAGCCTGCCTGCACAGGGGGCACGATGGTTTCCTCTTGGCCCACCGCACAATGCAGCCCAGGCAGAACAGGTGAACACAGGGTGTTACAGAAGCGATTTCACCTGGAATGTCCCGGCAGATGGGGCAGTTCCACTCTGTGGCCATGTTTGCGTGTTGTAGCAGAGCTGGGGACAGCAGCTGCTCCTTCTTGTTGGCGTAACACGCTGAAAAATGGTCACTTGCTGTCCCAGGGAAATGGGCAGGTAGAAGAAATGCCCAAGCCCCTCAAGAAGGACACACTCACAGCTCCCCAGACACCATTGCCCACCCCAGGGCCACCCTATGTAAGCACATTTCCTGCACTGCTCACCTGTGCTGCTGCAAGCACCAGCCACAGTACTTGGCTTCCTGAACCAGATAGGGCTAAGGAAACAGGCAAAGTCTTGTGAATGAGAACTGAGAGTTGCTGACAGCAGCTCCCAATGACCTCACAGGCTCCAGTCCTCCCAGACACGCTTGCCAGGAGTCCAGACGCGAGTGAGTCTGAGCCAGACACTGCCCGTGCCCAAACATAAGCAGTGAGGGATGTGAGGTCACAGTGCATGGCTCACTTAGGTTGCCATCCATGGAGTCTGCTGATGTCATAGTCTGCTGTTCTGTACTGGCAACCTTGACTGCCTTCCAAATCTGCCATTGCATGCCTTTCTCCCCTGCAGGTACATGGCATCAGGAGAAAAAATGGGTTATGTGGGCTATGCTATACCATCATTTATTTGTGTCTCTGACTTTTACAACTATTTCGAGTCATTAGTTCAAGCACTTCTCCTTTAGAAGCATGTTACCTGCTAGTTTTACATTTTTGTGATGGGAGGGTGCTGTGTACATCAGGCACATGGGCTGGCCTATTTAAATCTGGTGAGGTGACAGCCCATATTCTCTATTCTCAATGCTGCTTACCTGCACCACTCAGAGAGGTAAGCACATGTCATGCCAATCTCTGCACAAACTTGCCAGGTTGTTTTTAAATTCAGATTTTTTCTTCTCTACAGCCCCATGGGATTGAGGTTGAGAGGCACAATGGTGTGGTCATTAGCTCAGTGACCATTAAAACCCTCTGTTGCCCTCATCCCATTCAAAAATAAAGTTGAAAATGGATAGATAGCTGAAAAGTAAGCATCAAGCACAATTTTGGGCAAACCAGTCAGAAATGTGGAGAAAAACTATACTTCACTGAGTTTTGATCTCTCTCCTTTGTGGTGGGGCTTGCCACAGACTGGGCCATCCAAGCAAGGACAGGTCTGCCTGTTCTTGCTGTGATTCCCAAGCTGCTTTGCCTGCAGCTTTCAGGGAGCTGTAAATCACTCCAACCAGGCTTGCAGCTGGGCATTTTCTTTCTCCTTAGGATCTTTTACTAAAACTACTGGGAAATGATCAAGTGAGTTACAGCTCGAAACCAGCCTGGTAAATAAGAGGATTTTTAGAGGAGTTTTCCTGCCTCATCTTCTCAGGAATATCTTCTAGTGAAAAAGCCCTAGGCACATCACAGGATCATCCCTACCTTCTTGAACCCTAAAAATACATAACCTCAACCAGTGCCAGCTGAGCAGAAGTTTAGTTCATGTTCAGTGTGAAGTAAAACTTCTAAAAGCCAGGTTCCTGCTGCTTTGATGAATGAGCCAAATATCCAGGGTTCTCTGTTGGAGGAAGGTGGATGTGTGTGTCGATCTGAGCTTTTTCTTGGCTCTTTCCTTGCACTGACCCCCTTCAGTGCTGAGGGCAGCACCAAGTTCCCACCAAGGCCCCTCCCTGTGCCTAGGCTGTTGTCATTTTTAAGGGTAGGATCTTTTAAAGATCCCTTGAAGAGTTTTGGTTTATTATGAGAGGGAAAGAGTAAAAAAATCAGTGATCCATCTCTTTGGATCAGGGACTTACCTGAGCATCCTTGGAGACTCTATCTGTTGTGCCATTTGCACTTGGCCTGGCTAACCCTGGGTTGTCCTCGTTAATAAGCAGGATGGGATGTGGTTCTAGTCTAAGGAGATTTGTGTTTCTGATGGGTCCATTAATTCCAGAGTCCATTTTGAGGATGGCAAATCAGTAGCACTGGGGTCAAGAAGGAGTCTTCCCCCACGGCACACTGGCACTGGTTCCCAGGGAGTTTTGCTTTCCTCTGCAGCACTGAGCACAACCACTGTTCAGAGCTCCTTCACTCCTTTTTGGCTGGGTTGCTGCCTGCTGCTCATGCCCCATGAAGATGGCCTGTCATACCCTGCAGCTGTGGGCCAGAAGCTTTACAGACTCCCAGGGTGGGCCCCAAGGGTGGCCTGGGGGTTGCTTCTTGTTCTCCTGTAGCACTGGGCACAGCCCCCTCTCAGGGCTCCTCTGGGCCCCTGTGACTCCGTTCTTGCCTGCTGCCCTCACACCTCCAAGGCACCACTTGTGCCCTGGCTCTCTCTGGCTCTCTTGCCCAGTGTAAACCTGGAGTGGGGCTGAGCTCTGCTCTTCCCTTGGCTCCATTTCCCATGGGATTCTTGCATCCATCCAGAGCTGCCACTTCTCAGTTCTCCTGCCTGCAAACACAGGACAGACACAAGAGTTCTTTTCATGCATTCTTGGCCTGGGAGCACAGCAATGAAGCAAGTCTAGGAAGGCAAAAATTGTGTTTGTCATTGATATATGTTACACTTTGGGACATGCCCAAGTTAGTACACACCTCTTGTGTTGCAGCTTCTGATTCTCATCCTTCATGTTCTCAACCTTCAGGAAACAGGAACTACTGGGCCTGAATCCCTGCTGCTACATTCCATAACTCTGTCACTTGCCTTTGCCATACTACAGAGGATTTTTCAAGCTAAACTGAAGAACATATCAGCCTGCTCCTGGCTACATGTGCATATTGTGGTAATGGTTGTGAACATCAGCTCTGAAACTGATTCAGACAAACAAAAATTAAATAATATCCTATTTCCAGTTCTAACCTGTGTTTCATGTGTTCTTGAATGTGTTTTAGGATCAGAAACTCCTTGGAACTTCACACAAATAATAATAACAACAGTAATAGTCTCACCATTATTTGACTCATGGTGAGTGCAGTGAATAGAACAGAGCAGTCAGGCCCTGCTAAACCCAGAGCTCTGCATGACAAGGTCTGACCCAGGTCTGAGGGCTCCACCCCAGAGCAGCTCTGCAGTGCAGGTCCCAGGCCCACCAGCAGACAGGGGCAGAGATGGGCACACCCACAGCAGGGCTCAGGCAGGGACAGAGGTCCCAGGCAGAGGTGGGCCATGTCCCCTGGGCCCTTGGCAGGAGGTGGTGGGGCTGGGGGTCCCAGGGGAGGCCAGTCCCAGCCACTGAGACCTGTGAGCACCACCAGGACCCTGTCAGGACTGAACTTCAGTGCTCCTGTGCTCTTCTTCAGACACTGGTGTTGGACACTTCAGAAACAGAATATTGGGCCAGATGGACCTTCCCTGTGAGGGAGTGCTGCTCTCCTCAGGCTCTTGTGTTTTAGCATGTTCTTCCATAGAAGACAGACCAGACATTTCTAAAAATTAGTACAAGGAGCAAAAAAGAATATTCATGGGGAAATGAACAGGTGTTGCTCACCTCCACGTGGTTTGCAACCATTTAGATGAGAAGCACATCCTGCACCAGACTGAAGGCTTGATCTTTGAGCCTCGCTGGTGTCAGTGATGTGGTGGTTTGCCATCCTGTGAAAACCTGTCTCAGTTGAACACTGATGAATTTTAAAAAACCACATGACACTTGCTTTTGCAAATTTGTGCAGATGGTCACTTTATCTTGAGATGATCCAAAGCCCTGACCCCTCTCAGAAGATACACACCTCCTTCCCACAAGGTGACAGAGCCAGGGCCTAGGCTGGGAGATGGTTATGGGTCTTCAGTGCCTTCTGCTAGTGCAGGGCTGGGAAGAATTGTCTTCAGAGAGTTCCCCAGTGTGTACTAGTAGGGAAAGATGAGACACAGAAAAGAAAGAGAAAAAGGGAAGGGAAGGGAAGGGAAGGGAAGGGAAGGGAAG